>CALYLW010000011.1:382500-755000 GCA_944989445.1 Ampullaceana balthica | reverse complement strand
GTTCTCAATAAATTGAATTTCTCTAAAAGGTGTTCATGAATATTTAACCACAGTATGCGGTTATAAGCTTTCGGTTTCCTATAACCTCAAACATGAGAGTGAGGTTTTAAACCTACGCCAAAGCTAGCGAGCACTTTCCTATCAGGGTTACAAGGAAAACTTGTTAATTCAAGCAATCATTCAGAAACGTGTTAAGCAATAATTAATCGTTTTTGACGTTTAAGCCTTTCGCAGCTTGCTCTTAGCTCCGCCTTACGTGGTCTTGTGACCCAGGCCTTGGGAGTGGGACAAATTCGCACCTTTTTATGTTCTCGGTCATTTAGGTTTCAGTTCTAGTTGAGACAAAAAGAAGGAATTCGTTTATTATTAAAACAATTTATTACTATTTTATTGACGTGTTTAAACGTTACGTGTTTATTAATTTGTATGAAATCAAATGTTGAAAGCACTCTAATCATTTGTTTCAAATGTCCTTCAAATACTTACAGATATTTACATACAAACTAAATTTAAAATAATAAATATCTTTTATTTTAATTTTTCATGTTTCCGTTTTATTATGTTTTTATTTCAACGAATAATAATATATTACAATATAATCAGAACAATATTTATACAGAGACGTTTTATTTATTGAAATATTTAAATCGTATGTTACGTTTTATTTCATAAAGATACTTTTTTAAATGCTAAACAACTTTTTACATTTATGACGTTTAAAATGTTAATCTTTTTACTTTTTTTTTAATTTTTAATTTAGTGATTTTGTTTGTTTGTTTGTTACCATTGATTGTAAAAAAGAGAATGACCATAAGTTTTCTTAACATTTACATTACAAACAAATATAAAAAATGCTCAAGTAATTTCATTAAAAGCCACTCTTTACAAAGATTATAAATAATTTAACACTAATTAACGTCATTTAACTCCTTGATTATAGATACACATTCATTGACATATTGACATCACCCTAATTCATTTCTTGCTTCAAAAATACCTGTCAACATTTCAATAAATTGGAATCTTTCAAATGTTGCAACTAGATTATTGTCTATTGATTTATCTTTTTTATATTATTTTTTACCACCCTTTTCAGCCCGGAGATGCTAAAAATGTTTTATTGATTTATTTGTCTCCCAGTTCTCTATGAACGGAGGCCGCATGGAACAAATGATTCGCTTAAAATGTCCGTATTCCTCGGAGCCGAAATGGCATGGGCGTTTCTCAGATGGGTGAGTTCAATAGATGATGTGTTTTCTAGAACTAGGACCAATAATCATGGTTTTTATTTCTGAAACCCGTAACTCCCACCCCTTAGCCCCCCCCCCAAACGCACATTTAAAACAGTAACACTATTTTTTTCAACCTACAAGTCATGAATTATAATTATAGATAATTTCTGTTATTTCTAGTTAATGATTTGATGTGAAGTATAGATTATTTCTAAATAATCGTGTGTTAGAAGGAAAGTGTGATTGAATTCGCTCGGTATATTATTCGTTAATAAATTATGTATTCCAGATTTGTATAGGATAATGTTTAACAAGTGATATTTGCTCAGAAATGTGTCATCTCTAAAAACAAATACATGTAACACAATTCCACAAAATGCCCCAGTGAGTTTCCAAGTTCAATCAATAAGCCTTTAGTCTCACCACTGACTTAGTTAACTGATCTAATATATGAATCTTATCAGCCTTTAGTATCACCACGGACTTAATTAACTGATCTAATATATGAATCTTATCAGCCTTTATTCTCACCACGGACTTAATTAACTGATCTAATATATGAATCTTATCAGCCTTTAATCTCACCACTGACTTAATTAACTGATCTAATATATCAATCTTATACACGGCATTTCGTTTAAAGAATACCTCCTTGTAACAAGTAAACGATTTAGTTTCTCATGCAATGATTCACCTTACGCAATCAGGGGAAATAACAAACATGTAATCAACAACAACACACACACAAAAACAACTTTCTTTTACATAGCATGATGCCAGTGTCGCCGCTTTTTTAAACTCAACTATAATATATTTATTCATTTATCTATGTATTTAAATAATTACTCTATGTGCGACCCAAGCTCAAATAATCATATTCTTATTTCTCTTTAAATGTAATTTTTCCCTCGTTGGAAAATTATTTCTTTAAAATTATTTTTAACATATTATTTATATCATTTACTGTTATATCTGTGAACAATGTTAGTATAATAAGACTAACTCAAACACCTTGTTCCAGAGACACGTCATCGTGGCAAAATGTGAACTCTGAGTTTATTGCCCGCCTGCAGCCTCACTCCAAGAAGGATGTGGACGAGTACTGGATGACATACGGAGACTTCCGGTGCAACTTTGGTGGACTCTTCGTCATCAGCTCACCGGAACCGTTCCGCCTGGACGGTTTTAATATTCAGAGAACTTACCGGACGTACAGCGACGCTGGCCTGCATCACGCTGAACCGTGGTGTGAGGCCGGCTACAGGAACAGAGCTCGGCGGTTCACGTCCCCTAACAACAGCTTCATTAGGGACATGGTCAAGAGGCGCACCAACAGTGACTCTGAATGTCACTCTCACGTGTACAGTGACCCCGTCAGCGCTCCGTGTTCGCCGTCCAGGGTTGAAACCCGCAGAGGTGAGCAAACAGACGCCGCCATGAGGAGGCGGTTGTATGTGGCGAAGGAGCGAGACAGCAGGGTGCAGTGCTCGATGGAGGGGAAGCCGTCCGGCTCTCCCAGACACCAGCTCACCTCACCTCATCTCAGCCAGGACCAGCAAAGCCACCTAAACGACAGCAGCAGCACCGCATCAAACAAACATTTCTCTACTTCCTGCTTACCGAGTCCGAGGCGGAGAAAATCGACGGGTGAAAAGCTCAAAGACTCGCCGCGGGGCGCTGATGGGAGCCCGACGGTGAAGGGCTCCCACGCCTTGAAAAAGACGCCGAAAACAAACTTTATGAAAAAGCACAGCCTGGACACAACCCTCCACGGACTTTCGTTATCGTCAACACACCACTACGCCAGCACGGAAATTGGGGCCGCGTCAGTCTCGTCAACGGACCAGGATTCTTCGGTCTGGGCGTCGCCCGTTGTTTCACCGGAAGCCAGCGTCTCCGCCGTGTCCTCACCGTACTCGTCCCTCGCCAACACGCCCGAGGAGAGTCAGACGTCTGCAGCCATGTTCACTGTGTGTCCCGCCACGCCGTCTGATCTGAGCATGACCGACAGCTGTCACACGCTGACCAACGTCTCGATACGGATGACAGGAGAGGATAGCCGACGACCGCACAGTGCCCCCAATCCTTCGGCCATCAATAGGGAGTTATCGTCTGGCTCCCTCAGTTCTTTGACCCAAAGCTCTTTCCTGGCAACTAGAGGAGACTTGTTCCGGTCAGATGGGAAATGGAAAGTCATTTTGGAACACCGTGATGTCTGGAGAAGTAAGATTTCTTTTTTGTTTTTTTTTCTTTTCCTTTTTTAAAAAGTATCTCTACATTTTATCATCTTCGTAAAAACATTTATTTTTTTTAATTTTGGTATGGCTTGTTACAGATGAAGATGTGTATTCGAAATTTATTGCTGCAAAAATACAATCGTAAAAAGGACATTTAGCTAAAAACAAATAAAAATTGTTTAGATAATTGGATATAGACCATATGCTTTCTGTATCAATCTGTAACGCCCATTCCACTCTTTAAAGCGACGTTTCATCTGATTCTGTAACAGTCTCTACGTGTCATATCTTCTCCTCGGTATCGCTCTCACACTGAGGGTCTAACGCCCCTGTCCAACATTTCACCCACTCTTCCATTAACGTTGTCCTCAGGAGACACGCCCAGCGCTGACAGGACGCGTATTGACATCCACTCCAGGACCCACAGAGTTTACTTCCTGGTCACACGCCATGAACTCAAAGACCCTCTGGTGCCACCCACACTCCAGGACAAGCGGCACGTGCTCATCTCTCTGATACAGGACTACAGACACGGACCGTGCACGGCCAACTCATTACTAGTGCCTATTGGATTTTGTCTGTACCGGGTCAGTTGTATATTGGGGAATGAGATATCTGAAAGATATACTTAATTCCTGGGGTGTCAGATCCACTACCCATCCCCCTCCCCTCCTCTTACCCACTAACAACATCTCCTGTTAGGTTTACAAGACACAAACAACATCTCCTGTTAGGTTTGCAAGCCACAAACATAATCTCATTATGGGTTTACAAGCCACAAACAACATCTCCTGTTAGGTTTACAAGCCACAAACATCATCTCATTATAGGTTTACAAGCCACAAACAACATCTCCTGTTAGGTTTGCAAGCCACAAACAGCATCTCCTGTTAGGTTTACAAGTTACAAACAGCATCTCATGTTAGGTTTACAAGCCACAAACAACATCTCCTGTTAGGTTTACAAGCCACAAACAACATCTCCTGTTAGGTTTACAAGCCACAAACAACATCTCCTGTTAGGTTTGCAAGCCACAAACAACATCTCCTGTTAGGTTTACAAGCCACAAACAACATCTCTTGTTAGGTTTACAAGCCACAAACATCATCTCATTATGGGTTTACAAGCCACAAACAACATCTCCTGTTAGGTTTACAAGCTACAAACAACATCTCATGTTAGGTTTACAAGCCACAAACATCATCTCCTGTTAGGTTTACAACCCACAAACAACATCTCCTGTTAAGTTTACAAGCCACAAACAACATCTCCTGTTAGGTTTACGAGCCACAAACAGCATCTCCTGTTAGGTTTACAAGCCACAAACAACATCTCCTGTTAGGTTTACAAGCCACAAACAACATCTCCTGTTAGGTTTGAAAGCTAAAAACATCTCCTGTTAGGTTTGCAAGCCACAAACAACATCTCCTGTTAGGTTTACAAGCCACAAACAACATCTCCTGTTAGGTTTACAAGCCACAAACAACATCTCCTGTCAGGTTTACAAGCCGAAAACATCATCTCCTGTTAGGTTTGCAAGCCACAAACAACATCTCCTGTTAGGTTTACAAGCCACAAACAACATCTCATGTTAGGTTTACAAGCCACAAACAGCATCTCCTATTAGGTTTGCAAGCCACAAACAACATCTCCTGTTAGGTTTACAAGCCACAAACAACATCTCCTGTTAGGTTTGCAAGCCACAAATAACATCTCCTGTTATGATTACAAGCCACAAACAACATCTCCTGTTAGGTTTGAAAGCTAAAAACAACATCTCCTGTTAGGTTTGCAAGCCACAAACAACATCTCCTGTTAGGTTTACAAGCCACAAACAACATCTCCTGTTAGGTTTACAAGCCACAAACAACATCTCCTGTTAGGTTTACAAGCCAAAAACATCATCTCCTGTTAGGTTTACAAGCCACAAACAACATCTCCTGTTAGGTTTACAAGCCAAAAACATCATCTCCTGTTAGGTTTACAAGCCACAAACAACATCTCCTGATAAGTTTACATTAGCTGTAGG
Organism: Ampullaceana balthica; assembly: GCA_944989445.1. NCBI lineage: Eukaryota > Metazoa > Mollusca > Gastropoda > Lymnaeidae > Ampullaceana > Ampullaceana balthica. Next base: position 749,502 of record CALYLW010000011.1, on the reverse strand, counting down.
ATTTAACTTTAAAGTTGTAGTAAGCTGTTTAAACATTATTTAAAGATCTACCTTTAACTTCATTACATCCGTGTTGAATAGTCACTGGAACTGTGTGTGGAGTAGGGGGCTTACGAAGTGGAATATTCAATCCAGATGTAATGGTCAATACCTTTTTCATTTCAATATTAGTCAGGGTTATTAGACATGCGTGACGAAACGCCTTTTTTAAAATATAATAAAACTCGGGATTTTTTAAAACTTTTAATTTATGATGTTTAAGAATATTAATTTTTTTTTAAATATTGCTACGAACTATTTTTAAACGCAATTTTGCTTGGAAAAATTGCGGTTAATGATTCGAAATGTCTGTAACGCTTGCACATGCAACTCCTCCTGAACCTTATCAGATAGAGGGTTCGGGTCTTTTGCAAATACATACGTTTGTTGCTTGGTGCGCATTGTATTGACACATTCTTGGTGTGTTGTAGCGTGAGGCAATATGACGTCATATTGTGTTTGGTTTCAGAATTACTTATTTGAATCGACTTTTATTGTAATCTAGAATGATTTCCCTTGATAAAAAATCGGAAATTACTTGTAATTGCGTTTAAATACTCAAAGGAGTTTTTATTTCTTGTTTTTTAATGTCTGCCTTTGGGGTGGTGGTATTATTTATTATTTGAAATGGAAATTTGAGAGCATCCAGTGGGTGAAAGAAAACAAGTGCCTAATTAGCGTGGGGCATCAAATGAAATAAAATAAATCTTGTGACAGGTTATGGAACCTTTCTGTGTTGAAAATGTACTTGTCATAGTTGAATTTCCGGGGAAACGAATAACCTACTCGTGCATGCTAAAACAATCCAGTAAAAATCCATGACTATCACTTTCCATTCCCGAAATAACTACTGAAGGCCAGTCAGTGGTAAGTGGGGGTTGCTGGCGGTCCACTGTGTATTCCCGGTTTTATTGTCAATGGCGGTTGGTAATGTACAAAGTCTGAATGAATTTTTGAAGTGTGTCAAAATTAAGTTGAATTATTGCACAAGAGCTGGAAAGAGAACAAAATGACTTAGTAACCTATTAATAAGCGTATAAAGCTAGAAAGGACCAGATATCTTCTATTGAATCTAATGTGTTCAGAAATGTATTTATTAACTTTGTTATTTCTCTCATTCCCAGACTAAACACTCTGACCGAGATGAGAAACGTCACATTTCTAAACTTCAGCTGATTGGTCAGGTCGATGGTGAGCCAGACAGGAGAGAAGTTTCGGCTAGGTTTGACCTTGACCCCGGGGGTTACTTCCTTGTCCCGTACTACCAGGCTGACCAACACCAAGGAGAGTTTCTACTGCGTGTCCTCTCAGAGTCAGATCTGGGTCAGGTCAAAGCTGGCTGGTAAGTTGTAAAAGAACGTAGGACACAAGACTATTTTACACAGAAGAAGAGTCTGTAATGTTGTTAAAAAATATATTTTAAAGGCTACATATGGCGCGGGAACTTAACAACTTTTTAAAAAATTTCAAATTGGTTATCTGTCATGTTTAGAAAATATGGGAAGAGTTCACACAAAATCTTTGGTGCCTGTGTGATGTGACACATCGTATCTGCCTGGAGCCTTTCCAGCATAATACATTTATAGTGTCATTTCGTTTTTAAATATATATAAAAGCTAGAAACGAAAGATTGTGAAACAGAAATGTAAGGGGGGCTACTGCAATACCTTCAAAAATTAAAAAATTACAAAATCTCTTCCTCTTGGTTTGTTAATGTTAGTATATGTGTATTTGACAACTGTGGGCAGGTTTAGAGAATTTTTTTAAAAATCATAACGTTCTTTGAGACATTTGTAATTTTGAAAATATAATTTATATAACATTTTTGTTTATTCCTCAGCAAAATTTCGTGAGTTTTCAACATGTGGGAAGTCATTGTCTTAAACAAAAGAGGTTGTCATTCGTGTTTAGTTCCAAGTTGTTGATCTGTGGTGCAATTTTGATGGATATCTAAAATAGAACACGTGACTTGCTAAGGGCCGGCGCCAGAGTATTTGGCACCCTAGGCGAACCTGTCGCACTGCGCGCGCGCCCACGACAACTAATTATTTAATTAATACTAAACTTCACAAAGGAATGCTATGCTGCCGTTTGTTTTAATTCGTATTTACATTCAATAGAATCTATACATGTAAAATCGTATATTACGGTATAATCGTATGTAATGTAATTTTAAAACTTTATTTTTCGCGCTTTTGCTTTAGCAAATGTGGAGACGAGTTCCATCAGTTCAATGTCTCTAGCAAAATCATGTTTAATTGACAGAGTAGCTAGACCAACAAGTCTTTCTTGTAGCATGGACGTTCGCAAATATGTTTTTATCAGTTTGAGCTTAGAGAAGTTTCGCTCAGTACTAACCACAGAAACTGGAAGTGTCAAGAGGATTCACAGAGCTATAACAGTGTTGGAAACACTATCTTTTAGATTATTTTTCAATATAAAGTTTAGAACATCCTGTGGCGATGTACACTTTGCAACTCGTCTTGAAATGGCTTTCAGTTCACTGCTTAGATCAACTGCATCAATATCTTTGGAGTCTCCATGTTGCAAAGCTTTCTCAAGATTCAAGCAATGTTCCATAACTTCCTTGCTAGTTTTATTCTGCAAACTGTGAACATCATAGAGGAAACCAAACACCGAACTAATTTTTTGCATCAGAGTGAATCTTTCTTCAACCGACTGTATTGCCGTGTCAAGAACAGCGAAGTAAAAGTTTACTTTGAATTTGTCTTTTGGATCCTGAATAAGTTCGTCGTCATCTCCTTCGTAAAAAATTGTTTTTCTTTCTTCTGATACGGGTTGGTTAGTGTTCAAAAAGTGCTGGCATCTCTAAATCGACTGCAATTTCAGTTGCATCTACCAGTGTTTTCTCAAATTCCGTGTCATTTCTGCGGTTTACGAGAAACTTCTTTGTTTCATCCAGATGATTGATGGCGCCATGTATATCTAATTCTTTTGCCTGAAGTTGTTTACTAGTCATGTTGATCTCAAACAACACGTCATACCACACAACCAGAAAAACGACAAACTTAAAACTTGAAATGGCTTTTGCAATAATTCGTGCATTTGTCCGTGATGTATTACCAGATGCTCCTGTTAAATTTGTGTCACCCACAATCTCTGCCAGAGCATCGTAGATATTACCAAGCTGATAACGAAGAGGTTTCAAGGCATCAATTCGACTTTCCTACCTTGTTTCGCTCAGTGGTTTTACAGTGAGATTAGAAACATGTCGATTTAAAACTTCCCAACGAGTTGATGCAGATAATAATACATAAACACGTTGCACTAGATCAAAGAAGGCCGGTGCTTCTAAGCAACATTTTACAGCATCATTAACAGCCAAATTCAAGGTATGTGCACAGCAAGGAACAAACAATGCTCGGGGATTGACATCTAAAATTCTTCTTTGGACACCATGGTCTTTCCCTTCATATTATTGTCATTGTCATTTCCTTGACCACGTAAATTTTTGATAGATAAAGACATGTCTCCTTTAGAGGCACAAAACCCAAGAAATTTTCCTTTATAGATATTGCTGTTGCAATCTCATTTTCTGGATTTGAAATCACATCCACAGAGTGAATGAACATGGTCATTTGTTCAACATGACCGCATCTGGTGTGCAATCTAGATTTTTGGAAAAGTACTTAGCATCACGAGCAGATGCTACATTTTTTTGTTTGATTGCATTGGATAAAAGGTGAATCATTTCATTTTGTATGTCTTTGCCTAGATAATGTACATGTGTCTCATTGTCTCTAATCTTTTGAAGGTGCTCATCCATAAGTGGGTCACACAAAGCTAGAAATTCCACAAATTTCAGAAAGTTCCCGTTATCAGAAGTGTTCAGTTTCTCATTTGTTCCACGAAAAGCAAGATTTTGCATACCAATAACTCTAACTAAAGCAATCAGCCGTTTCAAGATTTGCTGCCAATACTGTTCTTCTACTTTAATGAGCCGCAAATTTTCAGCATCAATAATTCCATGTTTAAAAGTTGGCATCACTCCACTAAAAAAAATTATTCAATCCATTTATTACTAAAGGGGACAATTTTGTTAATATTTATATTTTTTACGTAGCTTTTTTTGCCGCCCCAGAAATTTTGCCGCCCTAGGCGGCCGCCTAGTTCGCCTAGTGGTTAAACCGGCCCTGGACTTGCTAAGATACCAGGATTATTTAAATACAAAGGGGGATAAAATCCTGATACAACCGAGGATCAGTGCGAGGCAAAGTGTGTTTTACTTTACAGTTACATTGTGCTAAGGAACAATGCAATCTGTCTAACAAATATCACCTATATATTCATTATCTTTGGACAATATATATATATGGCTATTTGGAGATGATGCATTCATGATAATGGCGCCACAGAATGTTCCCTACAGCTACAATTAAATACACAGCTTACGGTGACCATGATGTTAACTTGTGCTTCTTACATATATAACAACTGAATGTACTGAACAAAGGAAATTAAGAATCATTTCCCATGATAAAATGTAATATAATGCTACTGGCCGTTTTGTGTACTTTTTAATGCATTATTTTTAAAAAATTCACTAACTAGTTTTCAAAAGTCCATTAAAACTATAAAGAGGAAACAAGTTGTGTTCTTATCAACATTTAATATGGAGTATTATGGTGTGTTTAACTGTATATAACGGAAAAAAGATTTGACTCATCGTTATATTCAGACAAGTGCAGATGGTGAAAGTTTGGTTGTTTCTAGTTTGATACTCAGTGGACAATGGCTTTGATGATCTTATCACCAGAGTTTGGCATCATAACCATCTCCTGGCATTATAACCATCTCTTGGCATCATAACCATCTCTTGGCGTTATAACCATCTCTTGGCATCATAACCATCTCTTGGCATCATAACCATCTCTTGGCATCATAACCATCTCTTGGCATCATAACCATCTCTTGGGATCATATCCATCTCTTGGCATCATAACCATCTCTTGGGATCATATCCATCTCTTGGCATCATAACCATCTCTTGGGATCATATCCATCTCTTGGCGTTATAACCATCTCTTGGGATCATATCCATCTCTTGGCATCATAACCATCTCTTGGGATCATATCCATCTCTTGGCATCATAACCATCTCTTGGGATCATATCCATCTCTTGGCATCATAACCATCTCTTGGGATCATATCCATCTCTTGGCATCATAACCATCTCTTGGGATCATATCCATCTCTTGGCATCATAACCATCTCTTGGGATCATAACCATCTCTTGGCATCATAACCATCTCTTGGCATCATAACCATCTCTTGGGATCATATCCATCTCTTGGCATCATAACCATCTCTTGGGATCATATCCATCTCTTGGCATAATAACCATCTCTTGGGATCATATCCATCTCTTGGCATCATAACCATCTCTTGGGATCATAACCATCTCTTGGCATCATAACCATCTCTTGGCATCATAACCATCCCTTGGCATCATAACCATCTCTTGGCATCATAACCATCTCTTGGCATCATAACCATCTCTAACAAGAAAAATATTATTGTTACTCAAATTTAAAGCATGTATATAATTAATTAGGGTGTCTCAAAGCGACTCACATAAAATATTCGTCAAACTGTTTTCATTTGTATAAATGGGAAATGGATGTATGTGTAATCGATTCCTTGCATTATATATTTATTGAGTGTCATGCTCTGTGCTTTTCTGTTTAAACTTATTTTTAAAAAGAAAATTAAACATTACATGTAGTTGTTATTTTTTTATTTCTGTCTGGATGTTAGTAACATGATTACAGCAATTAGATGTATCATTCCTGCATATGTTAATAGGAGATGTGGCATTAGTAATTTGTGCGACCCTTAGTTGGGGCTTTGCTTTAAATGTTAGTTGCACATAAGTTCACTTATGTAGAATGTTAATATAATTATATATAGACATAATTGTATTTATTACTTAGTTTGAAATCTGCTTATTTACTGTTGAGCCATGATTGAACCGAACATGCAGGAAATAAAGTTAAAATAAATAGAGAAATTTAGTCGTTTGAGGATATCTAGAAGTTAGAATTTTACTACAGTTCACTTTATTTTGGCAAATTATGTCAATGCCTTTAAAGTATATTTTCCAAATAATTTTCATAAAGCTTTCACTATCTTAAACGCTCTAAACAGCTTACATGGCAGATTTTGAATTTTGTCAGATTTGACTGTTCAATATCTTACTATATACTTATATGTAAGCTTATTTAAAATATCCAATATAAACGATAATAAAAATAGTCCTCAATATATTACTACATAAATTGTTTTGTTCAGACGCAAATCAAGAAAAAACAAGTGTTAAAAAAAAAGACTAAAGGTCGGTCCACACCTCACAAATGCTTGCGAGCATTTGCCCCAGCATCACACGAACGCACTATAAAATACGCCAAAAATAGTGCGTTCCTGTGGTGCTTGGGCTAATGCTCGCGAGCATTTGTGAGGTGTGGACCGACCTTAACACAAGCAAACTTTTACTCTTCATTAGTTGAGAGTATACATAGTTATCCTGATTTGTGCATTAATATAGTGAGCCTAGTTCAACAAATAACCTCAATTTGCCATTAAATAAAGACATTTAATTAAGTTACAGATTGTGGTAAAAATCATGTATTTCCGTATATTTGTAAGAGATAGCGTCATATAATAAATAAATATAGAAAACGTAAAGAAAACTTTAAATAAGCTCTTGAATTTTTTTACCTTAACACTTTTCCAAAAACTTTGTAATTGATTCATTCGTTGGAAATCATAATATTTACGTACAACACTTTTTTAAGCACTTTATTTCTAACTGGTTTTATCATACCACTTCTCTTAGACAATGTCTCTTCAACTGTGTCAGATCTTCGACGAACTAAAACATACTAAACCAAATGGATAATAAATTGAAATTTTGGGGAGTAAAGTTTCAAATACAGCATTATCTTATCTATTCCAGACGCTCCTTCTATACAGAAGATTATAGCATCCTCCGCTTATCCATTGTTTTTGTCTAGTCTTGCATTTTTATTAGAGTTTTAAAGGATGATAGTGTGTTGGTTTTCCTTTTTTTATCAGGCAACCCATTACACGCCCGAAATCCAGACGGGAATAATAACAATTTGAAGGTGTTTATTAGAATTATATTTAAACTGTATTCGTGTTACTCTTGTAATATATTTTTTCATGCAGCGCTACATCTGGCAAGTGGGGTTTAGAAAGTCACAAATGTCCATAGCGATTTAAAGTTTTTATTTAGAACAGTAACTGCCATAAGCCTCCATCTTTATCTTGACCTAGTCGTAAGAACTGTCATCAAGACCGAAGGGCGTATCGGAAACTGGTCATTTCACTCATTAATTGTGATGGCTGTGATAATACCCAGTGCCGTAATCGCCTTGTGTTAGCCCATTCGTACTTCTTCATGGGTCTACCGCTCTGGTTGTACCCTACCCTGCTATCTTTCTCTGGTATCCTATTCTGGTATCCTCCTATGATATCCTACTGAGGTATCGTACAATTCCATCTAGATGTGTTATCAGTCCTTCTTGATTGAGTTAACTCATCTCGTGCGTCCCCAACCCCTACTAAAAGTGGGGGGGGGGCAAACTTTTCTGTTAGGGTTACATCCCTTTCGATAGGTAGGGGAGACAAACCTTACCGCTAGGATGACATCAACTGCCTTTAGGATGTCATTTAATAATAATAAATTGATAATTTATATAAAGCTGTATCCCAGTAAGGAACTGGGCTCACAGCGCTTTACGTGAAGATAATAACATACATATGAGTATTAAATAAATATTCATATCATAGCAACCACAAAAATGACAGTACGTTACACATAAAATACGCTAATCATTAAAAGAAATGCCGTGTCGTTACTTTCGCAATTGCAGTTTGAAAGGATGTGTCTTCGGCGTAGTCTTGGAGGACTTAGTAGTTGAAATACTACGTATGTGTAATGGTAGAGAATTCCATTGTTTGGCTTCACAAAAAAGAGAAAGACCTTTCGCCAAATGTTGTAGTGCGTGTCTTAGGGACAGAGAATGCGTGTGTCTGCAGAAGAGCGTAGCTGACGAGTGGGTAAGTAGACCAACAGAAGTTCAGTAAGATAGGAAGGGCATGAGTAAGAAAAGATAGGGCTGTATTCCCTATACTCCTATTGGGTGTTGCCTTGGGTGGTACACATCGCTTGATGAATTGAATCTCATGAGAAGATTGTGTTTTTAAAAGGTGCTCATATGGATTCAATAATAAAGAGACTATATATAAACAATGGAAAAAAGTGGAACGCAATAATCTTCTGTATAGAAGAAGAAATAAGATAAATGACAACTTAAATTTTAAAAAGTATAGTTTCACTTTAAATGACATAGATACCACTTGTTAAACACCACTTAGCGCATGCAAATTTCGCTGATTTCAAAGAACCCAATTATGGTGGGTTTTCTTTTTTTTATTTACAATGCAACTTCATTTTTATCTATAGAAATTATTTTCTCCTACGGAATGTACATCCTAAACATTTTTTTTTAGGAATTCTATTTGTAATGATTATATTTAAAATACTTGTATTTTACTATTTTATAAATAAAAACATTCCAAATTTTAAATTAGGCCTACCCAAGATTAAATCATTTAACGTCAGGGAAACACGAAAGTCAACAACTATATTTTGGGCACTGGCCCCCAAAGTTCGCTGCACCCTAGCTAGGTAACTTTGATAAAACTGAAATGTATGTATTTTTTTTTAATTAAAGTTACTTTCTGACTTTTTCTCGACCCTTTCATTACGTTTTTGAAACTATGTCAGTAATATGTGATACAGTTTAGTCTTAAAGCTCTCTACTGATACCATCTTGAAACTTACGATACTTATAATATATATTATATTATTTTGCCACCTATCATTGTTCATATCTTCTTGCGTCTATGGGGCCATCCATAAAGTACGTCACGCTCCAGAGGGGGGAGGGGGTGTAAGAAAGTGTGACAGTTTGTGATAGGGGGAGGGGGGTGTCCGGCCATGTGTGACGTCACGGTGTTTTATATTAACTTTTAATTATTTCGTTATTTAAAAAAAAATATTTGTTCCAAAGTGTGACGTACTTAAAAAAAAGGGGGGGGGTCCTGAGATTTGTGACAGGGGGAGGGGGTAAATGGGGTTTGAAAAATAGCGTGACGTACTTTATGGAAGGCCCCTATCGGATAAGTTCGTGCCACTTACGGTTAATTATATGCTATTAAATGGGACGCATTAGTTGCCAATCTGTAAGGAATGCAACTGCCTATTTTATAGCAATGTTCTTCATTAGCGTTAGATTCAGACCGATCAATCATCGGGAATAAAGTTAATTGAAAGAATATTGGCTTCATGTGTCTCCGGTATTGCCTTACCTTCACCGTTGTCTCATTGTGTCTGAGATGTTTCATATTACTACAACTCTTGTCACATTTGGTCTGAAATGTTTCATATTACTACAACTCTTGTCACATTTGGTCTGAAATGTTTCATATTACTACAACTCTTGTCACATTTGGTCTGAAATGTTTCATATTACTACAACTCTTGTTATCACCTCCCCTACCATAATTCCAAGTTACTAGAGAACATACAGTTTTTTTTCATGCTCTAAACTTTTAAAAAATAACCAACTATAAAACTAAGTCCTTGTAATAAGATGCCAACCACATATATTTAGCTTTATTTATTTGCTTCTGTTTACTTAAAACCGTCACCTCATGTAAAGTAAACATTCATCAAATCAATATTCACTGTTCACGTGTAACATTGTCTATGTCCAATCTTATTATTTTTAAATAAAATTTACTTGATTATTTTTGTATCTTGTCAACAATGAAATATTGACCCAAAAATCAAGTGTTCTTAAATTATTTCACAATCGTAACCTGGTATTGTGTGTAAAAACAATTTTTGTCCAATCTGTGTGTAAACTATTAGATATGTGTGTTACATTAAATAGCTGTGTAAACATATGTATCTGGGTCATGTGACAAATAATAAATAATAGATCTGTGTGTAAATTTGTGTGTATGTGTGTGCGTGCGATCGTGCGTGCCTGCGCAAAAATTCGTATGTACATAGTAATGTACCTCATTCAATGACAAGTAAATATTTTATTTAAACTTTTATAATAACCCGTTATTGTCACCGCAAGAAATAACGATAGCGAAATAATATATTCTTTAATTCTGATTACTTTATTTACATTTGAAAATAAAAAGGTTTATTGACTCACATTTCACTTACATGGGAGAAATTTAAAAGTAATTATATTTTAATAAAAAATGTTAATAGCAAGTGATTTTTGTTAAAGTTTCATATGGATAATTAGAAAAATGAAATTTAAAAAAAAACTGCAAGTGAAGGATTGAAGGATTGCACATTTCCAAGTACAGGGTTTGCGCGAGCTATGAACTGTTTGCTGAATGTCGCATGGAATCTTCTGCGGCTGAATTCTGCGGGGTTCAATTCCTTTTGTTTGCTAAAGTTCTGGGTATATATCAAAAACTTTCAACGAGGCTTTAAGATAGTCTTTTAAACTTTGGCTGAGCCCACCAGCCACCCTCATATTACCCTCCAGCTACCTGGATATTAATCATTTGAACAAAAGCTCGTCTGAAATTCTTAAAAACTGAAGAATACTTTGGTCACCTTAAGACTTTTCCTTGTAGGTTGATGGTTTTACTGTGGTTATGACACATGGCTAAACACACGTAAGGTAAATCATTGTTACCAAAAGCCTTTTGTGCATGAGCAAGAAATCTGAAAAACTTCTTTCCTGTATTTTCGTGTAATGCTAAACGTACAACCAAATGGAAATTATAGTGACAGATTTCTCATGTGGAATCTGGAATCTCTTTCTTACAGGTCAATTTTAGACCTCTGAGGATCTCGAGCGTGTCTATATTTGAGGCCTGGGTGTGGTAGCGGCTGAGTTCTCAAGTACCGTAACATCCATAACACTATCACACATTCATACACAAACAAATTGTGCAATGAAAACAATAAATTTGAGCTTTATTTTTAAACTAACACGACAGTAGACATTTCGGCTAATGCCTTAATCAGTACAATGACATAATATACATACTTACATAAGTAATATTTAAATTCTTAAAACATATTATTTATTATATTATTAAATATGTATGTAAAATAAAAAGAAAGGAAAAACAAAAACAAACATGAACACAGGATATAAGAAAAAGGAGGAAGCATCTAGAGTTTCAATGAAAACCACAACGGGAACAAGATTCTGCAGTTAGGTAAAATTTTGAATTTGGTTAATTGCATATGGAGCCAACGTACCAAATCGTTTTATAAGTCACACATTCAAACTAAATAAATAGTTGGATTTTTCTATTGAATTTGAGGAATAAGCCCGAGGAAAATAATAAAATAAAGAAAAAAATGAATGTTTATAAGTCATGTAAAAGATTTCAACAAATTATACGTTTCTTATCGTTCGTGATTACTAATGGTATTACGGGTAGTTATCTGTGCTGTATCCGGCTGAAAAGTAAACAAAATCTCCATGATTTTTGTAGAAAATATAATTGTCTGACCACTGACAAAATAAAATTTAAATAAACATAAATACGTTTTTAAAGTTATATTTCACATCATTTGTCAATATTTGGGCTTCACTTTGCTTAAATATAAATTGGGACGATGAATTCCATTGTTTCATTTTAAAACATATAACAATAATTATGTAATTTTTTATCATACATGTTCTATATATACGAAAAAGAAAGTTTGTTTTTTATTTATTCTTTTAAAAAATTGATTAAACAAAACAAACATATTTTTTTAATTTAAAAAAAAATTAACAGCTAACAATGATAGTGAAGACATGTAGATGAGAAATATATTTGTAAAAAAGGATTAAACCAATTTTTTTTTAATGAAAAATAATACTTGTTAATATTTTTGCCTAAAATTTCGTTTGCATAATGCAATAATTTTATATAGGCTTTGTCATTTCTAAGACTGGAAAACGTCATAACTCATTCGGTCATTGGGCTATTTTTAGATTCAGGTCAAACATTTCTTAAACATCGATAACAACAGTGTATTTTGATACACTTATCTCACTAAAAACGATATTCTAGGTGCATTTTTTTTTGGCGAACAAATATTTCTTTACACTTAGTTTTGCAGCTGAATAAATTATTTAAATTCCGAAGACTTAAAACTTAAATAAATAAGCCTAAACACTTTTTAAGCGGTCGTTCGATAGTCGTAACTACGGTAAACACTAGTCCTAGAGTGAGACAATTTATCATTTTTTGGGTTTCTCCTTTAAAAGTAATCTTTATGAAAACTATTTCAAAATGTGTTTTCTTCTGATAAGTCTTATAATTGTAAACGTTTAAAAATAAAAAAGTAAATTGTTTACCTTTCAAAACACATCTGAAATCGTTGTAAAAGTTACGAAAGTCTTAATATGTATGCAAATCAGAGGCGTCAATACAGTTCGTGTCATCCAGTGGGGTAGCTCATGGTGTCCCCCCCTCATTACTTACCCAATAGACCTCCTCCGATTTTGCCAAAACCAAATAACGGAAACGTACAGAATTTGACATATTGGTGTCACCCTTTTCAAAAGTGTCACTCGTTGTGGTCTCCCCCTCTCCACCCTCTCCCCCCCCCCACACCCCTAAGGTAACGCCTCTGATGCACACATTCATTCAACAAAGCAGACGCCATCAATCCCGTCAGTTCCAACAAGACAAACACAGAATATGGATATCTGAGGTGAACGTGAATAAGCAAATCGTGATAAACAAAATGAAAATGCTGATATAAAAAATGAATTATGTTTAAAGTTGTGTAAAATACAATAAAAGTGGAGAGTCAAAAAAACTCAAACTCTCAAATTTTCAAGAGCCATTTGAAATAATAAGTTATTATTATTTATTGACACGAGAGCTGCATTTGTTCAAAGTGTTGGAATTTCCCTTTTTTTTTATAAATTCACTTCCTATGTATGAACGAAAAAGCACATTTTCGAACTGGAAAATCTGACCTTCGACAACAAAATTGATCAACACTCTGGAAAATGATATAGAAATTCATGATTGCATGATTTTGCGGAGATAAAATGGGGGTAATATATATATATGTATGTATAATCGTAAAAAATGAATTAAAGCATACTGAAAGTAATTATGTCACTTCTAAAATAATTTCTTTATATTTAAAAACAACATCGTTTAGAACAAGAAAGGAAAATTTTAATCGGTTAATTCCTTTAGTTTCAGCTCTTGCTGTTCAAGATCTAAACGAGATAACTACGGTAACTGTAACTATCAGTTTCTGTTTATTGTATAGAGGTTAAACCAAATCCTTGATCTAAGGCCTAAGCAATCGCGACAGCTTTGTAATTTAAAGGGGAACACAATTTGTGGTTTTAAACTTTTTTTCGATGAGACTACTCTGAATTGACTGATAAAAAACATTAGAGGCTAAAGCAAAGAGAACGGTGCGCTCAACTATTTACATTGTTATGGCAGAGCGCGTACTTCCGGGAAGTAATTGTTGTACTTTTACACTTAAAAAGGGAATAAGTCCAATTATTTTTATCCATAAACGTAATTAAGATTGTAGTTTTAGGGTATGGGTTAGGTTTAGTTGTCTATTTTTTAAATTAAAATAGAAAAAAACAAATATAGCAGCGAAAAATACCATTTATCGAGCGCACCGTTCTCTTTGCATTTACCACATTAGAATATGATAAGTCGCCTTTGAAAGTTACAATTTGTAAATTTTAAAGAATATTGATTATCCATTACTTTTCGGATTTGAAGTTTTAAACAACTTTTGATTAGGGTGAGTAAAATCTTTTCAACGGGATAAGATTTTTACCGTCCTTTCTACAATAAAAATCAATAACTTGGGAGAAGAGGGTGCCTATCCTTAAAGAGAAAATGTAACCTCCGGTTTCGACCAACCCATTAAATTGCCTATGCCACTGCCTTAATGCCACTTCCGAGTTGATGTGTTGGTAAAAGGTTGTTGACGTTACATCCATACATCCTAAGAAGTTTGATGCAATTGTTTAAAAACGGTCTACTGTTTGTTTCGTTGATTGAGAGGCGTTAACTCTGAGTGCCGTCTCGAAATAGATTAGCTTGCGGCATTGATGCCTGGTGGAGTTGTCTGCTGTTGAGTTATGCTGTCGGATTTATTATTATTAAAAATAGGTTAAATATAGATTTTTAAGGTTAGTCTGGTATCTTTTTTTCTTATTTTAACCCACTCAAAGTTATAAATAGCTTAATAATATTAAACATTACGTAGTCAAATAAATAAACTACACAAATAAAATATATAAATATAATCTATATAAAATGTCATTAGGGTAAAGTTTTCCTGTTCAAGGCACGTCCACATAGTCATGATTTGCATTTGGGGTGCTCACATTCAGTTCAAATATCAACCTGAATTTCTTCCTGCCCATCTTTGCTTTAATTTTTTTCCTTAATTTTACTTACGTTTCAAAATTTAATTCAAAAATCTTAAAATTTAAAGCTAATTGTAACACGCAATGCATAACAGAAAGGAATAGCAACTACAAAGAGACGCTGGAAAGTTACTGGAGAAGTCTGACTCTAGTCTTATTCCGGATGCAAACATTACGGGTGTGTGACAAAGTTGATGACTGAGCAGACGATCACAACTTTAGTTTCGTGTCTCTTGTTATGATATCTTATCTTTTCCACTTGGCGATTCAGGACGTGTATGCATTACTTTGCAATCAATGAAAATCTGTAATTTAAAAAAAATATTTTGTGTAAGTCTAAGGTAGGAGAAAACACATCAAGCGATAAAAATCATTTCGCTCACATTATGTACTGGACAGACTTGATAAAACTGTAAGATGAAAATCTGAAAGCTATTTTTCAGAAATTTTAGACGTTTCTTGTCTGTAGTAGGAAAAAAATGTATAACTTAAATGATCCAAACTTGCATCTTTCAGATCCAATTGCCATCAGGACATGTGGTCTTTGGTCTATCATAAATTTTCACAACAGTTATGTTGCACATTTTTGTTCAAGTAACACACAGAGTACGTCTGATGTCATAAGAATGCTTGACTTGGTCTTACACTACTTTTCGTTCTCGTTGATGGTCATCATAATTTGCATGGCATGTGTTCTAATGGTCTTAACTAAGGACACTCAGGTAAAATATTGTACACCTCATGTTTAAACTACACAGTGCTTTTTATAAATTACTTGTCACGTGGTTTGATTCTTTTAAGCTAAAAATGTGCCCTCACACCCCTTGAAAGCATTTTTGGTGCTTTGGTAAATCTATAATTAATAGGAAACGATTCAATTGCATCTAAGGATTTGACAGTCAAAACGTAGTTTTTTTTTCTTTCTTTAAATGCAGAATTGTTTTTAGAAACTCATTGTTAAACGAAATTTCAAAATTATATACATAGCCAGTTACAGTGCATTATGTGCTTTTAAAAAAGTGTTTATTTGAAGATTTGAGAAAAGTAATAAATACAATAACACACTTTTACAATTGCTAATTCTCTCGCTAAATCCTTTTAGAGTATTAAACATGAAAGTATGACATGCTTACAGTGGCGTAGCGTGGGTATGTGCCGCCCGGGGCAGAACCCAGGTTTGCCGCCCCCTCCTCGCACAAATATGTTGATCCTATAAAAAAATTATAAGATTTTAATAATAAGGACACCATACATTTTTATGTGAGAAATACATATATGAGCTTTACTTTCTTGATTCAAATTGAAGTTTCCTTTTTTCCTAATGACACTCTAAGACGTATCAATATTGTCAGCCAAGCCATGCTCATTAGCAAAAATATCATTGTTGAGCGCAATTAATTTTTTAATTAACTTAATTTTAGAGAAGCTTCTCTCGCAGCTGGCATTAAGATCACAGTAGTAAGGAATATTCAACATCAATATATTATGTTAGACCGGGTAACTTCGAGCCTTATATTTTAATAAACTTAGATAAATCAAGTGGGCTTGAATTCATCAATTCATTAATTTATTTTTTTTACCATGAGGTAAAATAGTCCTTGTTTGACAAGGTCCTGTGGGATACTTTAATACTCTTTTACTCTAATTTAAAGTTAAAATTGTTGTTTTTGGAATTAAAAGGATACAGAGAGTATCGCTTCTACCAGATTAGCTGTTGTAGTATAATGAAGTTTAGAGTTTTGGCATTAGAAACGTTCACATATTTTAATATAGTTACTTCATTTCTTTTGTTATTTTTTACCTTGGCTTTTCTCCTATTTTATTCAACAATTTAACGATTTTCATTTTTAGAAGCTAATTAACAACGAGGAATACACGGTCCCCAACAAATTGCCAACCGGAGCATTCGATTGGCTCATCTTTCAAATTGATAGGGTACAGTTATTTTTGCTTTTACAGCAGGAGCATCTGTAAAATTTGAACAATCAATTAAAGTTACCATCACACCAATGTCACAATTTCATACTGCTTGGGACTATTTGTTTTTTTTTCAGTTCTGTAGCATAAGTATCAGAAGAATTTGTATCTAATATGGAGTTTGAAGTTTTAGCAATTGAAAGAATTACATATTTTAGGATAGTTCCTTTATTTCTGTTATCAATTTCTTATTGGGTTTTTATTTTATTTTAATGAAAAGATCCACTTTGTTATAAAATATTTATTTGAAGCTAATTAATGGCGAAAAATTTGCCGCCGCTAACAAACGGCCACCCGCGGCATTTCCACCCCCCTTGCCCACCTCTCGATACGCCACTGCATGCTTATGTTATCGACTTGACTTCTCCAGGATCCGTAAGATTGTAATGATTTATAGTTTCCTTTAGATAAGGCTCGAAACGGTACACAAATAAATAGGAAGCTTTTAAAAAGTACAAATACTTTGAAAAATGATTGAACAACAAATATTGAAGCGGTAGAGTGTTTTAAATCCATGCACATAAAAATTGTCCACATTGTTTTGAGCGTTTTTTTTTATTTACAACACTTCAAATTTAATGCACAAATAATTTTCAGCATCATTGTTTTTCTGTGCCATAATAATCAAAGAAAATATAATATAACTCTATTTGTGTAATTTGATTTTTTAAACTTCCTCTGATTTTGATAATAATACATCAACCACCCATGTAAAATATATATATATATAATTAATTTCAAAAAATAAAAAATATTTATCCTTTCACACTTTCTTATATTGTTGGAAATCTTTTTATATATCTATTCAGCTTGAAAAATCTGCTTGGGCACAGTTCTAAGTTTATTGCTCAGAATAATTTTTTGTAAGATGTGTAAACGTCGTTAAACATGTGTATTATATTTTGTCCCCAAACTTTGGTAATTACACATAAAGTAATGTCTAACTCTCTCCCCAGAATTTGTCAGCGCTGGCAACACTCAAGGAGAACGTCCTGATCTATGTCTTTTCTCTTGGTGCGATACTCCAGGCACTCAACATTATCCCGGTTGGTGTGATAATAAGACATTCTTCCCAAAATGAAATATTTTAGCCAGTGACAATATGAAGCGTATAGTCTATGGTCTTAAATAACTCAAATGTCACAACAGTGACGTCGTATTTCTAAAACTAGCAACAAAGCCGTCCAAGGACGGGAACAAGTGTAGGGTGACCTGTAAAGTTCATGGTAGGACATAACAACATTACCCACACCGCGGTCTGTCCAGAGACCCTACATCCCCTCCACCGCAGTTTGTCGAGAGACCCGCCGTCTCGACCGGCCATACATGTGTATCACGTCAAAAAATATATACATTATAGTTATAACAACATTACCCATCCCCATCTGTCCAGAGATCATACCTCCCCTCCCAATACCGCTGGTCTGTTCAGAGACCCTACCTCCCCCCCCCCACACCGCGGTCTGTCCAGAGACCCTACCTCCCCTACCATTGTGGTCTTTCCAGAGACCCTACTTCCCCTCCACCGCGGTTTGTTGAGAGACCCACCGTCTCAACTGGCCACACATGAGTATCACATAAAAATACTATACATAGTATAGTACATATACATAGTCATAACAACATTACCCACACCGCCGGTCTGTCCAGAGACCCTACCCCCCACACACACAGAGCGGTCTGTCTAGAGTTTAAATAAATAACCCGTTAAAACAAAAATTTTGACTACAAATCCCAACGCGCACAGCTCAAAATAAACTCTTGTAAAAAACTGTACCAAAAATAACTCGGTTTGAATGTCGTTCAATATGTAAATGAGATTTAATTTTTCTCCACCAGTGATTGGCTGTAGGAGTCTGTATGAGTTTGAGGGACCAATCGCTATCGATGACCGTACAGAAAATTGCCTTTTATTGTATAGGATTATTATATAGGATGTTTAATGTAGTATTACAACTAGACTAGTAGTATTAAGAAAAGGATGCAATGGGTTCATCAAAGGAAATAAATGGTTCTTTTCTATTAAAATGTATTAACGAGATTTTTTTAAGGATGCACTATGATATGATTGAGTCTTTGTTTATGTGCTTATTTCTGTTGTTAGATGGTGGGTTTGGAATCAACTAAAAATTTGACTATAGTCTAACATTGTTTGTTAATGGCTTATAATATAAACTAGTGTATCACCCGTCAAAAATGACGGAAGTTTTCAAAATAAATACACATCAGATTAAAAAATAACGTAATACAGAACTTTCATTTATTTTATTTATTTTTATTTGATTAATTTATTATCATATTGAACAATTTTATGCGGAACGTTCGAAAAGGGTTATTTTTGGTGCACAAATTTGGTGCGCTGCTTCCTAAAATTAGTAGCACTATAAAACAAAATCGATCGCAGCGCCTCCTAACAACATTAGATTACATTACAACCATTCAGACAACGGTAATTATGTATATTGATATTTGCTTTTATATTTTAGTGTCTATTTCCAAAATCGTCACAATCAGATTAAAATATTTATCTCCAAAATTTTGCAAAATTTCTCAAGCTCTTTATTTCCATTCAGAGTTTTAATATTCAATAATTAAATATTTAAAAAAATCTTTTTTTAAAAAGGACACGCTTTTAACATAATCACTACTTTTAGTTATGTCTCATATATAAGGGATTTATAGTCAAAAACTTTGTTTTTACAGCTATTTTTTAAAACTTATAATAAAAACTCTTTAAAATCCACGTCTGAAGCCCACACATCTTTTTAAATCCCTTATATTAACTTCGCGGCCGTCTCTCTCTGTCTCTCTCTCATCATCTCATGGGCTCGGCGGGCGGAAAAACAAAAGTCGAAAATGACCCACTTCCAATGATCCGATCGAACTGAAATTTGGCACACGGACCCGTCTTACCTAACAATGCATCGTATCAAAATTTCAGATCGATCGAACGTACCGTAATTAAATTAATGCATTTTTAGTTTATCCTTATATGAGGTATGTAATTTAAAATCACGATTTGTTATTGTTTTTTTGCCACGTGAAAGTTTGAGCATTGAGGCGACCCAACGAAACGACGGTGCGCTTTTGTTTACATTTTACGTGTCGCTCTGAGCTCGGTCAAGCGAATCGGTGACCAGACTTTTCCCCTCTCCCCCTCCCACCCACCCCTCCCCCACCCACCCCTCCCCCCCACCCCTCCCCCCCTAGGGTTATGAAGCAAACTTGTGTTAAGACAGATTCAGTCTGTAAATGTTTGAAAATAATCAATACTGTTAGTTATGTCTCATATATAAGGGATTTATAGTCAAAAACTTTGTTTTTACGGGTTTGTTAAATCCCTTATATTAACTTCGCGGCCGTCTCTGTCTGTCTCTCTCTCATCATCTCATGGGCTCGGCGGGCGGAAAAACAAAAGTCGAAAATGACCCACTTCCCGTGATCCGATCGAACTGAAATTTGGCACACGGACCCGTCTAACCTAACAATGCATAGTATCAAAATTTCAGATCGATCGAAAGTACCGTAATTAAATTAATCCATTTTTAGTTTATCTATATAAACTATATGTAGAGGTCACTATCATTTACATTTTACGGGTCACTTGACTTCAGGCCAGCCACCGGTGTGAATACGTCTCGTGCTTAAACCAGGTAAAGCGGCGTGCTTTTGTTTACATTTGGCGTTTCACGGTGAACTTTCCCCAGCGATCGGTGACAAGACCTTTCCCCTCTCCCACCCCAACCCCACCCTTTTTGGGTTAAAAGCAAAGGGGAGTAAAGACAGATTCAGTCTGTAGATATTTGTAAATACTTTAAGTTCTGTCTCATATATAAGGGATTTATAGTCAAAAACTTTGTTTTTACGGGTTTGTTTTATTACCACTATTTTTTGTATACCAAACACCTCATAAGCGCCCGCCCAACGTTTTATACCACGGTGTTTTGTTCACGTGGTGAACTCATGGATGTCAACAAAGCAGACGGGTACCGATGCTTATATATAGACTATAGATAAACTAAAAATGACATAATTTCAATACGGTACATTCGATCGATCTGAAATTTTGATACAATGCATTGTCATCCAAGATCTATCTGTGGTAAAAAATTTAGATGTCTAGGACCATCGGAAGTGGTATAATTTTACATTTCAAGTTTTGAATGAAGGATGGAAGGATGGAATGATGGATGGATACAACATACAAACATTGTGACTTAAATAAAAACGTGTAATAAAAGCGTGTAATAAAATAGTGATAAATAGAGATAAACTAAAAATTGATTAATTTAATTACGGTACATTCGATCGATCTGAAATTTTGATACAATGCATAGTCATCCAAGATCTATCTGTGGTAAAATTTTTAGATCTCTAGGACCATAAAAAGTGGTATAATTTTACGTTTCAAGTTTTGAAGGAAGGATGGATTGATGGAAGGATGGATGGATTGATGGATGGATGGATGGATGGATGAATGGATGGATGGATGGATGGATGGATGGATGGATGGATGGATGGATTGATGGATGGATGGATGGATGGATGAATGGATGGATGGATGGATGGATGGATGGATGGATGGATGGATGGATGGATGGATGGATGGATGGATGGATGGATGGATGGATGGATGGATGGATGGGTGGATGGGTGGATGGGTGGATGGGTGGATGGGTGGATGGATGGATGGATGGATGGATGGATGGATGGATGGATGGATGGATGGATGGATGGATGGATGGATGGATGGATGGATGGATGGATGGATGGATGGATGGATGGATGGATGGATGGATGGATGGATGGATGGATACAACATACAAACATTGTGACTTAAATAAGTAATTTGAAAAATGTAAAAAAAAATATATTTTTTAAAGGACACGCTTTTATTTACAAACATTTACAGACTGAAACGCGCTGATCTCCCCTGCCCTTGATGTAAACACGGGAATTTGGGCTGGAGTGAAACTAGTGAGTCGTGGAGGTCAACTCTAGCAGACGACTATACATTCTAAAATAGTGATAATTAGATATAAACTAAAAATTGATAAATTTAATTACGGTACATTCGATCGATCTGAAATTTTGATACAATGCATTGTCATCCAAGATCTATCTGTGGTAAAAATTTTAGATCTCTAGGTCCATCAGAAGTGGTATAATTTTACGTTTCAAGTTTTGAAGGAAGGATGGATGGATGGAAGGATGGATGGATGGATGGATACAACAAACAAACAGTGTGACTTAAATAAAAGCGTGTAATAATAAAAGCGTGTAAAATGTGCAGTAACAAGATTTTGATTACTTCAAATATTAACATGTTTTTATCCTTAATTTATACCAAATAAATATATATAAATAAGATTTTTTTTTAATTTTAACATACTTCTGAAACAATGTTTCAATACAACAGATGTACTATGCAAGGTATCCGTTCTGGCGAGATTTCAAATATCACAACTTGACGCCATTGGCCTCGAGCTTGGTCTGCTCTTTCCAGCTCTGGCTGTTTCATTCGGGATTCATTTTGTTTCACGCTGGATTGTTCCTGGGAATCTACAGGTATTTCATTGATATATTAAACACATTAGTATGATATGATCCTACATGATCCTACATGTGGAAGAAAATCAGAAGCCCCGAGCCTAATGCTCTTCATGGGTCTTCCTGGAAGACCCTCCCAGCTATCTGGCCCCCTCCCCCAGAAAAGGACGTGATAGCTGGGAACCCGGAGCGGTCGCTTCTGAAACGGCCACCTGGGCATCCAGGACAGAAAGTCGAAGATGCCTCCCACTAAGTTAACCTCACAAGGAGGGGTGGAATTGCCTTACTGTGACCCGGTACCACTTTGGCGCCACCCCGGCAAAGCATACGAGTCTCAATGGTTAGGACCGCCGCTATGTCATTTGTATGATATAAATTAATTCTAAAGGAAAACCAATAAATTAAATGGAATCAGAGTTTTCATATACTGGAGTTCAAAGGATAATCCGGTGCTGTCTGAAAGTTAAGGGGGATGGGCGTAGGCTGCATACCTTCTCGTTCATTTAACCCAAAGACAAAGATGTTTATAAAAAGGTAAAAATGTTTAGGTTAAGTATGCCTTAAAGTATTTATTTGTTTACAACTTGATCAATATAAACCCTTGTGTACAAGGCCGGATTTAGACTTGATGAGGCCCTAAGCTATTTGAGATATGGGGAATGGGGGCCCTTTTGAAGTCCAGATATTTTATGTCAGTGCTAAATATTTAAAAAGTTCCGTGGACCCCCAGAATGCGGGGGCCCTAAGCTATACCTTGTTTAGCAAATAATTAAATCCAGCAATGCCTGTGTAAACTCAAAATAAATAACCTACTATCAAGGCACCACGATTGGACAAGGTTGAAAACAGGGACTGATCTTTGATCTATTTGCATTCTTCCAATGCAATTTTAAATAAAAACAACCCCGTAAAAACAAAGTTTTTGACTATAAATCCCTTATATATGAGACGGAACTTAAAGTATTGACTATGTTCCAACGCGACAAACATTTACAGCCTGAAACTGAGTCAATTCCACCTGGCTAAAACACGAGATGTGTACACCGATGGCTGGCGTGAAGTCAAGTGAATTGTAAAATGTAAACAATAGCGACTTCTACATATAGTTTTATATAGATAAACTAAAAATGCATTAATTTAATTACGGCACGTTCGATCGATCTGAAATTTTGATACGATGCATTGTTACGTGACACGGGTCCGTGTGCGCCAAATTTCATCTCGATGGCTTCACGGGAAGTGGGTCATTTTTTACTTTTGTTTTTCCGCCCGCCTAAGACAGAGAGACAGAGAGACAGAGACGGTGATGAAGTTAATATAAGGGATTTAATAAAACAAACCCGTAAAAACAAAGTTTTTGACTATAAATCCCTTATATATGAGACGTAACTAACAGTATTGATTATTTTCAAACGCGACAAACATTTACAGACTGAATCTGTCTTAACTCAACTTTGCTTCATAAACCTGGGGGGGTGGGGGGGGAGAGGGGAAAAGTCTGGTCATCGATCGCTTGACCGAGCTCAGCGTGACACGTAAAATGTAAACAAAAGCACGCCGGTATTTCGATGGGTGGCGTCAACGCGTCAACTCAAACCCTCACCTGGAAAAAAAACAAAAACAAACCGTGAATTTGAATTACATACGTTATATACGGATAAACTAAAAATGCATTAATTTAATTACGTTACGTTCGATCCATCTGGATTTCGATACGATGCATTGTTAGGTGGGACGGGTCCGTGTGCCAAATTTCAGCTCGATCGGATCAAGGAAAGTGGGTCATTTTTAACTTTTGTTTTTCCGCCCGCCAAAGACAGAGAGACAGAGAGAGATGACGACAGAACGACAGAGAGAGACGGCCGTAAAGTTAATATAATGGATTTAATCAAACAAACCCGTAAAAACAAAGTTTTTGACTATAACTCCCTTATATATGAGACGTAACTAACAGTATTGATTATTTTCAAACGCGACAAACATTTAATTTACAGACTGAATCTGTCTTAACTCAACTTTGCTTCATAACCTGGGAGGGGGGGGGAGAGAGGGGAAAAGTTTGGTCACCGATCGCTTGACAGAGCTCAGCGTGACACGTAAAATGTAAACAAAAGCACGCCTGTACTTCGATGGGTCGCGTCAACGCGTCAACTCAAACTCTCACGTGGGAAAAAAGAACAATAACAAACCGTGAATTTGAATTACATACGTTATATTCGGATAAACTAAAAATTGCACTAATTTAATTACGTTACGTTCGATTGATCTGAAATTTCGATACGATGCATTGTTAGATGTGACGGGTCAGTGTGCCAAATGTCAGCTCGATCGGATAACGGGAAGTGGGTCATTTTTTACTTTTGTTTTTCCGCCCGCCCAAGACAGACAGAGAGAGAGAGAGAGATGACGACAGAACGACAGAGAGACAGAGACGGCGGTGAAGTTAATATAAGGGATTTAATAAAACAAACCCGTAAAAACAAAGTTTTTGACTATAACTCCCTTATATATGATACATAACTAAAGTATTGATTATTTTCGAACGCGACAAACATTTACAGACTGAATCTGTCTTAACTCAACTTTGCTACATAACCCTAGTTGGACCGAGCTCAGCATGACACGTAACATGTAAACAAAAGCACGCCGGTACTTCGATGGGTCGACGTCAAAGCGTCAACTCAAACTCTCACGTGGGAAAAAAACAATAACAAACCGTGAATTTGAATTACATACGTTATATAAGGATAAACTAAAAATGTATTAATTTATTTACGGTACGTTTGATCGATCTGAAATTTTGATACGATGCATTGTTAGGTGAGACGGGTCTGTGTGCCAAATTTCAGCTCGATCCAATGACGGGAATCGGGTCATTTTGACTTTTGTTTTTCCGCCCGCCCAAGACAGAGATCACGACAGAACAACAGAGAGAGAGAGAGAGAGATGACGACAGAGACGGCCGTGAAGTTAATATAAGGGATTTAATAAAACAAACCCGTAAAAACAAAGTTTTTGACTATAAATCCCTTATATCTGAGACATAACTAAAAGAATTAAGTATATTTACAGACTGAATCTGTCTTAACTCAAATTTGCTTCAAAGCCCTCGGGGGTGGGAGAGGGGGAAAAGTATTGTCACCGATTCGCTTGACCGAGCTCATCGTGACACGTAAAATGTAAACAAAAGCACACCGGTACTTCGATGGGTCGTCTCAACACGTCAACTCAAACTTTCACGTGGAAAAAAACAATAACAAACCGTGAATTTGAATTACATACGTTATATACGGATAAACTAAAAATGCATTAATTTAATTACGGTACGTTCGATCGATCTGGATTTCGATACGATGCATTGTTAGGTGAGACGGGTCCGTGTGCCAAATTTCAGCTC
Source organism: Ampullaceana balthica (assembly GCA_944989445.1). NCBI lineage: Eukaryota > Metazoa > Mollusca > Gastropoda > Lymnaeidae > Ampullaceana > Ampullaceana balthica. The sequence continues at coordinate 724,025 of CALYLW010000011.1, read as the reverse complement.
GATCGGATCACGGAAAGTGGGTCATTTTTTACTTTTGTTTTTCCGCCCGCCCAAGACAGAGAGAGATGACGACAGAACGACAGAGAGAGACGGCCCTGAAGTTAATATAAGGGATTTAATAAAACAAACCCGTAAAAACAAAGTTTTTGACTATAAATCCCTTATATATGAGACATAAATAACAGTATTAATTATTTTCAAACGCGACAAACATTTAATTTACAGACTGAATATGTCTTAACTCAACTTTGCTTCATAACCCTGGGGGTGGGAGAGGGGGAAAAGTCTGGTCACCGATTCGTTTGACCCAGCTCAGCGTGACACGTAAAATGTAAACAAAAGCACGCCGGTACTTCGATGGGTCGCCTCAACACGTCAACTCAAACTTTCACGTGGAAAAAAAACAATAAAAAACAGTGAATTTGAATTACAATACGTTATATAAGGATAAACTAAAAATGCATTAATTTAATTACGGTACGTTCGATCAATCTGGAATTTTGATACGATGCATTGTTAGGTGAGACTGGTGCGTGTTAAATTTCAGCTCGATCGGATCACGGGAAGTGGGTCTTTTTGACTTTTTTTTTATCCGCCCGCCCAAGACAGGGAGAGATGATAGACAGACAGAGACGCCGGTGAAGTTAATATAAGGGATTAAAAAATGACCAGCCAAGGGTGATTATTTGGAATTTTCCGATGAGTTCAAATTGCATTATCATCCGTTCAATACATTTTAAGTGTGTCTTTTAGTTTAAGAAAAATACGACAGAAAACGTTTCCGAGAATATTTATGCCAACATATATCATTGTTGTGCTGTTGGTTTCAGGATGTCAATGAGGATAAGTAGAAACACGTTTAATTCGAAGATAAAAAAACAAGTGTTACTGGTCATTTGTTTGCCAATCATTGCACTGATTGGTTACTTCATAGTTTGGCTTGTGTTCTATCAGCACCCTTATGAGACGTGCCTGACCTCACGGCATCATGACTACTTGTTCATTGGTAAGTCTCTTATAAAAATATAAAAATTCCTATTATTTTTTGTTCCTTTTATTCTAGGTTCCGCCTGACCCCAATCTCTTCTCAAATTGTTTTAAATTTAATGGCTTATAGATTATTGATTTTTTTTTATCTCCCCTCAAAATAAAAAAAATGTACACAAGTGTACACAAATTAAACTATTGTAACCCCCCTCCCCCATTCCCTTGCTGCATCTGAATGAGAACATTTCTTAAACCCATTCCTCATGTGTGTATGTATGGGCGCCCCTGTATATATGGGCGCCCATGTATCTATGGGCTTTTCTTCATGTCTCATGTCAAGCGAGAACTCCTGAAGAAAATCAAAACCAATGAAAGAATGATGAATAAACCTTTTAACTTTAATATCGTTCGACTACACTTTGTGTGTGACGTAATATTAATCAACTTGTGTGTTTTTCAACAGTGGAGAATGCAATTCTACTCTTGAACTTATTCATTATTGTACCAATCCACCAAATTTATCCACGGCCAGACTCCAAGATTGTCTGCATAGCGTTGGTATTCAGTCTCGTCGTTGGAATACTCCTGTATTTCTTGAGGTGAGCTCGTGTATTTTGATCAACCGTTATTTAGAACCTCTGCCTTGAAATGGACGGAGGTTTAATCAACTCTGAGTTTTTTCTTTAATTTAAAAATGATATAATGCCTAAAGTATATACAAATGCACACACAAATAAACAATAGTAAATGATTTTGCCCAGCACCAAACTTAGGGGTTGCTGAGCGGTTTTTTTAATTTGAGTTCGACCTAGCTATAGCCATGACCAGCATACATTTTTCACCAGAGCCTCGAATGGGTGGAAAATTGTGACGGTTTTTTTTTAATATATATTAAGCACATTTTGTGATATGTGCTCTTTTGACAGTAACTTCCTTCGCGCCACTTCAGTCGCCAACCATCTCTATTTGTCCCATCAGACGCATTTCAATGAAGATTGGGTTTTTTTCAAACTGAAAAATATCTCAAAATATATTTCTATAGGCTATGTATGGTGTAGTGTGTAGTGTCACCTTCATCGTTAAGTCAATACAAATACAAGAAGATCTTCCTATTTGCTGCCCCTTGACTCCGGGTCTAATAAGTCTTTCCCCTCGCCTTCACCCCTTACTAATTTCCCCTCCCCAAAACCTACAGTTCTCGGCTACGCTCCCCTGCCCTCCTCCTAACGTGACAGACGGGGAAAAAATGTGATCAATTAGCGTAAAAACATAAATTACGCTACAAACCTCTCAAAATGTGTGGCTTGAAAGAAAGACTTCAATGAAATAACAGCTAGCCCTGCATTTTATTTTTAAGGGGAAAACGAAATTAATAGGATTGTATTCCTCAATATCAGACTGTGCACGCAGAATGTCTGGTCCAGTGGATTGGTAGCACTGTTTGCAGAACTACACGCTTGGACTTACGTCTTTATCCTGATAGTAGCCAACATCAAGTGGAAGGTAACTCTTAGCAGATTTTGCTGTGAAGCGTGGTGTGTGCAATGGCAAAGCTAGAGATTCTGGCCCCTAGAGCTAAAATCCCCATTATTCATATCAGATAAAACAATGCACTTCAGACATTAGAATCCTTGGGAATATTTGAACATGAAATGTTTAGACTTCGAAGAGGACAAGACAAGCATGAAACAACGGCAAATTAATTGTGTTATCTTATACTTAAAGTATAGAAGATGTCAATGAACTAAAGGGCTTTTAGGAAGCTGACTTATTTTTTTACAAAAACCAAGAACCACATAATTATAAGGCGCATAGTTCCTGCAAGATCAAGCGAAATAAAAGAAAGAAAGGGTGTATTAATAATACATTAAATATTTGTTTAAAATATGATTTGTACTTTGATTTAATATGAATAAAAACGTGGGCCGGGTGCTTATGAGGTTTAACATATGCAGTTCACTCATTCTCTCACTTATAGATCTCTCTTTTGCCTTCTGAATTATAAATCTTTAACTTTTTAGTTTTTTGGTCATATTTTTCAGTTTTTAATCATATCAAATAAAAGAGATTGAACTTATAAGTTTTAAATTATTTTCTTCTTTTTAGTCCACTTATAAAAACGTGGTTTTTAAAAATCCTTTTTTACCTTTATTTATTTTTGGCGCATCAGTATTCCTAGGTTTACTTCAACTAGATTTAAGGAATTCGGTCCGAAACTGAGATGAAAGATAGAGGTCACTAAGGGGTCGTTGAAGATCATACACTAGTTGTTTTTTTTCTGGCCATTAAAATTTGTCATAGGGTTATGATAGTGTAGAACTTTTCAGCACAGTTGGACGTCATAAAGTCATACACAGCGAGTAATGATTTGGAGAGACATTGAGGTGGCATGATGCTGACATTGCAGTTATTCTTTATTTATTACTAGCAATAAAGCCCGTCCAATGACGGGAATAATTGTAGGGTGACCTATGAAGTTCATGGTAGGACAGCACAACATCCACATCAACTGACTCCAAAATGAAAATGAAACATCACCAATCGTTGTTTCAACCAGAGTCTTTGATCAGAGACCCTACCTCCCCCACCCCCGTCTGTCCAGAGACCCTACCTCCTACCTCCACACGGCGGTCTGTCCAGAGACCCTACCTCCCCCCCCCCACACCGCAGTATGTCCAGAGAGCCTACCCCCCCCCCATATCGAGGTATGTTTAGAGACCCTACCTCCCCACCACCGCGGTTTGTCGAGAGACCCTACCTCCCCTCCACCGTGATTTGTCGAGAGACCCGCCGTCTCGACCGTCCATACATGTGTATCACGTCAAAAATGCTACACATTATAGTTATAATAAATAACCCGTAAAAACAAAGTTTTTGACTACAAATCCCAACGCGCACCGCTCAAAATAAACTCTTGGAAAAAAACACACCGAAAATAACTCGTTTTGAACGTCGCTCAATATGTAAATGAGTCTTAATTTGGCTCCGCTAGAGATTGGCTGTAGGAGTCTGTAGGAGTTTGAGGGACCAATCGCTATCGATGACCGCACAAAAAATTGCCTTTCATTATATAAAAATGAAAGGATTATTGGTAGTTCAAGTCATCAGTTCCGTAATGTGCCTTTGAAAATTGAGAGGCGTATTTTTATATCACAAAGTTATCTGATAATTATCACATAGCGGTACTGGTATTGACGTGGTATTTGTTACATTTTTTTTATTTTTTCGCAGGTTAAAATGGGACAGGCCGACACGAGAGAAAGTGTGGCTATTAGTCGAAGAGAAAGTGCAAGGAAAGAAAGTGTATTAAAAAGAGAAAGTTTCGCAAAACGTGAAAGTTTCTCTAAGAGAGAACTTGCTGCGAGAAAGTCACAAGGCGGCAAAGAAGACGAGGAAGTAACAGGCAAAAGAATGAGCTTTTCTCTTATACGGAGGATTTCTAGGCGAGTTAGCCCCCCTACTAAGGATCTCGAGAAGGGAAAGCTTCACGATCCCCAGGATCAGGAGGACACTGAGAAAGATGCGGTATATGAACATTCTTTAGATGACCCTGAGGCAGAAACCTTCACTCCAAGCGGGGTAGGTATCCAAATGACGTTCTTCAACTGTCAATAGCTGTTTTTGTGATAGCTTTTCTGTTATAGATTTTCTGGTAGTATCGTATACAGTACGAAGCAATGGTGAAAGTGCGGATCTTAAAATGGAACAGAAGTACGTAAAGGCAAAGGCATGGGATACCATGTCTATGTAAAAGCTCACCAACGGAAAATACATTTGTAAATAATATAATTGAATTAGCTGAGATATTTTAATTGGGATGCTGGTTGAAGGCAAAATCAGCTCGGTCTTTCCATTTCCGAATAAAACAGTACTGGTACCCAGCAACATGGTATAACACCAAAAAACTTGCCAGAAACATCTTATTAGCCTTTGCTTGAAGTTTAAAATTACGTCAATCCTAGTACAATGCTCATCCTTATATACCATGCACCTGATGAGATAAATGATCAAACCTCAGCAATTCCCATGTATTTTACTTTCAGACACTAATAAATAAGAAGAGAGGAGATGTCGAATGGTACAAGATGCATCCCCATGAACATGATCGTTGGTACTGACCACTGAGAGACACTGTATTTTGAACTCATCGCAGCCAACTGTTTATGCCCACATTGCTTTTGCTAAAATCTTAAATTTAATTTTTCAACAACTTCTGATGGGGCGGGGGGGGGACAAGAATTCCAGTGTTAATACCACATAAAGTAAGTTGCTGACTTACATGCTTAGAGTTTTATTTAGTCTGGAGTGACTCCCCCCAGACAGAAAAAGACTTACTAAGTAGAATGGATGCATTGTAAAAGAGTGTATCCCCAAATTTGGATGAGGAAAAAGATCATGAAACACGGAGACCTTACCATGGCCAATCACTCGTTAATAATCAAACATCTCCAAGTGAGGGTCCTCACACCACTGAATGATAGCCTCAGTAAAAATCTATACCTTTTCTGAGATATTTTGCTATAAAGTTATCAGGATAGGATTTTTTACACTTATTTCTTAAATAAATAAAATTAACTGAAAATCCCAATAATTATAATTATAATTTAATTTTTTTTATAGACTATCAAAAAAATTGCTGTGGATTAGAGGATCTATAACAACGGTGGTCAAAGCCCGGCTCGCGAGCCGCATGCGGCTCTTTCTGTGTTCACATTGCGGCTTGCGTAAAAATCGATGAAAATATATATTACAAGAATTACTGGAATATTCCCAAGCCCTTTTTATGACTCATAGTGATATATAGTGCTTTAATGCGGCTCTCAACAAATTGTTTATATTTAAAATGGCTCTCAGTTACTACAGGTCTGGCCACCCTTGGTCTATAACATTAACATTGCTAGTTGAACAGTTTTTTAAAGATATTGACTTTTTTCCTGATGATTAAAACTGTTCTTCGATTTTTGACAGCTTAAAAAAGAAAATTAATTTCCATGACAAGACCCCATTTGAGATTTTATTAAACCTTAATAAATAAAATGTTTTAAATATTTTTAGTCAACACATATACATCAAATACATCACATGTGACAAAAAAATTGGAAGTATCTAGAAGTTATTCAATTATTTTAATAATAAAAAAACTAACATTTACTTAAACAATTGTATTTATATATAAATATGCATTCAGTACCACAAAACAATAAAATAAATCTTCCAAAACTGTGTCTTTTGTTTTTCTAACAAATCATAATAATTCGTAGTTCATTTCAACAATGTCCTCTTTCAACCCATGACACATTCAGTCCTCCAATGACTTTATTCAGCCATTACTGAGATCTATAATATTTTCATTATCATCTTTTCACCAAGACAGCAGTTAGCAAAGTACTCCAAAACAACATATGCTTGAAGTTGGTTGAAGTGAAGAGTTACGAAGATGGCTTGGACTGTGGTACTGGGTCTGGCCCAGAGTTTTCCAATTTCTCCTTATATTTCAAGTAACCACGTCTTTTATCAAAATATTTCACCTGAAAAATAAATTACAACTATGAATATTAGATAAAGTTATTTTATAGGAATAAGATAAACTTTATTCTGAATGTTTTAATGTTCCACAACAGCTGCATCAGAAACCAAAATTGGTACTAATTCAGTTCAATTAAAAAGTCGAAAAAATAAAATAAATTGAAATCAATTACTATGCTGTAATTTATAATTATTCAAGATAATCCCAAATTATTGTTGTTTAAGTTTAAGTGTGTATTTATGGTTTTAACAGTCTCCATCATCATTATCATCAGTGGCGCTACAGCCCATGTAGGGCCCTGGCCTGCTCCACCATATCCTTCCATTCGGAGCCATCCATGTCTTTCCGCCTCCATGCCCAAACCCCCAGGTGGTGTATATCCATCTCCACATCATCAATTCATCTCAGCCTTGGGCGACCAGTGAGTCGTCTACCCCTAGGCTTCTGCCTGTATATAAATTTTGCTGCTCTACATTCCGGCATCCTTTCAACATGTCCTGTCCAGCGTAGTCTTTCTTTTTTTTATTATTGTGACTATGGGTGGGTCTTTGTACAAATGGTAAAGTTCTTGGCTTGTACAAATTTTCCAGATACCATTTTCTATCCCTGGACCGTATATTTTCCGGAGGATTGTCCTCTCCCATGTGTTGAGCAGGTCCTCTGCTTTTCTGGTCAGGGTCCAAGTCTCACTAGAGTATGTTTCTACTGGTCTTACGATAGTGGTGTATGTTGTCTTCTTTGTTCGCCTTGAGAGATTTTTGCTTCCAAGTAGTTTTTGTAAGCTGAAGTAGGAACAGTTGCCTGCTGTTCCTTTCTTCCCCTCCAACATTATCTCATTGTGCTCGTTTATAGTTAGTCCTAGATATTTGAATGTAGCTACTCAATCAAATTTTTGGTTGTTTATATTATATATTGATTTTATCATCAGCATGGGACTTTCTTGACATTATCATATATATAGTCTTTGTTTAACATAGTTAACAAAAAATAATTTTTTTTAAAAATTCCTTGTAGTAATCACTAATTGACTGAATGAGATGTTTTTAAAGTGTGTTAATTCATGGCATATTTCGTCAAAAAAGCATATTAATATTAAGTTCATATAGAACTGCATCCCTATTTTTAAGTAGTACATTAAAGATCTTAACTATTAGCATAAATGGGGAAAACGAGAAGCAAAGATGGATTCCGAATAGTTATTACACTTGAACTTGAATAAATAGGTAATAGTTATTACCTTGTCACTAGAAACCATTATTTGTTTTTTAATCTAGTTGTTTCAAAAATAATTTTATTTTAAGACTGCAATAATTCTAGTACGATCATAAAATGAATTCTGAACTGGAAGAACCTAACCACTAACCCCTGTTAATAAACTAGTGAAAATGAGTTAGCACTCTATAACAAATTTTAATTTTAAACAACTTTATTTTGAGATTTACTTTAAATTTAAATGCTTAAATTTACCATTTTAAAATTATTATGAAATAATTGCTTTCTGACTAATTAGGCTAAAATTACTAATAATGGCAAGAGCAATAAGCAGAGCTCATTCCCTAGGACTTTTTTGAAGACTTTTCACTATCACTTTCATTTATTTTGTTGCAAATATAGCAAATTTATTGAATTTCTCTACATTTATATAGCGTAAGATTTGTCAATGACCTGCTTTCACCAATTTCCTGATGTTTTTTCAGGCCATAGATTTATTTCTTCATATAAAATAAAATTTTATCATAACCTTTGCCTATGAAAAATTAACTTTTATATGAACATTTTTAAAAATAAGAAAGCGCAAATTGAATGGAACCCATAACATCAGGAGCTCAAAGTATAAGCAATGGTTAGTTTTATTTTGTTGATTTCCATTTCTTTATTTAAGTATTAATAGTATTAAGAAACAGAATTAATAAATAAAAAATATATCATTAATATAAATGCCCTTAATTGTAATTTCATTATTCTTTTTTTTTATTCTAGTCAATCAACATTTACAATCTGTCATACAGATGTATTAGACAAGTTCATGTCATGTCATAATCTACAATTAAACTTTTAAAATACTTTTTACAATTTCACGTAGGCCGGCGTAGGCGATTCATTTGAAATCTTTTATGGGTTCTTTTTTTATTTTTACTTTTATATTTTTCCAGAACAAAATGAAAACATTACTATCAATCAATATTATTAATAGTATTATTAATACTAGCCTACTAGGATTCCTATCTATTGGATCCAACTAGAAACACTTGACTAGAATATAAAAACAAGTTAGTATTCTTACAACATACCCATTGTTTAATGCAACTGTTTTCATAGTCTTGCCTTTCCTTTGTACATTTAGAAGTGTCATCATTGTTATCATTGAGGCACTGCCATAATAAGTCTTTAGATGCCCAACATTTAAGTCTTTCTTCTTGCTTTGGGAAAGGCATGTCTACGTTTGTGATCTTCAACGGCTAGCAGGTGCTTTAACTTGAACCATCTGAACTGAACAAATTTAATATATATATTATTTATAATTTTTAAAAAAATTTTAAAAACTTTTAACCAGACTTAAGACTAGAAGAAGTGGCTTAACTTAAGCCTAAGGCCCAAGGCTAAACTAAACCTTAAGTTTTAAGAGACTTATGACTTAAGACTTTTACGTGAGTTAAAACATAGTATCATAGCCGTCATAGGTACTACCACAGACAGTGTCCACAGAGGTATGATTCTTCTTCTTCTTATCTATACAGACGCTCCTTCTATGCAGAAGATAGTTGCGTCCACAGACCATGACAGATGATCTGTTGGCAAGTGATGCAGCAGCATTCACAGGCCACGGCTTTGTGGGTTCCACGCATTACCCAGCCGCCTCACTACAATATGTAGTGTTAGGTACCCATTCGGAGCGGGGTGACTCAGGGACGCCCTAGGCCCCGGGAACAAGCCCTTGCCTTCACACGGATTCGAACCTGTGACCATCGGTACAACAGTCCAGTGCGCTGCCACTCGACCACCGCGTAGCCTTGGCCTTGGGCGCCCTGGCCTTGGCTTACCTTGCCTTTAACTTAATTTTAAGCTTATCCATTTAAAACATATCTAATCTTATAATTTTTTACTATTTTATTACTATTACTATTGGCATTGGCAGTATTGGCCTAACCCTAAGGCTAACGCCTAAGTTAACTATACTATAACTTATAACTAAGTTAATAAAGTTAATGAAGACTAAGACTAAAAATAACAGCTAACTTATTGACTTATATACAATAATAATTTATTACTATTATTACTAATAATAGTAAATATTAGGCTAATACTAACTACTAATACTACGACTACTACTATTACTAAACAGACTAAACAGTATTTACATAAGTATAAGTTACTATAAGTCATAAGTTTAGTTAGGCTTTTCAAATTGGCACGATCATATAATCATGTCCTTGGTGGACTGGAGCGTCGCCATAACAATACCGATATCATTAGAAAATAAATTACACCTAAACGAGCAGCATACAATTTCTCACCGATTATTAATGTTCTCGAGTAAACTCTGACATTGTCTTTATTACATTAAAACTAGAATTAGAAGGCAATTGTTAACTAGGCCTATATAGCAACGATTATTATAAGGTTAGCGTTATTCGCACGGTTTTGCAGTGCGAATAATGTCCAATATTATCCGCACGGTAAACTTACCGTGCGGATAATGCCTAGGGTTATTCGCACTGCCGCACGGTTTTGACCGTGAGAATCATGCCAAACGATATCTAAATTCTTATTACTAACTGCTTATTATTTATGTATCATTGCTTATTGACATATTTTGGTTTGGAGGGTATAAAAATAATTAAATTGTCATTTTAACCGTCTTTCGAGTGACTGGAATCTTATATTTTTAAATCCATTTTAGCAATAATCTGAGTGGACCTGCATATATATCGTCGTTAGTTAGGGGCCGTCCATAAATGACGTCACGCACCTAGGGGGGAGGGGGTCACACTTTTGTGACGATGCGTGGCGAGGGGGAGGGAGGGGGGTTGAAGAAATGTGACGTCACATCAAAAGGATAACTTTAAATAAAACTTCCACTATTTTTTTTAAATTATTTTTTTTAAACTATCAGTGCTTCTCAAAGTGCCGGTCCATAGGGCATCAAACGCCAGTTGGCGTAAGTTATGAAGAAATTAAAATTAAATCTAATTATAATCCTTTTAGTTTGAGAACCCACAAGAGAACGTATAAAATTGTTACCCTCTGTCGTTTGATGTTGACATCAAAGCATTTGTGATGTAACCGCAGCTCCGTTTGGTTCTCGGCGAACTTTTTTGCCCCTTACCCCAAAATATACAAGTTTATGTGTGTGTTACCGACTCGAGGTCCTGCCCACATGACTCGGGCGGGGATTTGGGGGAGCGTCGTTAGGCCCCCCCCCCTAAAATGTAAGTGGTGAGTTTTACAAGCATGATAAGTGTCTAAAAATGATATGAATAGGATTATGTGTAGATATTTTTTAAGTCAAAACGACGCGGAATATCCATTTATTTTTATTTTTTTTATTTATTTATTTTATTTTTTTTTCGATCTATTTGATACAATTATAAACGTTTTAAGTTGAATGATGACAAGACTGAAGCACTTCTATTTTGCAACAATAAATCACGCAGTATTTTGTCTCTTCCGAAGTCAATTCACGTAGCCATTTCGGATATTCTGTTCACAACATCGACTAGGAATCTTGGCTACATTATTTCTGACAACATGTCTATTAAAAACTTCATCAATCACATCTGTCGCTCTGCCTACACTGCCATTTGTCAGATCAGCTCAATCCGTCATTACTTAACAGTTAGTGCAACAAAAACTCTAGTCTGTGCTCTTGTACTAGCTCGTATGGATTACTGCAATTCTCTTCTGTCAGGTACGCCAAAACAATGCATTGAAAAACTTCAGAAAGTTCAAAATTGAGCTGCCAGACTGGTGCTCAAGACAAAAAAACATGACCATGTTACTCCACTTCTTCACTCACTTCATTGGCTGCCTATACAAGCCCGTATTGATTACAAACTGGCCGTTCTCTGTCACAACTTCTTTTCGGACTCATGCCCATCGTATCTTACTGAACTTTTGTCGGTCTACTCACCCACTCGCCAGCTACGATCTTCTGCAGACACGCGCGCGCGGGCCGCCCCGGGTGACACCCATCAGGGGGTGACACCCGAGCCTAAAATTTTACTGTGTACGATTTTATGTCAGAAAACAAAAGATGGCAATTTTTTTAATCTAGAAAGAAATTAAGAAATACAATGAAATACGTTAAACACGAACATTCTTATTAAAAAAAATCAGTGAACTTGCAATAATAAAAAAAATCCCAACACACGAAGAACATTAAAACAAATTAGGAAAAAAAGAAAAGAAATAGTCGCAGCAGAGAGATCTTTAAAAAAAGGCTGGAATGAAAGAGGCAGTGTCTTCTGTTTTAAAAGATATAAAGCCATTTTGGCTTGGACACACCGACAGCATGAACGAATCCCACCTCACGACTCCCTCCACCACAGTGGGGTGGGGGAATAGGATTTTTATCACCACCCCCCCCCCATAGAAAAAAAATCAAAAGATTTGTTTTCTTTGTTGATGTTTTTCTTGAGGAAAATTATGATTTCAATGTCTTTGAGTTAATATTTGTTATATATATATTTATTAAAGGCGTGAAAGCATAGATATGCATGTTTATATACAGGTAGTCCTCCGGTTACGACGGTCCCATCTCGACTTACGATGTTTAGTGCTTACGAACGCGCCCCCGTAAAGAGTAGTATTACGCGTTATTCCGTATTTTAAAAAAACAACATCATTAGGTAACGAATTCTTTTCTCTATTTGAAATAACAAAAATTATTGAAAAATATGTATGATTATTATTTCAACCTACAACTTTCGTTTGCGAATTTTTCAAATGGCGAAGTTTTCAATCAAGTCAATAAAGCTGAGTAAGCTTACACGTTCCTTTTCAATGCTCATTAGAGAGAGCACATTCAGCCTTTTTCGTCCCATGCAAATTCTAACTCATTATATATTCTTTTCAACTTTGAAAAGGATCGCTCTCATCTGCAGTTTGATGTCATCATTGAAAGATAGATGCGAAGTGCTATGTGTACATTTGTAAAGGACTGTGTGAAATATAGCTCATTCAAAAGCAGCAAAATTTTTAGCTCTGTGCAAGTTTTTTGAGTTTCGCTTTGTGCTAATTCCTTTTCCTTACCCTGGGGCTGGACAATAACTTTTTAAGAGTTCTGAAAATTGGACTAATTCTGAAGGTAAGCAGTCTTCGAAATCACTCATGAACCTACATGTGGAAGAAAATCAGAAGCCCCGAGCCTAGTGCTCTTTATGGATCTTCCCGGAAGACCCCCTTAGCCATCTGGCCACCAAAGGGACGTAACAGCTGAGGACCCCCCCCCCAAAACAGTCGCTTCTGAAGCGGCCACCTGGGCATCCAGGACATACAGTCAAAGATGCCTCCCACTAAGTTGCCCTCACAAGGAGGTGGTGGAATTTCCTACTACGATCCGCTACCACTTTGGCGCCATCCCGGCAAAGCACATGGGTATCTATGGTTAGGACCTCCGCAGACCGGGGGATCATCAAAGACCTACCTAGGGTGCAACCCCCACTGGAAGGTTTCCTCAGAGCTGGCGTCCAATGCGTTCTTCGCGTCACTTTTTGCTAATCCGTACTGGCGCTCCTGGCCCTAAACCGGCACCGCTCGATGGCGTTGCTAGTAAATTGAGGGGGGCGAAACGGTTGCTTCGGATTTACCCGACCCCTTCTTCGAAATCACTTGAATGTTCTTCCATTAACTTGGCTGCTGCCCATCGGGTGGCGAAAGTGCTGAGCTCAGTTAGGTTTGTAAGAAAGCCAAATTTCTCACGGATGTATTTATAAGCACCTAACCAATGTTGTAGGGCTTAAGAAAGTTTGTCAATGATTACCAGAAATACCTCAATCTTGAATTTTTTTCTCAAGGAGAATACTGTTTTGTTGATATTCCTTTATCAAACTGACGCTTTCTTATTTGTTTGATAGTATTGAAGATTGTTTACACTGTTTTTACCACGGACTTTTCCTTTCCTTTGTCGTCATAGGAATAAAATTAAGAATGCTATTTTTTAACAAACTCAATGAGAGACTTCCTTTCTAAAAATTTTTCCCAAATTTCAAGTAAAATAGCGACTTCCAGTTGTTCAATTTCCTTTAGAAATCCTTCTTCTTCAGGTTGGCAGTCACGTGGCTGATTTTCATTCGTTGCTAATTCTTCTAGTGCTGCGATATTCTCCTGGTATGAGCTATTAACAGACCTTACAGCATAATGTCAGGCTGACCATTTTGTGTCAGACAAGTCTTTGTTAGCATGTATCAATTTCATATGTTTTTGAAGTACCTGTCAACGATGAGTAGATGCAACAAGTCGGGTATAAAGATTTTGCAGAAGACAAAAAAAATATGACCGCAGTAGGACAACCTGCTGCTCTTTTCCCAACCAAATTAAAGGAATGAGCTGTGCACGGCACATAATGAGCTACAATGCACTTCTCACAAAGAATAGCCTGGTTTCCGTTATACTTCCTACTCATTAGCAGCATTGCCGTATGACTGTCCAAGGCATTTTCAGGGATTCGTACAAACATAATGGCCTACATCTTTATTATACATTATAATTCATAAAAAGCTTGGGGGCCCTTAAATTATTGGGGGCTTAAGCCCGTTCAGCACCCCCCTTTTAATCCGCTATAGGGGGGGGCTTCACGCATTTGTGACGATGTGGTACGAGGAGGGGGGTGTTTAAGAAATGTTACGTCACATCAAAAACGCGAAACTTTAAATAAAAGTTCCACTTACATATTTGATTGTTTACCATTTATTTAATTACGTTTTCAATGACTTCGCGCGATACGATATTACAGTGCAGACTTACCCTAAATACAAAAAATAATGTGCAACATGCTAATTTTTATTGAAAAAATACGGCTTGGGGGAGGGGTGTCAAAGCTTTGTGACGTCATATCGTAAAAAAGGGTGGGGTCTACGTTTTGTGACAAAGTATGACGCTGGGGGAGGGTGGGGTAAAAATCGGCAACCTCGCGTGACGTCATTTATGGACGGCCCATTCAGTCGTGAAGGGGTGACACCATGAGCTACCGCCCCGGGTGACACCAACCCTAGTGACGCCTCTGCCCCCAAGAATTCCCTTTGACCCCAGATGGGGTGATTTACACCTGTTCGCCGACCTCTTTCTTACGGGATGCCCGACAGTCAATTGAGGGGTTTTTAAAAAAGTACATTTTAAAAATATTATTTTTAAAACAAAGAAGTTAACCGTGATGATTAAAAGTCAATGTTTAATTAGTATGCATTAATATAAAGTATAATATTAGGATGTTAACACAGTTCGTTTTTTGAAGGCTGGTTAAACGTTTTAAAAAACGGACCGGTTCAATCGGATACCTAAAAATTAAAATTATAAAAGTTTATGTTAATATTATTATTAACCCGAAAAGATCGGATTCTAGCGAATTTATATGCCCACGATGATTCAGCATTACCCCCCAAGAGTTCCCTTTTTTTACACCGAATGAGATAATATACCGCTGTTCACTGACCCCTTTTTAAACCGCCCGATAGAGTAGCCATGTATTTTTCATTACTTTATAAACTCCACAAGAGAATGCAACAATTTAAACACGCCTCATCCATTGGTGGCAATACATTTACAGCTCTTGTTTGACGCACTTGAAATCTTTTTTTTTAAATTGGGAAAAAACAACAACACAAACAACAACAACAACAAAACTTGTGAGCTTCGGAGTAAAAAGTTATGACAATATTGGATATTTTATTAATGCCATAGTATTTTTCAGTCTTCAACTTGCAGGAATTACTGTATTTTGCGACGCACAAGATGACACCATACTTTCCTGTACGTTCGTACAGTACTCGCAATATTCCTCTTCCAGCGCATACCAAATATTTTTTTAGAAAACTTGAGATTTGATATCAATTTGGTAATTTTGTCATTTTACACGCTTTTATATAAGTCACACTGTTTGTATGTTGTATCCATCCATCCATCCTTCCTTCAAATCTTGAAACGTAAAATTAAACCACTTCTTATGGTCCTAGAGATCTCAAAATTTTACCACAATTAGATCTTGGATGACAATGCATTGTATCAAAATTTCAGATCGATCGAATGTACCGTAATTAAATTAATCAATTTTTAGTTTATCTCTATTTATCACTTTTAGAATGTATAGTCGTCTGCTAGAGTTGACCTCCACGGCTCACTGGTTTCACTCCAGCCCTCGTTTACAAAATTCCCGTGTTTACATCAAGGGCAGGGGAGATCAGCGTATATTTTGTAATGAAAATGAACAGATTTTGCGAACGTCATATGTTAAACTGATGGGCCCGGTGACCTTTAAAGTAATTTATTTTTTATCCATATATGTATTACTTTTTACTGAGATCGTTGCAACGCACGACGGATCTGTTAGTGTATTATAAATAAAAAACAATAGTGTCAATGTGTCATACTCATTATATCATACAAAACGATAGAAGCTCACAATTAAAAGTAAATTTAAGTAACACTCCACCGATCCACTCCTATGTCCTATATCAAAGGCTCAAAGCTTAACTTTTCTTGCTTTAATGTTTGCAAAATTAGTGATTATTTCATCGAAGTTTGTTTGACTGGTATTGTTCACATTCAATGGAAAGAAGAACTAGAGATGATTTTTATTGTTGACCTGACATCGATCTCAAGTAATTTTTGATAATTTTTATTTTGCTGAAACTCCTTTCAGCAGTGGGTGCTGTGGTTGGCATTGTAAGAAATGTTTTCAGAGCTCGTTCGATATTCGGGTAAGATTCTTGCAATTCCCATGTAGCGAGAAGATCTAAATAAAACATGTCATCGTGTTTTTTTGTGTTGTGTTTTTTGTTTGTTTTGCAATAGTTCAATCGTTTGGTGTTTAAAGAATTTTATTTCATTTATAAATGATAAATTGTTCTTTATTTATTTCAGGATATTTACCTGATAATAGAACAGCTTTAGATTCTAAATCTGCCATTGCAAAAAGATTGAAACGCTTTGCCAGTCAGAAAGTTAAAGTCATCTGCTATATTTTTCAGAGAAACAAATCTGCCTTTTAACTGCATCATTATTGAATCAATGATTGCTAATTAAAAATTTAAAATTTAAAAAAATTGAATTTATCCAAGCTAGGTCTCCTGGCATTTGTTTTCGTTTTGCTTTCCTTTTTTTTGAACTGGCTCGATTTTCACTTTAATACACATTTCTTCAATTTTGGCAAAAAAAATTTTTTTTATAGATTTCGTTAGTTCTTAGATCTTCAAAATCATTTAAAAGTCCTTTTATTAACAACGATGATCGATAAATATCCTGGTCTTTTTTTTTGTTTTTGTTTTGTAGTGTTAAATTGACTTTGTTTAATTTTTTTTCCAATATCAAATTCCAAATAGTTATAAACTTAATGAGCTTGTAACTATAGATTTTTACGGTGCAATGATTTAGCAGCAGATAATGCGTCACCAAGTAAGTGATTATCCTTCATTTCAATTAATACTAATACTAAAATAATTTTCTCCAGTTGCTAATATACAGCACTTACAACATTTGCTTTGGAACACCATCTTGTGTCCGCATGCTTCTTCAGGCTGATTTCAGTGACTGAGGATTTTTTTTCCCCATCTACTAGTTGACCAGGAGAAAAAAATGTACAATTCCTGTATAGTTCCGAAAAATGTCACAACATCTGCATCAATGCTAGCCGCTTGCACACCTACCAAATTAAGACTATGCGCAGAAAATGGGATGTAACGAGCAAGTGGATTCTCTTTTATCTCAATCCCCCCATTCCACTGTTGAGGGAGTAAAGTGTGGGGGAGAGCAGGTGTCTCCTCTCACGGGCATGTGTCGGCATGTCAAAGCAAGTTGGCTTCCTTTCATATGAAACTTCAGACACCGCCTCTCTTTCCTGTCAATCCTACTAGCCGGTACGGCTGTTCCAACCACCTCTCAATATCTACATTGTCCTTGATTAATCGCCGCCTATTACGCCATTTTCCCTAACTCAAAAACTCCGTAAGTCGAATATTTTTTTGGGGTCCTTTTGAGTTCGACTTAGAGAGTTCCGACTGTATTTAATTAAATTTAATACAAATTTCATAATTAGAGATTTAGTGGCGCCTTTTTGAGTTGGCGCCCTTGGCAACTGCCCCGATGCCAACCCGTTGTTACGCCACTGTATATATATATATATATATATATGTATATATATATATTCGCCATGAAACTTAAGGAGATTATTGAGTACCCTTCCTGGATGGTAACTGCCACATTTTATTTTTTTGAATATTGAGAATCATGGGGGGCCGGGGCCCAAAATGAATTTTTTTCCTCATGTGGGCTATATGAAAATTCGTTTAAGCGTTAGCTACTTTGAAAATGAATGGATTTTAGCCAAACTTGATACATACAAACTTGATAGCCCATATTAAAATACTATAGGGCATTAAACTCCTAATTTCTTTTCCTTCGGTGCCGGGGACCCAAAATCTTTGTTTTCTTAAACGTTTAAGACTTTATTCCGTTTATGATTTTAAATGATCTTTCAAAATAATGACAAACATATGTATTATGATCCTGATTAAAATAAACAGGTATTTCAAAATTCAAATCTAGCTCCGATTCGGCCCGGGGACCCTGAATGATGTTTTTTCTTACATGAGCTATATAAAAATTAGTTTAAGCGTTAGCTACTTAGAAAATGAATAGATCTTGGCCAAACTTGGTGCATAGAAACTTGATAGCCCATATTAAAATTATATAGGCTATAGAGCATTGAACTCCTAATTTCCATGCCTTCGGGGTGGGGGGCCCAAAATCTTTTTTTTTCGCAAACGTTTAATACTTTATTCCAATTATGATTTTACTCGATCTTTATAAATATTGACAAATATATGTATTATGATCCAGAATGAAATATACAGTATACAGATATTTTAAAATTCAAATCGTGCACGATTGGGCCCGGGGGGCACTTAATGTCGTTTTTTTTTGCTTACATAAATTATATACAAAATTTTTAAGCGTAAGCTACTTGGAAAATGGATGGATCTTGACCAAACGGGGTGTATAGTAACAAATATATCAATTACTATCCAGATTGAAAATAACAGTTATTTTGAACTTTACATATTGCTCAGAGTAAGCATTGGGTCCGTTTTATTTCGTGTACTCGAACATTTTCCAACGATATTGGTGGGTGGGTTCCCATAAAAAAGACGCATATTCTAGTACATGTCTCACCAAAGTAAGGTAGCATTTTAGATTCTTCTATATATATAAAAATCAAAGTATGTATGTATGTATGTCCTTTATAGCTGACTAAAACATTCATCCGATCGCCATGAAACTTTTGGAGACTTTTGAGTACGCTCCTGGGATGGTAATAGGCAACTTTTTTTTACAAAATTTAACACTCATGGGGCGCCGGGGGCCCAAAATAGGATTTGTTTTCTTATATGAGCTATATATTAAAATTAGTTTAAGCGTTAGCTATTAGGTAACTTGATAGATCTCAACCCAAACTTTGTATATAACAACTTGGTAGCCAATATTGAAGTACTATATGGCAATAATTTCCTAATGTCCATTTCTTCGGGGCTGGGGGCCCAAAATGTGTTTTTTCATAAACGTTTAAGATTTTATTCCCCATTCAATTATTAACTATCTTGAGAAATATAGATAAATATATCCATTATGAAATTGATTGAAATAAACAGGATTTTTGAACGTGACATCTTGCACTAAATGGGCCCTGGGCCCTTAATGACATTTTTTGCTAATATGAGCTATATAAAAATAAGTTTATGCGTTATCTACTGAATAAATCTTAACCAAACTTTGTATATAAAAACTTGGTAGCCCATATTAAAAAAAGGGCACTGCACTTTTTATGTCCAATTATTTGGGGCCGGGGGCCCTAAATGTCTTTTTTTCTTATATGTTTGAGATATTATGTGTCATTCTATTTTTAACGATCTTGAGAAATATATCTATGATGAAACTGAATTAAAATGAACAGCATTTTAAAATTGACATCTTACATCCAATGGGACAAGGGCCCCAAAATTTCTTTTAATAAATATTCTAAGATATTATTTTCCACTCAGTTTTTAACAACCTTGATAAACATATCCATGATGAAACTGAATTTAAATGAACAGGTTTTCAAAATATACATCTTGAACCGAATGGGCCCAGGGGCCCCTTAATGTATTTTTTCCTTATATTAGCTATATAAAAATTAGCTTAAGTGTTAGATAATGAGAAAATAACTTGTTTTTTCACCAAACTCGGTAGATAAAAACTTAAGAGCCTATATTAAACTACTATAGGGCACTGAACTCCTAATGTCCATTTCCTCGGGGCTGGGGGCCCTAAATGTGTTTTTTTTACTAAACTTTTAATATGGTATTCCCCATTCAATTTTACACGATATTGAGAAATATAGATACATAGATATATTTGTTATGAAATTGATTGAAATGAACAGAATTTCGAACTTCACATTTTAAACTGATGGGCCAGGTGACCCTTAATGTAATTCCTTTTTTTTTATCTATATGTATTCCTTTTTACTGAGATCGTTCAAGGCACGATGGGTCTGCTAGTAATTTATATTATTATTATTACATCTGTACAGAGGCGTCATTTTTGGGTTGAGGGGTGCGGGGTGTGGGCCGCACTGGGTGACACCATATCAAGCGGTCAGAGGCGTCACTAGGGTAGGTGTCACCCAGTGCGGTAGCTCATGGTATCACCCCCACACAACTTACCCCATAGACCCCCTCCGAGTCTGCCAGTGCCAAATAACGGGAACATACAAAATTTCACATTTTGCTGTCACCCCTTGTGATTGTGTCACCCGGTTCGGCCCGCATCCCCCGCACCCCCTAGTGACGCCCATGCAAGGGGTGACACTAAAATTATGTATGTTCCCGTTTATTGGCGTGCACTGGCACGGAGTAAAAAAATAATAAAATCGGTGGCACAAAATTCATTTTACGGAACTGAAGGCGAAGGTTCCGAACAATAAATTTGAAAAACAAGTCTTCAAAATGAGTCAATAAATCCCTTTTTATTGTTATATTGTATATAATTATCCTTTTAAAAAGTATACGCATCATAAATATTCTATTATAACGCAAAAATTCGATTTAAACCCGGGCCGCTGTGATTTTCATGACGAGAGGTTATACCTTTAAGTCTCCGGTGCCAGTAAAGTAGCTAGGATATTTTTCGCCCGGACAAACTATTAAATATTACGTAGGCGTCCCCGACTCTTCCCGTTTAATGAAATGTCACTATGATGTAATGCTGTAAGCCTCATTCGGCGCCCCTGTACATTGGTGCCCGGGAGGAATTGTAACCCGCTGCCCCACAAAGTTAAGATTCTGACCGGCGCGCAACAACAGACGGGATTAAACGTTTCTGTCCTGACGACACTTAGGTGTTGCCTCATTGAAATGCAAAAATAAAGTAAATTTTCGTTTTTTTAAAATTCCGGTGACTACATGGTTACATTTGATAACAACCCCTTGATAATAATAGAAATCTGTATTGTTTGCCGGAGCAATTCTAATCCCATTGTGCATCATAGGTCACTGAGACAAATACTTGAGTAAGACATTTCAAAATTAGGTAATTCGCCCAATTGCATATAATGTCAAAAGTCGCATATTAGATTAAATGAAACAAAACTCAAAATATCTCTCAATTATATTACTTTGCCAACCTAACTTAAGTAAAACAGAACAAATGACCTTCATGTTAATGTATTTGTCGATTGAACAAGAAGACATCAACATTCCTGAACATTTTCGGGGGAGCTGTCTTACGTATTTCAAGAACTAGAAAACTTCGAATTGCCTTTAAAAAACACGAGAGGCTAATGATATGAAAATGGAGTGAACATGAAAGGATAACGTGCGGGGATGCAAGCAAAGATTAGAAACATCAACCCTCGTTTTTTTTTATATACCACTCGGTAGCCACTCCCTGATGATAAATCAAAAGACAAAATCATCCTTAGAAGGAGCCAACTTTTTTAATGCTGGCTAAAAATAAATTGTACTCCTTTTGTCTTCATCAACTTTCAGATGGGTCATTCTTTTGAAGCACATCGAATAACTAATCTTAAAATCTCCAGGTGATAAAGTATCATAAAGCCGTTTAGGTATCAAATTGGTCAAATATACCAGTGCTTCTAAAAGTGGTGGTCCGCGGACCGGTGCCGGTCCGTGGGCCATCCGCCACCGGTCCGCAGAAGTTCTAAAAAAAGTTCAGTGCAGGAAAAATAGTGCATCGGTCCCTGGTGCAGTGGAAAAAATTCCTGTCGGTCCGCCATACTAAAAAGTTTGAGAAGCACTGAAAGAAACGATGCATTGCTTAGTATTTACGAGAACAAATATACAGATAGTTCAATAAGAGATAAAGCATATGAACTACTTACGCAAATACATTCAAATTTCTTTATTCTGTTTTGATATGGTATGAGGTATTATATCATATCAATCCCATTAGTAAACTAATACATGGTAAAAAAGTATGATATTTCATTTAGGGGGTGGGGGGTTCTAATCTTTAAAAATATTTAGATCGTACAACCACGTTAATGCCATCATTGTTGGTGCTGGTGAAATGACATCCGAAATAGATGCAGATTTTTTAAAAAATAATAATAAATTGAATCAACACATAGACATCGAGTTCGTTGGAGAAAAAGACAAATTTGATTTTTTTAAAAATCAATAGGAGTACGTGTACTTCATCAATGCACAGAAAAAATACAAAACTGATATTTTTTTTTACCACCTGATCAAAACTCAAATCAAGAATTTAAAACAAATATTTTCTGAGCTTCAACAATTCAACGGTTACTTCTGTTTTTTTAAAATAATTTATATCATATATATGAGCTAAAAGATGTAGTTCTTCTGTCATTTTAGCAAATTGCAAAGATTTGGACACCCTTTAAACAGATGGAGAGAAAAACAGCCGGGAACTTTATGATGAAAGATCAGTGGTTTGTTCTCAATTGGAAAAAAATGATTTAGTACCTTTGGAAGTTTTGAAATTCATTACAAAAATGAACTGTCAGACCTCGCTATAGTATTATTGAATATGAACATAGTAACAACTTAGACGTTTCTAAATTATTAGTGAATTCTCTAAACTAAAAGTTCGTAAAATAAAATAAAAATTGTCTGAATTCGCACAGTTGACTTTTTTCTTCTTCTAAAATGAAGTATTTTAATTAAACATTTATTACAGGTTCTTATGTTGATTACTAAGTTAGGGTATTGCCTTTTGGGGGCTCTAAAAAATATACATTTTTAAAAGCCACGTACCTTTTTTTTATTTAAAGAATATTTACACTATTATCACATAAAAAGGGGGAGGCGATTTTTACTTTTGCAAGGAGTGATTCAAATACTAAATCCGGCCCTGGCATGAGTGACTGCACTGGGTGAGACCAACCGTAGTGATAGTATCTGCATCTGTAAAAGTTTATTTTTATAAAGACAAGGGTTGTTTTTTTCCCAATTACTCCATTGACAAGGGGATTCCTTGATAATTTCTCATGTATTATTACGACTAAATTGAGGTGGGGCGGGGTTTGAAGGAATTATTCGGGGGATGGGGTGGAGGGATGCCAATTATAGATGGTCACGGCCAGGGATGCCAGATTGTAATTTGGGTAAAAGGCTAAACTGACTGCCAAAAAAGGTTTAAAAAATGCCAAACTTATGTTATATGAAAAATGTCAACAAAAATGACGTCACGCACCTAGGGCCTAGGGGTGGGAGGGGGTCACAGATTTGTGGCGATGTATGGCGAGTGGGGTGCTTTTAAGAACTGTGACATATTGGAAAGGGTCTAGCTCTTGATTACGTGTGACGAAAAGGGAGTGGGGGGGGGGTTGAAAATACATTGAAAAATCTGCCAAAATTGCGTGACGTCATTTATCTTATCTTATCTGTTTACAGACGCTCCTTCTATACAGAAGATTATTGCGTCCTACGCTTATCTATGGTTTGTGTTTAGTCCTGCATTTTTATTAGAGATTTAAATGTTGATAAAGTGTTGGTTTTCCTGGATTCTTCAGGCAACCCATTCCACGCCCGAATTCCGGACGGGAAGAAGGAAAACTTGTATGTGTTTGTTCTTGCATACGGAATAAGAAAGGTGTTTTTATCCTTATGTCTATCTGAGGGTTGTATTAAGTTATCTTTGTGTTGTATTTCTAAATTAGAATTAATTGCTTTATGTATGATTACTACTTTGCTCTTGGTTCTTCTATCCTCTAGTGTTTCAAGGTTTAATGATTTAACTAATGGTGTTACTCTTGTCAGTTTCGAATATTCTCCAGTAATGAATCTGGCAGCTCTTTTTTGAATTTGTTCTAGTTTATCAATGTTTTCTTTGGTGGATGGGTCCCATACAGAAGATGCATATTCTAGTGCAGGTCTCACTATGGACGGCTCAAAACGGCTGAAAATTATTTAACTATTTAAAATGAAGGTTGAACCAGGAGAAAAGGGTTGATAAATGTGTAAATGCCAATGTTCTTATGTATGGTTATATTCACAAAATAAATAGACTATGATACTAACATACAAGAAGACCATACGGGAAAAAACGGCTGAGTGACATTTTTGAAATTTTTTACTGATCATTGATGGAATGTTCTGAATGAGGTTTTATGAAAAAAGTATGTCTCCAGCCCCATTAAAAATTCAAATCTATTTAGTTAATCATACGAAATATGTATAATTTTGAACTTTAAAACTTGAATATCTCAAAACTACAAAAATGTGACATAGCCTTTTCTTCATATGAGCTCTTCTTAATTTTAAAGAAACGCTTCAGGTCATCCTTTTCATATAGACTGCTATTTGCAGTATTATTATAAACTTTATCAGATGTCAAGTCATCAAGCATTCTTGGTGACATGAGAAAGTCTTAACTGCATTTATTTGTAAACAAAAGCTCAGCCCTGACACTAACAATAGCGTTTAAAGAGTTAGACGCATTCTGTATCTGGCTTTTTCTTAATAGCCTCTTTGTTAAACTTTTTTTTATTTAATGTCTAACATACACGTAAGCTATTCAAAAATAGAAAACAATTAATAAGGTTATTGACTTATTGGCTAATTTTAATTTAATTTTTTTTTGGGTTATAAAGATTTTTAAAAAATATTATATATATATATATATATATATATATATATATATATATATATATATATATATATATATATATATATATATATATATATATATATATATATATATATATATATATATACTAGCGTACACCCGTCAAAAATGACGGAAGTTTTCAACTGAAATCTATTTATTTTATTAAAAAATGCAATTTTTTTAGGGCGCCTACGGCGCCGAACTTTTTCAAAAGCCCAACTAACTTGTCCTTGTTTGATAAATACGAAATATTAAACTTTCTGAAATGTACACAAAGTATTTTATAATATGGGTTGCAGGGCGCCTACGGTGCCCCCTTTGTTTTTTTTAATTTTGTTCCCTTTTCCAAAATTACTATATGAACTAAATCAATGACGTCATATAATATGTTTTACAGCGTATCTAGAATTTGCACACCTTTTGATGCATTGGTGCAGTAATTTGGTTTTCCCTGCTTTCTAAAATTAGTAGCGCCAGGACAGACTGACTGACTTGCGTGACAATTGCAAATTATATAGTTTTATATATACACACACACACACACACATATATATATATATATATATATATATATATATATATATATATATATATATATATATATATATATATATATATAATATATATATATATATTGGGTGGGCCAAGTTGGTAACATAAATTAGTTTAATTCGATACCCCTTGCCTTAAATAGGGCTTTGAACCCTGGGTCTCTTCCTATCTTTTGATGGACATGACACATCGCGCGTAGCGCGGTCAAGCGCCGGAGGCGCAAAACACTAGTGGGGGTCCGGGGGCATGCCCCCCCGGAATTTTTTTTTGAATTAACAGATTAAAAGACTCAATTTAGAGCTATCCTGAAAAGAAAATGCAGATTAATTTATATAAATAAATGACATCATGCTTCAATATTATGTAGATTGTTAACATTAAAAAAAGAGAAATAAAGGGAAAAAATGAAAATGACTGATCTAAGTCATATGGCTATATTCTGAAAAATAATAATGTATATTTAGTTGAACCATGAAATGACACCATCCAATTCCAATTAACAATCTTTACCTCGACGAATCGCCAGCCCTTGTCGCATGAGGAATATTAGACTGTTCAGCTGAATGACCAACCTATTCCGATTGACTTGTGTTCTTTAGCGAGCTGACAACTTAGCTGCGTGGCAACAGACGGTTTGTTTCTATTACTCACGTATTCGGCCGCTGCTCTGTGAGATGAAGACGCTGCGTGTTCATCCAGCTTCTGGGATCCGTCTTTCCAGTTGTTGAATCCCTTGTCAATGAACGCGGACTCGACTTTACATGCTCCAACAAGACGCTTGTTGCCCATTTCACGACACCAGCTGCAAAGCAGAACTTTCCGTTGACGTGATATGCGCAGCCATGGATGACTGCTAAACCATTTTGCCTGCGGTTGTCGACGACGTCCACTGTAATCACGAGCAGCCTCGCTTAACAACGTATCATCTGGACAATCAGTTAGATCCTTGGTATCAACATCGTCCATAATAACATCAGATGAGACGACGTTTCCAACTTTTTTACTCGGTATTTCCGGTTGAGTGGATTGCGTGAGGAAACGCTTCATAGTTTTTTTTCTCCAGGAGCTGATTGACTCTCTCTCCCTTGTCTCCCACAGACATCCCCTTATATTGGTAGTCAGATGAATGTGGGTGACATTGGAGATCATCCTCTGGCTCAAGTCGTAAAAATTCGTTCCATTCATGTTTTTCCCTGGCCTCTATAAAATACTGTTGACATTCTCCTGTTCCTTGTCCCACCTGGACGCAACTTAAAATGCCACATGACCATGCCCATGACGTCTCGGGACCCGGGTCGGAATTGCTGGTACTTAAACTTGAGCTTTTGTTCGGCGCTAACGCGACCAGCGATCGCCGCATTCCAATGGTCAAACCTCCACTCTGCCGGGTTTGGGACTGATGCGATATGGGTACTGAGAGAATGGGGGGGGGATGGGGGAGGGAGACGGGGGTAGTGCCTGGTTTCTGTGGCGGACTGTTTTTTTTCTTCAAAATCGCAATGTTATTTAGTACTAAAAAAATTAGCCAACTTATAAAAAAGAAGAAATTAAACAGTAGCCCTATTGTTGGTTTCAGTTGATTTTTTGGGTGGGCCAAATACATTGTGGCCCATTAGCTCTAAAAATTGGGTGGGCCATGGCCCACCTGGCCCACCCTGTGGCGCCCCCCATGTATATATAATTTTTTAATTTTTTTTTAAAGAAAAAGGCCAAAAAAGGCCATAAAGCCAAACAAAATTTGAGGCCAAACCCTCTTTAAAAAGGCCAAATTTTGAGAATATGGTCTTAAAAAGGCCAATATGGCAACCCTGGTCACGACTCAAAACTAAATTACATTTATTTTGCAATATTTCTTTTTTCACAAAACTGAGTTCTATTTTTTATATTAGCAGAAGGAACCGGAATATTCATTATGGCATGCGCATCGTAGAGAACTCTTATAGACAGTACGGTCAGGACATTACGCAAATAAACAACTAAAATAACATCCCTCACCTCTGCGCATTTTCGCTCCACTAATGTATTATAACAAAATTACAAATGACGTCTAACAATTTTTTTTCAACACTGAATTAGCTCAAGTATTAAATTACTTATGTTTTGTTGCTCAATGACTAAAGAAGTGAAAAAGGAGAATGTCATGATAAGTTGAAGTTTTAATTAGTTACACGAAAATTAAAGTAAAGTGAATTCTTAAGTGTAACCCTATGTTTACATACATTACGGTGTATTTGAAGTGCAAACTCTGTTACATCCTATTCAATCATAATTGATCCCGTTTATTCGAGGATTTTTTTAAACATTGGATAACTATGTCTGATCCAACACCTGAATCATATTCATTGACAGCAGAAATTTCAAGTACCCCACTAAACTCGTTTTCAAACAAAGTTCAAGGAAATGTTAAAATTCATACAAACCTAGACTTAGATGAGAATGATATAGTTCTCCAAAATGAGTCAGAAATTATATTGCATGGCGTTAAAGAAAATAAATGCAGCAGCCAGTGTAATGAAAATGGGGCACTTGACCATGCCTTCTGTAATGATGAAAGTAGAGTTGCTGATGACATGAAGTGCAGCAGTATCAGTATCAAAAGTCAGTTGCAGATGTCAACTTCCATAAATTGTGTTGATTCATTTAAAAGTGATCCTTTAGTCATTGACTCTGATGGAAATCCTAAATATTTTCATAAATTGAATGGTCTTTCCCATGCCCATAATGATCATAACTGTGGTGATAATGGTTTTATGGTTAATTTAAAAAGTGTTTGTGGTGAGGAAGCTGTGATGCCTGTAGTGGAAACTCAAAGTTGCAGCAGTGAATGTGATTCCATCAAAAAAGCTGATAATATCTTACAGTACATTCATCCAACTGACAGTTTTGCCCTCCAATTAGCTGACCCACAAATTGAAATTGCTAAACCACCCTTGGAGTCATTGCAACATCATTGTCAAGGAGTACATAATGAAGAAGTTGATGTTTTGTTGAGTGAAATTGAAAGGACAACTCTTAGTAATTCTAATGTGAATTGTGAGAGTTCAAAAGAAGTGATTAATGGCATTACTTATGAGGTCTATGAGTCGGAAAAGCAAATGCCTGACATCATGAGATTAATTACAAAAGACCTTTCTGAACCTTATTCCATTTACACTTACAGGTATTTTATCCACAACTGGCCAAAACTATGTTTCTTGGTAAGTGCTTAAAAAATACTAGGCCTATTAAAAATCAGACTAAATATTAGGTAATTAATGCAACATTTAGTATGCTTTAGAACAGTGCTTCTCAAAGTGGTGGTCCGCGGACCGGTGCCGGTCCATGTGCCATCCGAGGCCGGTCTGCAGAAGTTACCAAGAAAGGACATTTCGCTACCACGTCAGTACAGGGAAAATAGTTCACCGGTCCCTGGTACAATGAAAAAATTCCTGCCAGTCCGCCACATTAAAAAGTTTGAGAAGCACTGCTTTAGACTTTAGAACATCAGTCCAGTGGTGGAGTTTGAGTCGCAAACACCAGAGTTTAGTGACTCAAATGCGAACAGAGCACTGCCCAACTAACGCATATTTCAACAGGCTAGACCATAACAGGGACTCGAAATGCTGTCATTGTAGCCTAGCCTCTGAAACAGTACCTGTTGACTTCATGTCCTGCGCTAGATATAGCCAGGGAGGTTAGGGAGGCAATAGAGTCCCACGTGAAGACAATGTTATATGGCACTGCTCAGCAGATGAAGCAGATTGCCCAGGCATTAGCTAAGGCCTTAAGAGACTAAGTCTCAGGCCAAAAGAAATGAAGAAGAATAAGTTAAGCTAAAAAGGATAATATTTATTGAATTATTATTATTAGTAATAGGCCTAGGAATAGGAACTAAGTAAAATGAAAAACTTGTTTTCTTTAAATTTAAGCTTTATTCAAATTTTATTACATAAATTAATAAATGATATTACAATAAATGGAACCTATGTTCATGCTAATTCAAAAGTTTATAAAGAAATTTATTAACAATAATAATGAAATATTTTATTGGCCAATATTAAAGTGTAGCAGTGTAGCTAAAATATCTTTTTAAAGAAATATTTTAGTTTTAACATTATTTAAAGTTAAATTTTACACACAAAAAGAAAAAAAAGCTTGTAACATAGTTTTTTAATTTAAGAACATTATTCTTAAAATGAAACCATGTGGGGAATGTGACTGTTTCAAAATTCAAATTTCTATTCTATTACTATAATAAATTATACTATAACCTCTGGAATCATTTTTATTTCTGTGACACAGTCTGTGTAATTAAATTGGGAAAGGAGCTTGATAAAATGCCTTAAGAAAACTCAGTGTTGTCGAAGCACTTTACCTTACTGTAATATTATTAAAAATTAAGATCAAATTCATTCTGCAAAATTTAATTATTGGTTCAGATTCATTGTATATAAGCATGAAAGTGTCATTTTGCTTCTAAGCATTGAATTGGGAACCCCATTGCTTGTAATTTGTATGTCAAGCATTACTGATTACTGTAGAACTACTAATATTATTAGGCCTATTTAACTCATATTTTTATGAAAGAAGTTTTTATAATTAGATAACATTGAGGAAATATAGAATTATTTTGAACATGTTTTTTTTAAATACACAAAATGTGAAAGGTATGTCCATCCACAAAAACTCCATCACAGCTTAGAAGATAATTATTTATACTAGCATATCCTTACTTTATTCCATTAATATTCTTATTTAACCTTTTTCTCAAGTTCAAGATGTGTGTGAAGATGTTTATGTAGTTATCTTTCTATTATAAAGTTTTTTGTTTTTTTTTAAATCTGTATATCTTCAATACATTCACAGTAAATTATATTTAAGTGAATTTTTCCAGGAAAGATTATTTACTTTGCACTTTTAATTATTTAAATGTGTGTATTAAAATAGTTATTATTTCTGTTTTAAAATTTAGGCAATGGCTGATAATGTGTGTGTAGGAGCAATAGTATGCAAGCTGGACTTGCACAAAAAAATGGTAAGGCGAGGATATATTGCTATGTTGGCTGTGGACTCTGAATACAGACGTAGACAAATTGGTGAGTATGTTTAAAATCAATTGACACAATTTGTACATAATTCTTTATATGAAGGAAAATGTATTCAAGATTTAAAGTGAACAGTCTCATTTGAGTATCAAAAGAATGTGTTAAAATTTTATTTGTCTTTATTGCCTAAATTATTAGTTATTTGGTTGGCATAATTACCGTATATACTCGTTCTTAGCCCGTTCGTTCATAAGCCGACCACCCCTCTTTTGGAAGAGGAAAGTACTCAAAGTGTGTAACCCGCACGCAAGCCGATCCCCAAAAAATTATAGGACAGCTTAAACAAAACTGTACACATTTTTTTAAAACTACAAGCGAAACCGGTCATATGATTGTTTATTTTGTAGTACTTTGTACTACCTATCTTTGTCTTTGTGCTCTTTGTTAGACAAAGGTTACCGGTATTTAAAACTAAAATTCTTTAGTAAACAGTGGCGAAAGAGCGTACATTAAAATTCGTTGTTAAAGACAAAATTTGTAAAACAATTTATTAAAACATTCACAAAAAGAAATAAAATGATTAAATAAGGTACGTGCAGATGTTTAATAATATATTATAGCTTTTGGTAGTGCAGTCGAATCTTTTAGAATGTGGAAAAGGACCTTGATGATCTGCAATAACAACACCGATATTCAATATACATGCAGAAATCACCTATGACCCACTCATAAGCCGACCCCCAAATTTTTCCCCTAGATTTTGTCAAAAAAAGGTCGGCTTTAGAACGAGTATATACGGTAATAATTATTAAGGGGTGGCCGGATATCTGGGTATCCGGATTTGCCAAATACTTATGGCAGGATTTTGTCGGATCCGGATATCAATGTAGTTAAGAATTATTTGAAATTAAATTAATATTAATAAGTTTATAAATAAATATATAAAAAGTAAAAAAACAATAACCAGAAATCAGTATATTTAACAAGAATTTTCTTCAACAACAACAAATTTTAAGTTTAACTGGAACTGGAAGAGGGAATAAAATACTGAAAACAGTAAAAGGTAATTCTGCAAAATATTAGAAAGCATTAACTTTATTTATAAAGTTGTTAATCGGTTAACCGGTCCTCAGATCAGGACCGGTCCCGTTTAATCATGACTGGTTAACTGCAATGGCAGTAAGCTAATAAGGGCTTATTGAATAAGCCTGTATTAGTTTACTGCCCGGAGTTCGTTTTTGTTGTTACGGTTAAGATGCAGGGCAGCATATGAGACTAACGCGAGCGACAGTGACTTCAAATCACTTTCTCCATATTTCGGTAAATAAATAATATATACGTCATCTCTATTAGTTTACTTGGCCTACGGCTAAGGAATGATATTTTTAATTGCTTAGTTGTCGAGGCACTTTACGAGAGCTAACACACAGTGCTCATTTGATGTGAACAACGGTCAAGGTCGTCAACTGTTTCTATTTATATTACAAGAGTCATTTGATAGACGTAGTAAAGATACCAGGGGCGATTAATCGGTCCTCAAATTGGACTTTGGTCTTTTAGTGACAGTTTTCTTGCAAGTCAAAGGCATTTGACGTAAGATTACCACATTAATATCAAAACTGATATTTTCTTTTTAAAAATGTAATTGTTATGTGTTGGAAGGGGAGTACGGCGAGTGTAGCACAAACCCTATTGGAACAGGAAAAATGTGGGGACCGTAGTGTGCGCTACAAAATTCAATTATTCTGGCGAGTTGGCGATTTAGAAATAATATGATATTTCAATAAATTCCGTTTTATCATCACTGTTTACTCCGTAAGCTTTATAATTTTATTATTATTTTTTATTTTGCCAGTTGACCGGCATCACACACGAGAGAGGTAAACACGACATCCCAACGTACGGGGCGAGGCCTGGGTTTTTTAAACTAAGGAAAAATACCTCGCTAACTTTAACGAACGGTTTAACCAGTCCTCTTATTTAGTTAATCACGAGTCCTCAAAAAATTAAGAATTAAAAATTGACTATATCACTGTTTACTTAATTCTTTGGAATATAATTCGCTGAATTGAGGCATCGCGAAAAAGAGCTGAACGCAAGCGGGGGAACAGGGCTTTGATGCCACCATCAGACGACGTGAGGCGAAAAAATTCTCTCGTTAGTTCTCAAAACATAAGGCATACAGGGACCGGCGGTTAATCGGTCTTTTTTTTTAAGGGCTAACCGGTCCTCAAAAACTAGCGGTCTTAACAACCTTATTTATTTATTTATTATAACATCGTACACATAGTACACTGAACACAAATTACACATAACATATACTAGAATGTACACAAATATGCTATAGATCAGTGCTTCTCAAAGTGGTGGGCCGGTCCGTGGGCCATCCGCTGCCGGTCCGCAGAAGATATCAAGAAAGAACAAGAAAATATAATTATAATCCTTTATTTGCATCTATTAATACTAACCCTATAGAATATGTCAATTTTTCGTTAAAAAACACATAAACTGAAACAAATAAAATAAAATAAATAACATTTTTCTACCACGTCAGTACAGTGAAAATAGTTCACCTGTCCCTGGTGAAATTGAAAAATTCCTGCCAGTCCACCATACTAAAAAGTTTGAGAAGCACTGCTGTAGATGACTCAACTTCAGCAAATGACAAATGTGATTATTACGTCACAGAAATAATTTAGTTGAATTCGCATCCACTTAGTTACGGTTTATTTGCAGATATCCGGAGATATCAGGATCCGGCAAATATTTGGGCCAACTATCCGTATCCAGCAAATAGTAAAAAAAGGAATATCTGGCCACCCCCCCTATTAATTATATGTCTAAAAATTGTTAATGAAGAAATTACTATTCAGTGACTTGATTGCATGCTTTTAAGAGGTTGCATGCCATAGTGCTAGTGATAAAATAATGAGAAGGATGAAGGTGTAGATATTTTATCTGAGTCATATGCCTATTGCCATGGCCCCATTTGAACTTTTTTTGTCTGTGCAGAATTGAAAGAGCACCAGTTAAAACTAAATAATTAATGTTTATACACGAAGGGACTATTTGTTTCTAACTGCCAAAAACAATACAGTTTATTATTCCTGGCACTTTTTTCAATGTTCCCTGAAGTTAACCTGGATAATGAAGATGCTTGAATGTTTATTGTATCATTAGAATACCCAAAATGTTTATTTCTAGAGAAAACCATTAAATGAGCCCCAAATCATGCTCTCAAAGCACTCTTAAAAGTTGGATTAAATCTGTACCTCTAAATATTAAAAACCATTTTTATGTTTAAAAAAATCACCTACTTACTAATTTTACTAATGTTGGTAATTAATTAATTGGACATAACTTTCTTTTTCATTGATAAAAGATTTAAAAATTTAAGAACTTGTTAAAGCTATTTATAATATAATTATTTAGAGTCTGATGAAAATTATTCATGCCTCCCAGAAGTCGAATGCATAAAAATATTAGTATTAAATTTGTTATTTTTAGGGTCATCTCTTGTGACTAAAGCTATTGAGGCCATGATTAGAGATGAGTGTGATGAGGTACACCATTGTTTTAATTTTTTATGTAATCTCTACATGTTTGACTTCGTCTTAACAGTGAAGATGCTTTTATCAATAGGTTTTTCCAAATTTAAAAAAAAGAAATTATGGAGAAATACGAAACAGATTTTAAAATAATAATTTTGATTTAAATTGTTACATTTGTATTTCTTAATATATTAATTCATTGATGATGCTAAGAAACACAATTAAAACTGGGGAAAATAAGTAAATGGTTTAGGAAATGTCTAATTTTGAAGTTGTTGACATTATTTTATTGTATAAAATTAATGTTACTAAAATATTTAAAACAAATGTTTTTTTATATTTAACTTCTTTTGTCTTCTATTTATAGGTTGTGTTGGAAACTGAAATAACTAACCAGGCTGCCCTTCATTTGTACGAAAATCTTGGCTTCGTCCGAGACAAACGTCTTTTCAGATATTACCTTAACGGTGTGGATGCTTTGCGACTCAAGCTCTGGTTGCGGTGATAGATAAATTGTGATCTGTTGTTAAATGTTCATGACTATGGTGTGGAAGTTATTGAATTTATACATCCCTTCAAAGAGCTTATTCATCTTCATCATACCCCTTTTGATTTTTTGCATTATTTTCCATCAAATTGATGGACCAGTTATGCTTATGATAGAGTTGGTCAAATTATTGCTTGATTTGAAAGGATGATTATTAGAGTTCAAGAATTTAAGTATGAGCTTTGAATTTAATAGCTAAAATGTCCTGGAACATTTTTTTTAATGCTTATTAAATAAAGAATTTTCATCCCAAACTGCAAAAGTTCTAAGGCTGAAGTAAGCTTGTTAGAATTTAAAATGTTTAAGTGTAGTTTTATTCATTCTGTACAAGACTAGATAGTGAAACAGAAATGCAAGGGCAATACCATATCAAGCTAATTTACATCCGATGTCCAGCTTTTAGGTGTTTCATTACATTCAGTTTTTATATAAATTTGGCTAGTTTCAATCAGCATGACATGTGGCTAATGCTTACAAATTTACATTTTTAAATTTAATTTCCTCTTCTTGTGAACCAATGAAAATAGAAACGTATTAAAGATGTACAACTTTTATCACTTACATTCATATTTAGATCTAACTGATGATCAATGTTTCTCAACCTTTTGTTGTTTTTTTGCCCCACCTAAGCACCAAAAAGGTTTGTTATGAATTTTTATTTCAGTGGCAAAGTTTTAAAAACCTGGAATACTTCTCCATACTGTCATCAGAAAGATACGACTTCATTCATTGGTTATGTTTAGGTCTTAAATGTCAACATTTCAGGGCAAAATTAAATAAATTAAAAAGTATTCATGTAATTGGCAAGTAATAAAAGTTGTTACTTTAAAGTGTCCAGTAATCATTTTAACCTGGTCCCCTTTCTCTCCATAATCTTCAAATAACCATCCTGTGAGTCAGTTCCCTGTTTAGAAATACTGTTGTACTCATAGTGGATTGATGCTAACATGGTAAAATGATCACATGTAAAGGTTCTCAATAGCTAAAATTGACCATGTCGTTAATTCAGATGCCTAGTTATGATCAATTGATTTTGGAAAAAAATATTTGTTCTGTTTGATAGTGAGGAAATGAAAATTGATATGCAATTAGTGTCTCAAATATTTGAAACAAAAGATGATTTGTTGGATTTGTTTTGTTTCTTTACCTAGCTGCAAGGAAGTTAATTTTCTGTTAAAAGTGCCAATAGTAATCATTCATATTTGCACTACCTTATTTACAATAAATGAAAGTACCTATATTGAAGTATTCATTCAAATAATTTGTGTCTGAGGTTGTCAATACAATACTAAGCTCTTATATAATTA
The DNA here is from genome assembly GCA_944989445.1 of Ampullaceana balthica. NCBI lineage: Eukaryota > Metazoa > Mollusca > Gastropoda > Lymnaeidae > Ampullaceana > Ampullaceana balthica. The sequence continues at coordinate 688,185 of CALYLW010000011.1, read as the reverse complement.
ATAAATATAAGGATCAATTTTTTTTAACAAAGTGATAAAGCTGTGATAATTCAAAAAATATATTGTTACTGGCAAGTGTGAAATCCAGTACTCTATACCTTTGGTTCCCAACCTGTGGGTCGCGTCAGGGTTTCTGGGGGTCGCCAGTTGTTGACTAAAACAATATTCACTTTAATGCAAATTTGCTCTATTTTGTAAAAAAAAATTGAAAATGACTTATTTAAATTTCATGGGGGTCGCAGGTCACATGGCTTTTATAAAAAGGGGTCGCCACCCAAATAAGGTTGGGAACCACTGCTCTATACACTACCTGAAATTTGTAGGCAAAGTATGAAACAATTTATATTTCACACATTTCCTAGGCATTCTAAATGATACCGAAGGGCGATCTGGAAAAAAATTTCTACAAATATATAGATCAAGAGCCAAAATAATGTTTTTTTATGAAGTTCAATACATGTATATAATATAGACATTTCTTAATTTTACAAATATTTAAACTAAAAATTTATTTTTTTTAAATTCAATGACATTAGTTTTTACAATATTTCAAATCTTAGTCTTTGTGCTCAGGGACCAAAAAAAGAGTTGCAGTTGCATAGTTTTAAAACATTAAAATCTATACATAGAATTTTTTAATACAAAATACCAGTAATAATTTGCTAAAGCCAATTTATGATCGCCTTTTTTTTTAATGAATATTTTTGCCAACTCATCTTTAAAATTGAATAATATTATCATAAATCATGCAAGTATTAGCATTTGAATTTCAATCAAAGAATCGAAACATAACCATTTAGCCATTTCATTAGAATTAACTTCAGAAAGCTACATAAATTATTTTTTTTAAAAATTTTAAAATAAAAGTTTATTTTTCAAAAGTTTTTTTTAAAAAGTTATGCCATAACAGGTGGTGCCACAATGATTTTTTATATTTTCACGAGGAATGTTTTAAAAATCAAACAGAAAGATAAAGCCTTGAAACTAAAAAATTAAAGAAATATAATTTTTTTAAAGTAAGCTGTCCAAGTAAATTGATTTTAAAAATTAAATCATTTTAAAATAATGTCTTCTTTGACACATAATGTTTTAGCACACAAGCTTTCCAGCAGACACACAAACATACAAGTCAATGAGTTGAATAAAGATATGGATAAGGAAAGTTTATTTACTATTTCCTATTAATACATTTCAAGAACATGGGTTAGTCATAATTTTATTTGAAGGATACATCACACCACATTCATTATACTTGTCAAGATATAAGCTTTACATTTTGAGACAAGCTGATGCATTTGATAACATTGCAAACATACATGTAACTGTCCCTTTCATTTTAGACTTATGTGAAGATAAAAAGTAGTAAAGGATATTTCATAATGACTACTACACATCAAAATCAAGCTTCCATTTCCATATATATGGAAATTAAAAATTTCATATGTATCCCCCAAACATAAACCTGTTTTTAGTCGAGAATGTAGCTCTGTCCATTAAATTTAAGTAAATGAGTTATAATTTTCAAGTATCTTATATAATAAAAGGCTATGTTCCGTGCGGCCATCGCTAGCGATTGGTCCCTTAAACACATATGACTCCTACAGCAAATCATATTGAACATGTTTATGCAGACTTTCAAAACAAGTTATTTTTGGTGCAGTATTTCTTCCAAGACTTTATTTTGAGTTATGCGCGTTGGGATTTATAGTCTGTTTTTACGATTTATTTATTTTAACTGTAATGAATAGTATTTTTGACGTGATGCACATGTGGCGGAACGTCCTTGGATGAGCTTTGTTGCTCGTTATACATATTACTTAAAATACAAGAGTTACAAAAATGCTCAATAAAAAGGAAATTAAATAGTTATGTTTAACACTTTTTGCCACTAAGTCTTTGTTTTGTCAAGAGTCTATAAGCATTGAAAATATAAAAATATATTTATTCCAATCCACTTTTAGCTGCTTCATGATGTCTGAAATTTTTGAATTTGGTACAAATTAAGGAAAGTTATTAAAAGAAGAAAAACATTTTGTGAGACTTACCTTGCTGAAAACCTTAAACAGTTTTTTATTGAGAGAGTAAAAACTATATCCTTAGTTTTTTTTGTCTTTTTTCAGGTTTCCCTATACCTTGTTTTACTCATTTCTTATTTTTTTTTCCAAAAGGCCTTTATTTTAAGGTTGTCACCTTTTATAACATTTTTTTTTCTTTTTAAATGTCCACGACTTGGGATATCTACAACATTAGATTATAATATTTCAGAGTATAAATTGAAATCAGGAAGTGATTGCAAAAAAGTATTTACAGTTAAATCCATAATTACCCTAAAAATAAGATATAATTAGCATTAGACATCCTTGAGCTGACTTTAAGTATCACCTGTAATTTCAGATTGTTATCCCTTTTAACATCCCTTGCAATAATAATACTACCCATTAATGCCTTCAAGACTTCTAATTATTCTATGAAAATAAAAAAAAGTAAGTAAGATAAATATAAAATAAGACTAATACTACAGAACTATAAAGTGATAAAAAATTAATGAGCATCCAAAATTAATTGTTCACACCTATTTCTAACTAATATTTCAGCTCCTTAAGTTAATTCAAGTTATGCTTTAACAACCCAGATCAGAATACTGATCTGATTTTAATCTCTAAACAAAACAGTTATAATGTTTTACATATCTGTAAAAAATAAAAAAAGCAATGTTGGACAGTGAAAATATAATTTTTAATATTTTGAGACTAGCAACAAACATATTAATCAATAAAAAAATTTCTCTATTTTCTTGTTTGCTAACACAGCAGAATATATTACAAGAAGTTCAAGAAGCACCTTTGCCTACAAAATAGTTGATAAATCTGCACTAGCTTACACCAACAGTCTCGGTTGTAAAAAGTAATATATTTTTTTAAATAACAATACCCGAAACTTTAATAAAATAGTGATGACACTATTTAGTTAATTTAATATGTTTTAGGTATTAAATGCATGGTGACCAAGCGGCATGTGCGCTTGTCTGGTATACCAAGTAGTGGGTTCAAGTCTCTGACAAGATCCCATGATCTAAAGGTGTTTCTGAGTACCTGATATTCGTTGTGGTTAACAAAGGCGGCTGGGCTTTGTGCGACACAATCTCCTAAGTACACATAAGATCAAATTAAGAAATAAACTAAGCAGGTCGGTGGTGAAAGCTTGCAGCTAGCATAAGTAATGAGTTTTTTTTCTCTGTTACGTTACACAAAAATGCAGAGTCAATATCTCCATACATGTAAGATAATTTTTTACAAGTTGTCTTAACATAACTAGATGTCTCACACTGTAAGTTAGTACAGGCTTCATCTTAAGGGAGCTAGGAGATGAATGGGTTAAGTCTATATGGAAGGTATCTTTAAAAAAAAACCCTCAAGAAATTTTTTTTTGGACATAATTTTGCTGGCGAGGCTCATTAAGTAAGCGTCTCATAACTCCCCAGTCTTAATCTTCCTAAGATTAAAAACAAAATACTTTTTAACACATGCATTATGATTTGGGTACTTTTGTGTTTTTATTGGGAGGTTATCCTTAACAGCTAACAATAAAATTACAATGGATTTTAAAAAACTGCATTTATTAATTTTTTACGCAGCCATAATCAATAATCATTAAGTCCATCTATTAGAATCCTTAGGAAATAGATAATTTTTAAGGTCTGGTCACATTAAATAATTGAATGGCGTTTAAAATTTCTGGGCATAAAACTAATTAAATTATATTAATTCAGTACATTCAAATTAAATGCAAAGAAAATGAAAGCACTTTGTTAAAAAGACAATATTATTTATGATTAAATCATTTACCAACAAAAACAATGTCACAGATTTCAATAAAATAAAGAAATTGATTTTTGTCTCTTATGCGGCAGTTCTTTTCTATCTTTGAATATATATCAACAGTTTTTCCTCAAAAGTGCTTTTGATACATTTTATTATCCACAATCTTTTCCATTTATTTGATATTATCTTCATGCTTCACTGCTATTTATTGTTTATGAGTGCAAGGAATTTAATTTATATGTTCATGCTTACTCAATTTGCATATTTAAGAAATCAATGTTATAATTTATTTTTTACTTCTATTTACATCTTGCCGTTGTCCTGAGACTGATGTATTCATCATTAATTTAACTAAAACATACCTGGCAAACAGTTCAAACACGAAAGAAGAAAATAAATTCAAAAAATTTCACAAAACCCTATTGGGGGGAAAAGTGTTCCATTAATAATTTTCCATAAATAAAAGACAATGGATGTTAGTTTTTTTCCCTTTGACTGTGACGATCCAATGGCACATATCTTTGTTATTTGCAGGTTATTATAATCTTGTCTTTTTAAAGAAAGACTATTTAAAACACCCCATTATCACTTGCAAAATGATAAATCAACTCATATAAGCACAACACCAAGTAATCATGAATCAGGAAATATACACATGAAATAAAAGCACTCACAATTTTGACTGAAAAATATGCTCTGTGGCAAAATAATTTCCATATAATAACTACTAACAGACTTTAAAATAAAGAAATTAATTATATTTACATGCACTCAATAGCAAATGTAACCAGAAAAAATAGCTAACTTCTTTAAATTTCTATTTTCCCCTTTCTAAAGAATCAACACAAAAAAACTAAAATTTATTTAAATTACAAAAAAATAAAAAGTAAATAAAAAATTGTCTTCTCAAAGATTTAAACACAATCTATAAATGTACAGATATTTATATTTTGAATATGACAAGCTATGTAAAACAATTCTTTATACACAATTTGTATCCCAAAGAATGTATTAATTTGCAACATGATATTAAATTATTTAAATGCTAGGCAACTAGATTTATAATAATAAAATAAATAATCACAATGCCTAAGAAAAAATGCTATCTTCTTAAAATAACTATAAGTAAATAATGTGGAGATTAACATTAAAAATATGTTAAAATTCATTTTAATCACTTCAAAATTTTGTACTGGTTTAATTTTTTTTTAAATACAAAAACATCGACTTTTCAAAGTCGGGTTTCATTATCCTTGGTGTTCTTTGATTATATTAATTTCTCTAATTTATTACATTTTAAAGTGTGGACAAAATTGAGGTATTCACTGTAAGTGTCATTCCCACTATCAAATATAACCAATAAAGATTTTAAAACATCTTAAAATTGCTATATTTTGACACACATCCTTAAATGCTTCCATGCATTATATAATATAAGTCCTCTATTTTAGAGAACATCATGACAATTTTTAGATTATTGCAACACTAGAGCCGCAGAAGCATAACTGACTGAAGAATCATTAGCAGTCTCACACTGGCTGGACTGGGCATACTTCAGGAACTTCAACTCCATCTTCAGACCATTGCTAGAACTTGTACTGCGAATACTCTCCATTGCCTACAGACCATTTAGAAATAAGAAGAAAAAAAGAAATGTGATTAGATAGAAAATAAAAAAATTAATAATCTATTTATCCTCAGGCATGCTACAACTGGCTGAGAAAAATTGAGCTTTTTATAGCTTTTTCAGGTATAGGCAATAGCGTCTTTGCAAGGCACACACATGATTTTTTTGTCTTACATTAAGAAGAACTCCAATGGGATGGCGACCACATATGGTGTTTTGGAATGTTTGAAGGTACTTTGTGAAACTTGGAGCATCCATCTTTTCAATGATATCCATGGCCTGTGAAATACAGAGAAATAGTATTATAGACATGCTGAAATATAACAGTGTGATAGATGTTTTTTTAACCATGATGTAACCTCTTGTGTAAGAAAAAAATTCAGTCTTTAAAAATTATAGTTACTAAAACATTAAATAAGTTTAACACTTCAACGAATAAATCTACAAAAGAAAATACTGACCATTTTATCAAGAGCTTCAATGGATTGCCAGATTTTACCGTGAGATTTTTCATAGTAAGTATAGCTGAATCGTTTACCTGCAAGAATTTCATTTTATATGTTAATTTTAAGGTCAGATAAAATAAAACGGGTAGCTACAATCAATAACCTCAAATAAAGTATATTTAAAATTTACATTCTGCCATAATAACTTAGAATTTTTGTAATTTAATTTGTATGTTGCAGAATTATTATTATTTTTTTTGGAGGGGGGAGGTCTTTTTTTCTCTTCTTTGGGGGAGGGAGGGGCCATGTATTGTTATAAAATATTTAAATATATATCCCTTAGCAGCACATTGTCATGTTCAACAGTGGAGTTAATGACTGGTACGATATTTGGTAACTTAATTAATTAATTATTTTCAGAATGGGAGGGGCTTTTCAGATGCAACAGTCAAATATTATTCTAAAACTTAAATTTGAAATTGACCATTTGAAGCAAAAGTATTATTGAAAAACAAGGGATATTAAATTTAGAACATTGGCTAATTTAAACATAAAGAAAATTCTAACAAAAATGTTTACCCCAGTGACAAAAGTCTGAAGAAATTACAAAAAGATTTCCTGGTTCTCTGAGGTAATGGCTTAGAATCTGACCATATTTCATTTCCTTGTCAGGTGAAAGGGATCCAACAAGAATTGGCACAATGGTGAATTGACCTCTGCGACTGAAACATCAGAACATAATTCACTAATGAAACTTTTTTTAAACTGAAAATTTTCAGTTTCATATCACATAACTGAAAACTTGATAGGAAACTTTTAAAGGTTTTTTTTAATGAAGATTAAAAATGTAGCCCACAATCATGTTGCTAGCCAAGCTCTACTCACTGTCCTGTAAAATTATTTGAGTCACAAGTACTCATGAAATAAAGGTTTGAACAAGTATAGCAAACTTTTTTCGATAGCTGTGGATTAAAGTCTCTAAAGGCAGGGCTTTGTTCTAATGGCGTATGGTGTCCCTGTGTCCACCCATTGTGCTAGCCACACAATTCCTTCATATGCTTTGGCTACAGAAACTTGTGAATGCTGTTTCACTTGCCCCATAGGCCTATGGTCTCTAAAGGGAACTTAACTTCATACCAAAAATTGCTTCACTATCTCCAAAACTGGAAATTTCCTTAACCTTAAAGTAACATTTGATGGAAATATATATATATCAACAAAAATTAAATTGTAAAATGTGTATTTTTGGTGAGACAAATTTTTAATCCAGGTCAAACTCTCTGAACTGACTGAAATTTTGTTAAAAATATAATCTTTAATTTTCAGTTAGTAATAGCAGTAAAGTAAAGAAATAGAAATAGTATAACATTTCTTGAAACAAACCTCTCCATAACTTTGGCAATATATGGGAGATGCATCTCTATACTATGCTCTGCTTCATCAGTGTTTAAAGACATAGTTTCAAATGCAGTGGTAGCATACAGCTCTTCATAGACTGAAACACAGCAAAGTAAGTACATTTGATTAAGGATTTCAAGATGTCTCTTCATTCACCGAATTTAACTAATAAAGGTTAAAAACTTAAATATTATTTTATTTATATGATTTTAATAGCTGAAAACAATTCCAAATGAAGCTATTATCTCTATTAAAACCCATTCAAGAAGGAAAAATGGATGTTAAAGTTCCCTCTTGAAAAATGGAAATTAAATTTCTTTCTTGATTTGAATTTTTTTTCCATTTTTTTTTCAATAAAATAACTTTTAAAATTCTTTCATGACTGAAGCCCAGTTGTTAGATAACTGCATAAATGTAAATAAATAACCTCATCATCTCACAAAAGTCATACAGTAAATACAGAAGTAAAAAAATTAACAGTAATTTTGGTAAATAAAGCAATATACCTCCTTTATCAATAGTTAAATTGTACAGTGGCGTTTCATACATATCTGTTCCAGAAAGTGCACAATTAGACATTCGTACATGGTGGGAAGGCCCCAAAATAAATACACGTTTCCTGGGAATGAAAATGTTTCATTAGAGTTAATTTTTTGTCATACAATTGTCAATCATTTCACTCAAATTGGCTGAAACTGAAAGATATCTGATCAAGTATTTCAAAACTTGTGGGCTGAAGCATTCTGCCTACTTTTTTAAAAATGATGAAACAAAATTTGTGCCAATTTAACAATGGGCTCTATAGTGGTCTTCATTGCTGCATTTTATGACACAATCATACTATTAAGCTAACAAAGTGATGCTTGATTTTTTTTTAAATGTTCATGATTCAATTTGAAAATCTGATAAGCTATAAACATCTTAACTTCTTTGTATTAGCCCCCCAAAAAAAAGAATCAGGGACCTAAAAATCCCTGTTTAGCATTCCATTGACTGAGGAATAACTCTTAAATAGTCGATATAACAATTCTCCTTTATGCCATTTTTCAATACTTGGCTTATTTATTATATCTTTATTTTTATATAATCCTTGTAATGAGTCTATAATACTGAAAATTATAATATTAATAAAAAATAAATTTAAGTTTATTGATACATTTATACAAGTTGTAACATTAAGTGTTTTTTTTTAAATCTCATTTGTCATTTGAAAAAGTTTTTCCATGCTTCCTCTTTTTTTTTAGCAATAAGATATAAGTATTCATATTAATATCATCAATAAAAATAAAATAAAACATAACTTTAACTGTATAATATTATTAGCAGCACTTCTAAATATTAATTTATAAAATTTTGTAATACAAAAGATGGCTAGAATAATTAAAATAGTCAGGTACATGTATTGGCATCATAATAATTATAAGGAACTTACACTGTATTCGGATCAACCTGCCTATATGCATATGCACCACAGGCCCCACAGAAGAAATAGCCAGCATGACTGGAAAAATAATTATGCATGAGATACTCAAGGCATCAAGAATATAATGCTATCAAAATTAAAAATGGAACTGTAGTGCTATGTAAAATTTTTAATTTCATTTTTTTAAAAAATTGATTCAATCAATTTATTAATCCCTTAATTACTGCTGAACACTTAATGAATGATTAAATTGAAGTCATCTAGATCAGTGCTTCTCAAACTTTTTAGTATGGCGGACCGGCAGGAATTCTTACATTTCACCAGGGACCGGTGTACTATTTTCCCGGTACTGACGTGGTAGCAAAATATAATTTATTTTATTTTACATTGTATTTGTTTAATTAAATTAATTTTATGTTCTTATTGCCGAAAATTTGACATATTCTATAGGTTAGTAAGACTTATAATTATATTTTATTTCATTACGTTATAACTTCTGCGGACAGGTGGCGGAAGGCCCACAGACCGGCACCGGTCCGTGGACCGCCACTTTGAGAAGCACTGGTTTAAAACAGTGCTTCTCAAAAAATTTAGTGTGGCGCACCAGCAGGAATGTTTTCATTGCACCAGAGACCTGTGAACTATTTTCCCTGTACTGACGTGGTAGCGAAATGTCCTTTCTTGCTAACTTCTGCGGACCGGCATCGGATGGCCCGCGGACCGGCATCGGATGGCCCACGGACCGGCACCGGTCCGCGGACCACCACTTTGAGAAGCACTGATCTAGATGATCTTGACAGATTATGTGTATGACTAAGACTATCAGAATTTGAAATTTAAATGTTAGCCAACGATTTATCAAGTCCAGCAAAGAAATTAATAGAAGAGAAACAACCAGTTAATTTTTTTTATTGGTAACAAATTTAGGATTTGTACTTTAATTTATAAAGCTTATCAAATATACACAAGAATTGTTAACTCCAATTTTGAAAATATAGTCTACAAATGCTATACATGTAGTGTGTTTATTTGTATGCATACTATGCCATCAAATGTTTAAATATTTAAAAAAATCGGAGGAGCTACAGTTGTGACAAAAAAATACTTAAATCTGTCATAAACTTAATGTTATCCAAAAAAACAACAACAAAGCAAGGAAGGTAAAAGAAGATTTCTAATAACATATTTCTGTTGGATAAATAGACCATACTGGCACTTATAATAATATAAGTTAAAAAAGGGGGGGGGGAACACACGTTGAAGGGAGATGAGCTAATACATTCTTTGACATATTTTAACTATGAATGTAAGAATATTTTAAAATTATTTATTATATCATCTTATTAAATATAACTAACACATCTTAAACATTAATTTTAGATATCTTTGCTCTGTCACACCTACTCATACATATGTAATTATCCTGTAAACTATTATTAAAAGTATCAATTTGAAACCATACAAAAGTTAATTATAGTTTTTAGCTTGGGCTGATGTTTTCTTCAACGACATATGGTTCATTAACATTAATAAATAGTTTCGTTGTCCATTATAAAGCCTGCAAAGGCAGCACCCGAAAGGGTTTTAAAAAAAACAACAACAAAAAAAAACATGGGCAACACACTGTGGTAAGCCCCAAAAAATGTATTTGCCTATTATAGAGCTTGAAAAGGCAGAACTCGAAAGGGTACATAAAAAATAATTTAAAAAGGGTGCCCTGGGCAACAGACTAACAAGCTGTAGCAGCTTAACCAAGAAATCCAGTTATTAGGTTACAACAGTGCCTATGCACGCATGCAAACTAGGCTACTAAGTGATGTTAGTAGTGAGTAAAATTCATTTTGTACTGCACGTGATTGTTAAACCTTGCTTTATATCTCTCTCTCTGACCCTTTGTTCTAACTCTAGGAACTGATCTTTAACAATGTTCCCTCTAAGGTTTGTTGGTCCGTGTGCAATTCGCAAAGTAAAAAAATTGTGTGCAAAGTTGCACAGCACTAATTTGTTGGTGCAATATTTTACAAAATTTGCTGCGCAGTAATTCTAAACTACTGTGTGGCGTGGGTCAGATATCTGCGCAGCCACTTAAAGGGAACATTGCTCTTTACCCGAAATTTTTTTTCAAAATTATTGTTCGTAGCCCAAATGATTCGTGTCCTGAGGCACAACTGTATCCCACTCCACTGAACATTTAAGCAGTTATACAGTTGATAAAAATAGACTAGATAGACTATGTTCGATAATTTAATATTCCATTTAATATTTACGGTGCTATTATGGCTTTAGCTGGTTTGAGTGACTCTGATGCTTTGGAGAGCCAGTTTTCCAATTGTGCATTTAGTTCAGAACCTGAAATTATTTATATAAAAGATTTAAGCCAATACAGAAATTAAAAAAATTGCAGATATATTTAAAAGTAAGTAAAAAGTGGCTCAATGCAGCAACTAATTATAGCTCTAATCAGGTCTTTAAAGACAAAACAGCACAACATTATTAATGTTTAACATACATTGACCAAATTAACTTGCATGACTAAGGTTTTTTTAAACTGTTATCGGCATAAATATAGAAGAAACAATACATTTACAAAAACTATTTGTTATAAATTTGTAAGCAAGATTTTGTCTCAGTCGAGTCCCCTGAACTGACTCAAATTAACAAAGAATTTAAAAGTTATGTTGAGACCAGTAGAAACAGTATGCCAGTTATTTGATTCATATCTAATGAAATTTTTCAGACTGAATACTCAGAAGTTCTTTTAATAATTTATCCCATGAAATGGCAAGGCCTATAGCAAAGCAAATTATACTGAAAAATGAATTAAATCATAAAATTAAAATATAAGCCCTACCCGAATCTGTATACCAGCTCCCTGCATGACTTGCTTTTCTGATTTTGCCATTCTTTGACATTCTTTTACCAATTTTGATCTGTTTACTTCACTTTAATAATAAAAAACTTGAAGCTGAATTAACTATTCCTGACAGTTTTGTAGTAATAATTAATTCACTATTTGATGTAGGCCTCAGCAGTAGTCAGTGTATACCAACTTTTGTAGTGCCTGAATGATAAATGTAGCAAATTGTTATTTTTTTTTAATAATTCTTAATACAGTTGTAGAAGCAGTAACTTTTGTAAAAATAAATTATAAGGCATTGTTAATCAATGTTAATGCTTGCTTATGAGTTTCTTTTTTTAAATTTAATTAATTGGCTCAATCAAGACACATCCTGAAAGAAATTCCAGAAGATGAAAATGTGTGATGTGTTTGTTAAGACAAAAACAGATGCAAATATAAGTTTTAGCAGGAATAGCATTGCTGAACGAGGATGATAAATGGCCATGGATATGGAATCATAACTGATCATAAAGAAAGACTTTGTTGCAGTCTCTGTAGCTATCATGAAAGTAATGATGCTGCACAGCTTGAACTTTGTTTGTGGAGAAGAATAAATATTGAAAATGAAATCCATGGATGGATGACAGGAATATACATTTTTGACAACATAATCAAAGATTATCATATATTTTTGAAAGTGAACTAGTTGGAATGATGATGTTAAATATGCAAGAGATATGTTCTGATAAATTGATAGCAGATGACTGCATCAAACACATTGGTAAAAATCCTAAACATGATACATGTAATGAGCACAAACTGCCACTTTATTTTCAGTCATTTCTTGCAGGAAATTGGTTTTAGTAATTTAAAGATTTTGTATGAAAAAAAAGTCCATAAAGAAAATACTTTGTAGGGCTGATCAGAGAGGTATAAGTGATGGGAAGTAGGGAAAGAGGCGGCAATAAACTTAAATGCGTCAATGGTTTTCACCTAACTGATCCCTCTTGAAGCTTATTCTAGTTCCTAAACTGTCCCTGGGAGGTACTAGCAGCTCCTGTATAGTGTAGTCTGCTCTTGTTTTTATTAGCTTGTATTGACAATCATGGCCTGGTCTCTGTCTTGACAGGAGGGGGATCAGTTAATGCCCCATGCCTAATCAGAGGACTAGACTAGAGCATTTTTTTATTTTTAACAGGATTATTAGCCTGGTTGGTTGTTGCCCTTTTTTTTAGTGGTGGCCAGCCCAGCATATCTAGCATACTTTCTACACTTCATGTGTTCCTGTGTTTGCCTAGGACAAAGCAAGCTGAATGTAGTTGGTCTGCCATATGCTTCTGGATGTATGGGTACTAGACCAGGGCTGGCCAGACCTGTAATAACTGAGAGCCATTTTAAAATATAAAATAATTGCTGAAAGCTGCATTAAAGCCCTATTGGTCATTAAACCTGGCTTGGAAATCTTCCAGTCATCCTTGTAACATATCTTTCATAAATTATACGCAAATCGCAATGTGAACACAGATGAGCCGCATAAGGCTCGTGAGCCACGGTTGGGCCACCATTGTGCTAGACTGTCCAATATCAAATTAACAAAGTTTGACACCTTACTATAGACTATAGACCATAGGCATATACAGACTACAACTATAGACAAGGCTTGTGTGTGACCAACACTTTCTGTAAGTGTAAGGATATGCACCAGTATCTTGGATACACCATCAATCGCGCCAATGGCACCAACTGGACCTCATCATCACCAGGTGTGCACAACTAGCTAGCGTCCTACTCACCCGCAGCTATCACAGTGCCGACTGCAACACAGATCATTCCCTTGTGGCCAGCAAGCTATGAATAATGAGGAAAAACTCGTACCACACCAAGAAAAAGGGATGTCCACGCATCAACACCTTCTGCATGAAAGACTGTCAGGGGTATGAGAATCACTGGGAGTGAATGCTTGTTGACTGGAGTGAACTCCTGTCACGAGAATATGTCTTAGTGATGTCTGAGTGAACTTCTGGTCACACAGGGTGTGACAGAGGACACGCCAGGGTCAGTAGAGACCAGTTTTGGGGGTTTAAAAGAGACAGGTTGCGAGAGGCAGGAAGGGAGTTGTGTAGTTCGCACAGTGTTGTGCGGTCAGACCGGTCAGGGCAGACCGGGGAGCTGCAGGGTTGCAGTAACACAGAGTTGAGTTTAGCGTCCCCCAGAAGCGGTCGGGTCGGACCGAGGGGACTTAGAAACTTTATGTATTTACGTAGATCAGAAGAGGACTTGAGCATGGGCCCAGGAGCGGTCAAGTCAGACCGAGGGCATGCTTGAATATACAGCCAGTCATATTTAGCTGTATTAGCTGTCAGGACAGCCGGTTGTACATTTGTGTAGAGTGTAATAAACGTTCACTTGTACCTAGACTTGTGTCATCTCTTGAGTGTTGTGTGTAGTGGAGAGCAAGGAACAATCCACCATAACATCGAGTCTTAACAAAGACCCCGTGAAAATGCAGCTGTTCACTGACAAAGTGCATGAAGGTCTCTCAAAGATGTCCCCATATGTCACCATTGAATCCAAATGGACGCATCTCAGAGACACGATCTATACATCAGCATTGAATGCCTTTGGCAAAAAATCTCACAAAAACACGGACTGGTTTGATGCACATTGGGACAAGATGAAACCTGTCACTGAAGCCAAAAGGAAAGCTCTTATGGCTGACAAGGAAAAGCCTACACCCGAGAGACCGCATGCCTTAAAAAAAGCCAAGTCGCATGCCCGAAAAGTCACTCGTCAATGTGCCAAAATCAACTGGCTTAACCTCTGCTCTAGCATACAGTCAGCTTCAGACATGGTCAATGCCAAGGCCATGTATGAAAATATTAAAAAAGCAAAGTTGCCCCTCTAAAGTCCAAAAGTGGAGAAATTATCCAAGACCAGGCAGCGCAGCTAAAACGGTGGGATGAGCATTATCTGGAACTGTATGCAACAGTTACCACAGTCGGCAGCACCGTTCTAGATGACATCCCTGTTATGCCGCCCATGGAAGAACTTGATGTCGTGCCCACAGGAAGAGCTGAGCAAAGCAATCGACTGCCTAGTTTGTGGAAAACCCCCTTGGAATGATGGCATACCACCAGAAGCTCTAAAGAGTGGCAAGACAGCTTTACTCCAACCTTTGCACAAGCTTCTGTCCCTCTGCTGGGAACAAAGCTATATCCCCAAGAATCTAAAGGATACAAATATAGTGACACTATATAAGAACAAGGGCGATTGAAGTGACTGCAATAACTATTGTGGCATCTGACTCCTTAGTATTGTAGGAAAGGCCTTTGCCAGTGTCATACTAACACTAATACTCCCCACACTGCTATATGCGTGTGAAACATGGACTGTGTATCAGCGCCATGCAAGGAAGCTTAACCACTTTCATACAACAAGCCTCAGGAAGATCCTCGGCATAAAGTGGCAGGATAAAATTTCAGACACAGTGGTACTGACCAAGGCAGGTCTCCCCAGCATCTTCACCCTCCTGATGCAGTCCCAGCTTCGCTGGGCAGGGCACGTGGTCCAAATGCCAGACGAGAGGCTGCCAAAGAGACTCTTCTATGGCAAGTTCCAGCATGGCCAGCGGTCCCACGGTGGGCAAAAGAAACGCTTCAAAGACACACTGAAAGCCTCACTGAAAGCGTTTGCCATCAACCCAGACACGTGGGAACGTGCTGCAATGGACCGATCCACCTGGCGTTCTTCCATCCACGAAGGTGCCAAGTCATGCAAGGCAAACCGGATCACCTCCGCAGAAAAGAAGAGGCAAGCCCTAAAGGCTCGTGCTGTCAACCCTCCTGGAGATGTCCCACTCGTCCCTTGTCTCTTCTGTTCCCAAACCTTCTGTGCAAGGATCGACCTCATCAGCCATCTGCGCACGCACAAACAGAGCCAGTCCCAGCAACCCTCGGGTGACTAGAGTGGTCTTCGTCGAACAACACACACTAACACGATTACAGAGTTTAGCCTCCCGAATTTATCCAGAATCTCAGTGCGGTTTCCGGGCTTGTCGGTCTACCAAAGACATGGTATTCTCCATACGGCAGCTACAGGAAAAATGCAGAGAGCAGCAGATGCCACTATACATTGCCTTTGTGGATCTTATGAAAGCCTTTGATTTAGTCAGTCACAACGGGCTATTCGGAATCCTGGAAAAAATCGCTGTCCCTACTCACCATCATCAGACAGTTCCATGAAAATATGCAGGGCACAGTGCAGTTCGATGGAGCTACGTCAGAAGCCTTTCCAGTCAGCAGCGTAGTTAAACAAGGTTGTGTACTCGCACCAACACTGTTCTCAATATTTTTTTTCTGTATTGCTTCGATACGCACTCAAGGATAGCAGTGATGGAATCTGGTTACACACCAGAGCTGATGGAGGACTTTTCAACACTGCCCGCCTCCCAACCAAAACCTAAACGACAGATGTCCTAATTCGCAAGCTACTGTTTGTGGACGATGCGGCAGTGATATCACACACAGAAACTGGTTTGCAACAACTCGTGTCAAGCTTCTCCGACGCCTGTAAAGAATTTAGTCTGCAGATCAGCTTCAAAAAGACAAACATCATGGCCCAAGACACATGTTCTCCTCCTACAATCAATATCGGCAATGAAAACTTGGAGGTTGTGCACGGCTTCACCTACTTGGGGTCCAAGGTTTCCAAATCACTGTCCATTGAGGGCGAAATAAACAGTAGAAGTGGCTGTCACAATGGCTAAACTAAATAAACGGGTTTGGTTTGGCAAAGCATCAAGCTAGCGGTGAAAATCAAACTGTGTATCTACCGAGACTGCGTCCTCAGTACGCTGCAATACGGAAGCGAGAAATGAACCACTCATTCATCCCATGAGCGCAAGCTAAATAGCTTCCACTTGAGGTGCCTACGTCGCATCCTTGGCATTAAATGGCAGGACAAAGTGCCAAATAGTGAGGTCCTGATGCGTGCCAATACCCAAAGCATGTTCTCAATCCTTAGTGAAAGATGTTTAAGATGGTTAGGACATGTAAAAAGAACTGGTCACATCCCCAAGGACCTCCTATATGGAGAACAGGCATCGGGAAAGAGTAAGACAGGTCACCACGTCTGCGATGTAAAGATGTCTGCCAAAGGGACATGAAAGTAGCCAGAACACGCACAAGCAACTGGGAGTCTAAGGCGGAAGACCCATCTACATGGCGCAAAGTTGTAAAAGAGGGTTTCATAGTAGCTGAGGAGCAAAGGATGGAGGAGACTACAGACAGAAGAGTTAGGAGAAAGGCCAAGACATTGGGAAGCACAGAACTTGTGCACAAAAGCTGTGGTAAAGACTGTCACTCAAGGATAGGACTGCACAGCCACACGAGGAAATGTAACCCGACCCAATGCTAATACACCATCGTCTTGCGAGACGGGAGGATGCCGGTTTAAAAAAAAATAGACACTATACTAATTTTAATTAGCCTAACTTAGGGGCCATCCATAAATTATGTCACGCGCCTGGTGGGGGGGGGGATCAAGCATTTGTGACGAAGTGTGATGATGGGGAGGAGGGGGGGGTTAAAGAAATGTGACATCACGTCAACAAAAAAATGTGCATCTTTAAATAAAATTTCCACTTAACTAATTCATTGCTTGCAATTTATTTAATGACGTTTTCAATGGCTTCACGAGTTTTATCTGTCAATGTTCTGACTACAAGGTATTTTGATACAACTTTTCCCTCTGTACATTAAACAAAAATCATAAAACACAACAAAAAAAAGATTTGGGTTCTTTGAATGAATCAATGACAGGAAGTTAACGAGTCTTTGAAATAGGCCGACATTATTTACCGTATATACTCATTCTAAAGTCGACCTTTTTTGGACAAAATCTAGGGGGGAGATGGGGGTTTGGCTTACGAGCGGGTCATAGGCGATTTCTGCATGTACATTGAATATTGGTGTTGTTATTGTAGATCATCAAGGTCATTTTCTACATTCTACAAGATTCGACTGCTCTACCAGAAACTATAAAATAATATTAAACAGATGCACTAACCTTATTTACTCATTCCATTTATTTTTGTGAATGTTTTATTAATAAATTGTTTTACAAATTTTGTTTTCAAAAACGAATTTTATTGTACGCGCTTTCGCCACTTTTTACACACACCCAAAAATAAAAAAAACTTTTACTCGGTAACTCTTGCCTAACAAAGAGCACAAAGACAAAGATAGGCAGTACAAAGTAAAAAATCATTATGACCGATTCAGTTTGTAGTTTTGAAATAATTGTACCATTTTGTTTACGCTTTCCTATTATTTTTTGGGGTCGGCTTACAAGCGGGTTACACACTTTTAATACAAGTCTCTTCCAAAAGAGAAGGATCGGCTTATGAACGAACAGGCTATAGAACGAGTATATACAGTAGTTATCAGTTGAGACGAGCCAATGTCGTTTTTTTTTAAATCTACCCCCCCCTTCTCCACTCCTATCGCGACCATGTTAAAAAAGTACCGAGACCAATTGTCTTTAAAAGTATATTTTTAGTTGTTCAAAGATTTTTACTGTAATAACAAAAAGTATATGAAAGTTTTTTTTGTTTGTTGTTTTTTGGTTGAAAATATTTGGGCTGGATTAAAAGTTTTTAAAGTTAAAGTTTTGGTTTGTAAATGGTTGGTGATGTAATAACTGTTACCACTCGCCCACAGGTGTTGACGCGCCTTGCTGAAAAAATTAAACTCGCGCCCATTCCCTTGTGTTTCTAGCAGAAAAACTGATTTTAATAAGACGGCAGCGCACTAGACTGTCATACCGATGGTCACGGGTTCGAATCCGTGTGAAGGCAAGGGCTTGTTCCCGGGGCCTAGGGCGTCCCTGAGTCACCCCGCTCCGAATGGGTACCTAACACCACTACATGTAGTTAGGCGGCTGGGTAATGCGTGGAACCCACAAAGCCGTGGCCTGTGAATGCTGCATCACTTGCCAACAGATCATCTGTCATGGTCTGTGGACGCAACTATCTTCTGCATAGAAGGAGCGTCTGTATAAATAAGATAAGATAAGATAAGTTGTCAGTGGGTAAAGTTTATCAACTAAAAAGATACTACTGCCGAGCCCGCCGCCTAGCCAACATTATCATTCAAGCTGCTGGGCCCTGTGACCTGACTGAACGTTACGTCAATGTTGTTGAAATTTTGTTTGAATGTTCAGTTTACTGTAGTTTTAGTTTATGAGTAGAAAGAATGCATTTAGAGAAGGAATAAAAGTTTGTAGAGCACAATAGTATTTTTTTTTGAAGTATGCTGTTAGCTACTTTGTCAAATGAGGTGCATGGATGGCGACTAGGTTGCATTGTTAGCCGCCATGACCGCGAAAATTATGCAGCGTTTTGGACGAGTACCCGCGCAGCTTTTTTCAACAATATTGACAGCCCTAGTTACGATTAGGGATGTACCGGATTTCGGCTCTGGCAAATCCAGAATTCGGCCATTTTTTAAAATCCGGAAAAATCGATATATATATACAAAAATGGGTCCGACAAATCTGATTCCGACTTCGGCCGTATTTCACTTCATAAATCTGTCCGAATCCGGCTCAGGCCGGATTTTAAAAATTTGAATCCTGTGCTGTATACCCCTAGTTACGATATTAAATAGATTGCAGACTTACACTAAATACATATTTAAATGTAAAAAAAAATATTTGAAGCATGCTTATTTTCAATTAGAACATACGGCTACGGCTTTTAGGGGGGGGGTCAAAGCTTTGTGACGTAATATTGGAGGGGGGGGTCTAAGTTTTTGTGACAAAGTGTGACGAGGCGACGAGGGGAGGGTAAAAAAATCTGCCAAAATCCTGTGACGTCATTTATCGACGGCCCCTTGGTAAACTTAGTAACTACACTATTATACACAGGCTTATTAATAAGCGTAGCTTAGCATCAGAACTACACCAATTTTGACTTGAATAGCCAACACTGAAGTCTGAAGATATATATTACTGAAATATACCTTACACTTTCATTATTGAAGAAACATTGCAACAAGCAATAAATTATAAACTCGGATTTTCCTACTCTGACGCCAATTTCCCAAAATAATTGTATTTTTAGTGGTCTCCCTTGAATGGCTTGATTTACCCAAGTCAAACTCTAAGTCTAAGTCTAAGTACTTCAATTAATATTTAATATTAAATACTTCAACACTTACACATGAAGTTAGTTTAGCTGACTTTTATCAGTAAAATACAACGTAAATAATATACGATAAACTCTAAAAAAAAATGTACAATTTGATATTAAAATAGTAAAGACTCAAAGTGGAGGCTAGGCGCTTGCTAAAGTCTTCACACAAACTTTATCAGCTGTTTTTTGTCTCTTTGTTTTCTCTTAGCCTACCGATTTGGTTTCCTATCTTTTGTAAATACCGAATTCAAGAATTTTATCCGAGGTGATTTAAATATTTTTTAATTTTCGTTTTATTTCATTTTAATTGATAATTAAATATACAAAAATAGAATCATCTATTAAAATATTCAAGTTAAATGTTATATTAAAAAAAATTAATATGCATATATAATATATATTTTTAACCACATATTTTCAGAAGTGATGATGAGTAGTAGGCCCAATTTAATTAATATACAAGTAATGTAAAGCCTTTTAATTTTAAAAATGTTTACCAAAAAAATGGGCACAGAGTAATTATTTTTAATAAAGATAATTTGAACTATTTCAAAAGACCATTTATTATAATTTAGTGTAGGTCTTGCTTTATAGAATTTGTAAAACGTCCTAATTCTCCTTTTTTTAGTCGATGAAGCATTAAATAGATATATTTTCCCAAACAAAAGGTTTTAAAAAATGATAGGCATATGGATAAAAAACACTTTTCTTGTTCCATATGCAAGAATAAACAGAAACAAATTCTCCTTCTTCCCGTCCGTCTGGAATTCGGGTGTGGAATGGGTTGCCTGAACAAATGAGGAAAACAACACATCAATCAACATTCAAACTCTAATTTTTTAATGCAAGATTAGACAGAAACGATAGCAAGACGAAGTGCGCTATAATCTTCTGTATAGAAGAATCGTCTTTAATATTTAAGATAAAATTAGATATGATTATTTCGGATGTATTAATTATATTTTGGTCTTTATGTATACCAGCACAATACCAAAATACTGTAGATTATAGCCATAGCCTTTAGCCTGCCCTTTAGTAAAGGCTTTAGCTCATACTCATACAGTCATCTATATGTATGTTATAGTTAAAAATAAGGCCTACGACAACCGAGGATATATACTGCCCTAAAACGAGTTGCTAAGTCGTTTAAGCAACTCCATTTAAATAAATAACAAAAAATGTATGTTTTTAATGAGCAAAGGATGTCTTATTGATATTGACTTGTGTACTTAGTGTTTATTCAAATTAAATTGTCTAAGCCGCAAAGGTCTATCTTATCTGTTTACAGACGCTCCTTCTATACAGAAGATTATTGCGTCCTACGCTTATCTATGGTCTAAGTCTAGCCTCTGGGCACTCTGGGTTAAGGCTTAGGTCTAGGGGGCAGGGCTTTCTAAACTTCTGCCCGCCTTGGACTTGTGACTTCGACTATACACTGTTGTAGTCACAGTGAAGTGTGTGTTTAAACAATAAATCAATTATTTGTATTTAAATTAATATTTAAAGTTTGAATCACTGACATGAACATGTGAACATGTCAATTGTAATTGAATGAGAGTATGACTTAACTTACAATGAAGAATGTATGAGTATGAGTGAGACTGGAGTTGGAGTGTCAGTGAGAAAGTATAAAAAATGTCAAATATATTATCACAAAGTCATTAAGTTTTAGACACTGATGAATTAGAGTTGAGATTTTTGTGAGATGCCTATCAGTATCAATCAATAATCAAAGATACACAGTTGGCAATGATTTTGAGAAAGTTCAGTGAGACTCTCACTGAGAGTATTAGACATTATTAGTATTAGTAATGACACTAAGGGGCCGTCCATAAATGACGTCACACACCTAGGGGGGGGAGGGGGGTCACACTTTTGTGACGAGGGGGATGGAGGGGGGTTGAAGAAATGTGACGTCACATCAAAAGGTTAACTGTAAATAAAACTTCTACTGAAATATTTGGTCGCTTACAATGTATTTAATGACTTTTTTAAAAAAATTATTTTAAAAACCATCAGTTTTTCTCAAAGTGCCGGTCCATAGGGCATCAGACGCCGGTTGGCGTAAGTTATGAATAAATGAAAATTAAATCTAATTATAATCCCTTAAGTTTGAGAACCCACAAGAGAACATATAAAATTGTTACCCTCTGTCGTTTGATGTTGACATCAAAGCATTTGTGATGTAACCGCAGCTCCGTTTTTAAGGCAGGAGTAGGCAAACATTTTTGCCCCTTACCCCAAAATATACAAGTTTATGTGTGCGTTACTGTAATGCAACTGGTGAGTTTTACAAGCATGTTAAGTGTCTAAAAATGATATGAATAGGATCATGTGTAGATATTTTAAGTCAAAACGACTCGGAATATACATTTATTTTTTGTTAATGTTTATTTATTTATTTATTATTATTTTTATTTTTTTTAGGGGTGGGGGGTGGGGGATCTATTTGATACAATTATAAACGTTTTAAGTTTGATATAATTGTTCGATTGTTTTTTGGTTTAACGCCCCTGGCCATTCTAGATATACATGTAATAGTATTCATCAACTTTATTGAATGCATCCATTCTTGACATTGCAATTCGAGAGTAGCACTGTACAAAACAACTTTTCTTAGCTCAGTTTTTAAGGCATTAATTTTAAATATCACAGAAAGGATCCGTGATACACTAAAGTCATGTGGATTAAGATTATTGTCACTCGTGTCAATATAAATGAAAGTAGGGTGGATTTAGGTGTCTTCATATAGTACGTAGGTAAGAAATCTACATAGTTGTCAAATTTTTAAAAATGCATTTTCTGGAAGGAACCGGTTCAATAGTGGGCATATGTTCGAAGCGTACACGTACAAATTACGGTACACATGGCGTATTTTAATATATCTAGTGGATTGTAGTGGATGTTATATGTCCCAAATGAGTCTGGATTACCCCCATAAATGTGGGGTTCGTACAGTACTCGCCATATTCCTCTTCCAGCGCATACCAAATAATTTTTAGAAAACATGAGATTTGATATCAATGTGGTAATTTTAGATCAAGTGCCTTTGACGTGAAAATACTTAACGTGTGTTACGATATTACAATGCAGACCTACACTAAATAAATACTTAAATAACAAAAAAAGTGATTTGAAACATACCCGGTACTTACTTTCAAAAAAGAAATTAAGGTGTGTTTTAGTTGTTTTTCTGTTGTTTTTTTTTGGGGGGGGGGTCAAAGCTTTGTGACATATTTTTGGAGGGGGGGGTCTAACTTTTTGTGACGAGGGGGGGGGTGAAAAATCGGCCAAAATAGCGTGACGTCATTTATGGACGGCCCCTAATGGTCTATAACTTTTAAATAAAATAAGTATAGCAGTTTAGTATAGCAAAATAAATAATGACTAAAGATTTATTATGTATTTGTAATACAAGTTTTATCATTTTTATTTCATAGTCAAGTGTCTGAGTAACAGCCACAAAATGAACCAATAATATCACTTTGTTGAGGCCAAAATTGTGCTATTACTATAAATGCCTTTATACTATACATTAGGCCTAGTATTATTACTACTACTAAATTCGTTATTAAATAATCTGCCTCTGTCTTTAAAACTTGTGATTATTGGATGTTTAAGTTTTCACTACGGTAAAACAAGATGGGTGACATAATTGGATAATACGTTAATTAGTGTGCATCTTACATATAATACAGTGGTCTTAAAGCTGTAAGTGTAAGAATGTGGAGCTGATGCATTTGGATTTGATTCTTCAGTTTCCTTTTCTTTCTTTTCGAACAACCATTAAGGTATTGATGATAGTATAAGGTTAAATTTCTTTCAAATTTTTGTGTATTATTGCATACATATTTTCCATACAGTTCATAGTTCATACACTATTACCTAAATATAATCTTTTAATCTAGAATTATAACTGTTTTAATTTTCTGCAATTTTTAAATTCAATTTTACCATGTCTTTTCTCTATATTAAATATTCAATAAATTTAACTTTCATTAGTTATAACCTATTTATATTAAATTATATTTATTAAAATTTATATTTTACCATGTTATCTGCTATAACTATCATGCACCCAAGCAGGTTCATATGTCATTGACTTTTGTCCCCCTAATGTCTTGTTTTACACTGTTGAGGACATTGATCTTCATCCAACCCCTCCTCCCATTTAATATATATGTTTGTAACGGAAAGCACCCACCTGCCCAAACAGGTGTTGTCCATTAAGGAAATATATAAATACATGCATGTATGTATATATATATTGAATTGATATGTTAATGCTAATTTTCAAGTTAAGGGAAACGCAGCATTTTGAAATAAATATTTTTTTCCCACCAATTTTCTTTTATGTTGGTTGTTGGGCATCTACAAAGCCTTGGTCTTTCAGGTGTTCCCAGGGGTCCAATATACTCTTCTCCTCTTGTTATCTTAAGATATATTATTCTTTATTCATTGGCAATGATGGAATGTGAAACAAGGGGCATCCTTGAGTCGGTTTCCACTTTAAAAGTTTATATTATTATACCTTCATGACCACACTACAGTGGGACCCGGTTAAGTCGACGGCCTCGGGGTATGAAAAATGGCGCCGAGATAACCGATCATCGAGTTAAACGAAAACCAATATGGCGGCAAAATATTAACATGCGCTTGAAATTTCTTTATATACATGATGTGCGTTAATTAGTGATGGGACGATTAATCGGAATCGTATCGGAATATCGGGACCCTAATATTTCTTCACTCTTTCCTAAAGTTAAAACTGTTAGTTTTTAAGGACCGTTTAAATATAACCCAGGGTTCCCAATAAGTCGGGAAAACGTCGGGAATTCTTAAAATAATTTTCCCGGTCTTGAAAGTCGGGAAAAGTTATGACTAGTCGGGAATTTTTATATATATATTTTTTTGGCGAAGTAAATGACTTTGATTACGTCTCTGTCGTCATGTTTCGATTCCATTTAATTTTTAAAAAAGTTACCAGTTTATAATTGTCTGAGCATGCGTTAAAACTAAGGTCAAATTTTTCGCCTCGCCTCATCCCATGGCGCGTGTGGCGTGGCATGTCACTGCGGCTCGCGTTTGCAATGCCCGTCGAATTTAAAAAAAAATAAACATATCAATATGGTAATTTTAAGTTTAATAAGTTAATGCTTTTGACGTGCAGAATATCTGTCACTATGAGACCGCACTCGAATTTCCTCCGTCAATCAAATGATACGTGTAACTTGTAATATAAATAGTAACAAATGCGGCCTTGATCTTATCAGAATTCGACCTACAACAGTGATGACGTGTATATTATATATTTACTGGAATATTAAGAAAATAATTTGATTTCACCGTCACGCGCGTGTTAGTCACAGTCACGTATCTTACTGGTAACAAAGCAACAACAAACTTTTAAAAGAATAATAATTATTTATTTAATTATATAAAAACCATCGTCGATTCTCGATACAAACCTTTATTTTCTTTTCTAAAGATATTCGTTTATCTTAAAAAATAAAATAATTAATGCATCAGAAAATGAATTAAGTTTAATAATAATATAACATGCACTGCGAAATAACGACGATTAAAGACAGCGATTTTCGAGTACCTCTGGTGAATACATACTCGATATGCACGTGTCATTACCGTGTCAAACTAATTCACACACGGATCAAAAGTGAAACAAGATAAAAAAAACGTCCGGTAATCCTTATTGAAATCTCGTAAAATCACACAATAGCCGGAAGTCTCAAGGAAAAAGAGATTTCGATGCTTTTTTAACTAAAAATGTGAGTGTGTGTCGCTAGGTGAACAGACGTGGATCGAGCTAACCGACGTTAAGTTGCAAATTTGGCACTCTTTTGTGCTTGAAATATTAGGGTTCAGCGACTTAAAAAAATCGAATTAACCGATGAAAAAATGCCAGACAAAGAGAGAATTTGGCGGTTCCAAAAAAAAACTTCGACTTAATAGAGCTGACGAGTTAACCGGGCTCGAGTTAAGTGGGTCCCACTGTAATAATGTTTAATATTATCTTCTCTCTTCAGTTTTGAATTTCCATTCGGGGTCAGTGATGTGTGACCATCATCACTTGCGTTCCCCAGCACCTGTAGGGATTGTTGATCATGTCAGCAGCCTATCAGAGAACTTTGCAGAACTGGTTGAGACAGAAGATTATGCTGATATTACGCTTGTTGTTGATGGAGCTAAATTTCGCAGTCACAAAGTCATCTTAGCAGCTCGATCTGATTTTTTCAGGTCTATTACAATATTGCTATAAGTGTTACCTCTGAAAATTTTAATTGCTTTGGACTAAATGAGGATTAACTAAAAAAAACATTATATTATTTATCCTTGCTTGTATTCAAATTTGACTAATAGAAAACACGATGAAAACCTGTTTACTCACCTGATCTTCACAGAGCCCTTCTGTATGGTGGCATGAAAGAGTCACAGCCAGGTACCACAGAGATTGAACTCCAAGATACACCTGCCACTGCATTTTCTTCTCTACTCAAATACATTTATACAGGTCGCATGAACCTTATTGAGATTCAGGTATAATTGAAATTTACATTTTTACTGAAGGGAAGTGTTTAAAAAAAAATTTAAACCTAAATAATTTCAATTTAAAAATATTAAGAATTAATTTTGTGTATGTGTTAGCTTGTTGAATGGTTTAAACTGTTTTTGTTAACTGAACATCTGCATACACAAGATGGATTTTGTAAAAAAAAAGTTTTGCTTCATTTTCTTGATTTGTAAATAGGAAGAAAATCTCTTGGATATCCTGAGCTTATCACATAGATTTGGTTTTGTAGAGCTGGAATCAGCCATCTCTGATTATCTCAAGGCAATCCTTAATATTCGAAATGTCTGCCACATTTATGACCTGGCCAATATATACAGGTTAGTAAACGTTATAAAGCTTCTAAGTGCATTCACTTTAAGTAGTTAAAAGGAACTACCTTTTATAATAAATGCATATGTCCGTGTGGTTGTTAGGCACAGTGAGACACAAGATTAAAAGATTGTTTGGAAATGAAGTGTATCAAATATGCAAACTATTGTCCAGTGTTTCTGAGAAACATAGCTTACAGTGACAAATCACACAATGAGAGCTGATGTCCTTTGTATAGGGCTTTATTGATAAGAAATGCAAAAAAAAACTGCAATTTACTACAAACTATTTAATATTTGCTCAGATAACACAGCTTCTTTAATAACAATTTTCTTCTATGAGCACTTACTAAAAATTGATTAAATATTTAATTTTCTGAATGTAGTCTAAACTGTGAGACAATTTAATTTTTGTTTAGTTTGACATCTCTATGTAATGTTTGCAAAGACTATATGGACAGAAATGCCCAGGAAGTCCTTGGAAGTGAGAGCTTCTTGTCTTTATCACAGGTAATTTGAATAATGAAATCAATTAATCTTTTTTTTTAAAAATTTTTATATTCCTAGCTGTGCTTCAGCACAATTCTCCTGCACTGTCCTTGTAGAGGACAGTGCAGGAGAATGGTGCTGAAGCACAACTAAGAATAAAAATTGATAATCAAATCAATTATTTTTTTAATTCCTCGCTGTGCTTCAGCATCATTCTCCGGCACTGTCCTCTACAAGTTGCCATTACTATCCTTACTTTAGCACTGGCGCCAGAATCTTGCTAAATTGAAAAGAAAAATATGCAACATAGAGAAATTAAATAAAGCTATAATCAAACACAATACATTCTTAATTTAATGTCTTTTAAACTTACCAAAATGTATAAATAAATTTAAACTGTGTAGCAAAAAAGATAATCTTGTCTTAAATTTCTAATGAGGTTTGAATTTTTTTACCCATCAAAAAACTGATTAATGGCATGCTTGCTTGCTGATTTTGGCATCATCCTAATTTGATCATAGAAAAAAAAATTGTCATCAAGGGTACTTTAAACATTAAGCCACATTTGTATATTCTAAGGCTTCCATGCGAGACCTCATCTCAAGAGATTCATTCTGTGCTCCAGAGATTGAGATTTTTGAAGCTGTTTGCAACTGGGCAGAGCACAACAAGGGACAAGACCCAACTCCTATCCTAGAGGTTGTAAGACTGCAGTTGATGAAAATGCATGACCTCCTGAATGTAGTGCGAGACACTGGCCTTGTCTCCTCAGACTCCATCCTTGATGCAATAAAAGTACAAACAGAGAGTAGAGATATGGAACTGAAATACAGAGGCTTTCAATGTTAGTTGCATTCCTGATAATTTTTTTCAAGACATAATTTATTAACGTACTGTTATTTATTAAACAAATCATTTATTCCCAATTATTCTTATAAGATTTTTTTAATGTATAAATTATAAACCATTATTTTTAAAATAAAGTATTATCTAGTTAGTTTTACATAATTTGCTTTAGGCTACCAATAAGAATTTTTGAAGCAGTTATGAACATTTAAAAAATTCTTTATATTCCTTTGGATGTTATAGTGCATTGTTGCAATCAATTATTCTCTTTAAAGCTCTAAAGAATATTCTGATATAATCTTCTTTAAACTGATGAACAGTTTTGTCAATCAGGTTCAAAGTCTAGTCTAAAAACTTTATTTGATGTATATTATAAGTTCTAACAATAAGTATTCTTATACTATCTCAACATTTCAGTGATGGAAGAGAATGTTGCCACCATTCGTTTAGGTGCAACTGTCATCCGTGGTGAGATGAAAACAGCATTGCTAGATGGAGACACACAAAATTATGATCTTGACCGTGGGTTCACCAGGCATCCTATTGATGGGAATAATGGGCATGGGATTGTTATCAAGCTGGGACAGCCATACATTATTAACACAATCAAACTGTTATTATGGGACAAAGATATGAGGTATGCTGTAAATTAGATAATTTTGAAACAAATTTAATTTCACAACATATTAACAGTAACAAGCATTGAGGCAAGCTAGGCTAGTTGAACATTTTAAACTTAAATTTTCATGAATTCACTTAATTTAAATACATGCTTAAATTTTATACAAATTGACCTTTAAAAATATTAAGAGTAGTAGAAGTTTTTTCAACAGAGAAAATTTTTTAAAATCTGGTATATCAGTAGCAAAAAATGCTTGGAGATTTTTGTTTTGTTAAAACTGTTTTGTTTTGCAAAAAATGTTTGAACCCTTCTTTTTAAAACGTATTTCATTGCAAATTAATGTTATAAATTTTAGGTCATATTCATACTATATTGAAATCTCCATGGATGACAAAGATTATGAAAGAGTAATTGACCACACCAGCTATTTGTGCAGGTCATGGCAAAAACTTCACTTTCCTTCAAGGGTTGTAAGGTAGGATTTTAATATCGTGATTGTTTCACACCAAAGATGTTTCAGTTTTTATTCAGGTTTCCTACAGCTTCCTGAAATTTCCGATGTCCTCAAAATCTCCTGAAATTTGAAAAAAGTATTTAAAAAAGCCTCTGGGAAAACTCCTTGAATTACAAAATGGTTCATTAAATTTCCTGAAATTTATTTTTTACTGAATGTGATTTAAAAAATTCAGGGTTCACAATGTTTTTTTCTCTTCATGCAGAGAGCTATCAGTTTTTTGAGTGAATGACGTATGATCTTTAAATTTTTTCAATATCTTGGAAGTTTATCCTGTAATACCTAGAATTTGATTATAGCATTATTCTAAGATTATTCTCTGTGAAGGCAGGGATTCGTTCCCAGGACTAAGGGTGTCCCTGATTCCACCCAGCTCCAAATGGGTACCTGACACTAGTTAGGGAAACAAAGGCAGCTGGGCATTGTGCCACACTATCCCGTCACAGCCGATAGACCAGCATGCTCTTTGCATTCTTATCAGAACTTAGGATGCAAGAATCTTCTGCAATCTTGGAAAATATTCCCTTGTTAGCTCTCTATAAATAATATTATTCAGAATTATACAGATTATATTGTCATAATTTTTTTTTCCTGCTTTTATTGACTAACATGTAATTTCACTAGTCATCTTCTGTAATGTGAATATATTTACAGAATACCATATTTTAACTGTTGAAATGTTATTGCAGGTTTATCAAAGTTGTTGGTACACACAACACAGTCAACAGAGTTTTTCATTTGGTTTCATTTGAATGCTATTATTCTAGTCGTCCTTTTCACCTGGATAGGGGATTGGTTGGTAAGTCTGGATCAAATATCAGCCACTCATTTGTTCTTTAGACTAATTCAATTTTTTGCCTATGCTGTATCTTTAATAATTTTATTGTCTTTGGTGTGTGTGTAAATTAAGTTCATGATTTATCTAATTTTACTTATGATCATAAAATCTGGGTTTAAACTCAGAAGATTAAAATAGAGTTATTTTTTTTTAAATAGTAAAATTTAATTCATAATTTTTAATCTACAGTGCCCTC
The DNA here is from genome assembly GCA_944989445.1 of Ampullaceana balthica. Taxonomy (NCBI): domain Eukaryota; kingdom Metazoa; phylum Mollusca; class Gastropoda; family Lymnaeidae; genus Ampullaceana; species Ampullaceana balthica. Next base: position 658,035 of record CALYLW010000011.1, on the reverse strand, counting down.
AGAGAATGTTGCTACAATAAAAAATAGTGCACTTGTCATTGAAGGAGTTTCAAGAACACGAAATGCACTCATCAATGGGAACACCAGAAGTTATGATTGGGATTCTGGCTACACGTGTCATCAGCTGGGAAGTGGCGCCATCTGCATTCAACTAGCACAGCCCTACATCCTGTCAACAATGAGGTGAAACTCTAATTTTAGATTAGCTTCCAGCTTAAAACTTTATTTCAATTATGAGTGACTTTGGGACAGTAAATAATATAATACTATAAGTATTTTATGTTTAGATTCAAATTTTTTTTTATAAAATGTGCACTGTGAGATACAATATCAAACTCATGGTAACACTATGTACAAATGGTAATAATTTATTTACTATCTCAGGTTACTCTTGTGGGACTGCGATGATAGAAGTTACAGCTTCTATATTGAAGTTTCTACTGACCAGCTGAAATGGACCCAGATAGTAGACAAGCACAATGAAGCTTGCAAGTGAGTTACCCCAGTATCCAAAAGTTGTTTAATGATCATGTAGTGGGAATAGGTGCACAGAGTTTTAATGTGGACTTGAATTAACATGATCTCTTCTACAACACCTGACCTGAAAGTCATAATATAGTCGAACCCACTTACCTCGAGCTCGGTTAGCTCGACCACCCCACTAACTCGACGTTTTTTATTGGAACCGCCAAATTCTCTCTTTGTCTTAGCATTTTTTCATCAGGTTTATTCGATTTTTCTAAGTCGCCGAAACCTAATACCTTGAGCACAAAAGAGGGCCAAATTTGCAACTTAACTTTGGTTAGCTCGATCCTTGTCGGTTCGCCTAGCAATGCATTTTTAGTTCAAAATAGTGTTGACATCTCGCTTTCTTCGAGACTTCCGGCTATTGTGTGATTCTACGAGATTTCAATAAAAATTACCGGATGTTATTATCTTCTTTCACTTTCGATCCATGTGTGAATTAGATGTATTTACCCGAGGTGCCCGTAAATCGGCGTTAGCGATCTTTAATCCGTCATTATTTCGCAGTGCATGTTATATTATTATTAAACTTAATTCATTTTCTGATGCATTAATCATTTTATTTTTTAAGATAAACGAATATCTTTAGAAATGAAAATAAAGGTTTGTATCGAGAATCGACAGTGGTTTTTAATATAATTAAATTAAAAAATTATTTTTTTTAAAAAGTTTGTTGTTGCTTTGTTACCAGTAAGATACGTGACTGTGACACTAACACGCGCGTGACGATGAAATCAAATCATTTTCTTAATATTCCAGTACATGTATATAATATTATTAATATACACGTCATCACTTTTGTAGGTCGAATTCTGATAAGGAATGATTTAAAAAAATTTTTTTAATCATTTTAAAAAATTCGCTTACTTAGTTGCCGGCCAAGGTCTAACACACAGCCCACAGCGTGCTGTGATCAACGGTCAAGGCCGCAATAGTTTTATTTATATAATTACAAGACTGAGGAAATTCGAGAGCGTTCTGATAGTAACAGATATCCTGCACGTCAAAAGCATTAAACTTAAAATTACCATATTGATATGTTTATTATTTTTATTTTTATTAGCTGATTCGGCGGCATTGCAAACGCTAGCGGCTGTGACACGCGGGACTAGGCGAGGCGTAAACTTTGACCTTTTAGCGCATGCGCAGACAATTATAAACTGGTAACTTATTTACTTATTTTTAATTAAATGGAATCGAAACATGACAGAGACGTAATCAAAGTCCTTTACTTCGGCATTATATATATATATATATTTATTATATATACTAATCGGGAATTTATATATATATATATATATATATATATATATATTTAATTCCCGATTAGTCATAACTTTTCCCGACTTTCAAGGCAGAGAAATTTTTTTAAAGAATTCCCGACTTTTCCCCATTTTCCTGAGTGGGAACCATGGTTATATTTATATTTTTAACGGTCCTTAAAAACGAACGGTCATTACAACCTTAGGAAAGAGTGAAGAAATATTAGGGTTCCGATACGATTCCGATTAATCGTCCCATCACTAATTAACGCTAACTAATTAATCATGTACATAAAGAAATTTCAAGCACATGTTAATATTTTGCTGCCATATTGGTTTTCGTTTTAACTCGATCATCGGTTATCTCGACGCCATTTTTCATACCTCAACGCCGTCGACTTAACCGGTTTCGACTGTAGTTCCTATTGCTTTTTTGAATAATGATTGATTTTTTGTTATTTTAATTTTTGTTTTTAAATTAATATATATATATTCTCATCGGCATCCTTCTGTCTCGCAAGACGATTGTACATAACCGTTGGGTTGGGTTGCATTTCCTCGTATGGCTGAGCAGTCCTATCCTTGAGTGACAGTCTTTTCCACAGCTTTTACACACGAGTTCTGTGCTTCTTAATGTTTTGGCCTTTCTCCTAACTCCTCTGTCTGTGGCCTCCTCCATCCTTCGCTCCTCGGCTACTATGACTCCTTCTTTTACAACTGTGCGCCACGTAGATCGGTCTTCTGCTTTGCATTCCCAGTCACTTGTGTTTATTCTGGCTGCTTTCATGTTTCTCTGGCAGACATCTTTAAATCGAAGACGTGGGCGACTTGTCTTCCTCCTTCCCGATGTCAGTTCTCCATATAGGAGGTGCTTGGGAATACGACCCGGGCTTATTCTTTTTACATATCCTAGCCATCTTAGGCGTCTTTCACTAAGGCTTGAAAACATGCTTTGGATATTGGCACATATCAGGACCTCACTATTTGGCACGTTGTCCTGCCATTTAATGTCAAGGATGTGCCGCAGGCACCTCAAGTGGAAGCTATTAAGCTTGCTATATATATATATATATATATATATATATATATAGAGAGAGAGAGAGAGAGAGAGGTTTTTGATAACAATAATAAGGGATAATATAAAATACTTTTTGTTTTATCCTGTCACAGGTCATGGCAGACTTTTGCATTTGATCCTTTGCCTGTTACCTTTATTCGTATTGTTGGTACTCACAATACTGCAAATGAGGTAATCTTGATTTTTTTAAGATGGTTTCTCAAATTAAATGCATTTAACCCACCAAACATAAAGAAATGATAATTTTATAAATATTTCCAAATCTTTTTACCATTTAATCAGTAAATTTCACAATACTAATTTTCATCCAAATCTGCTATTACATGTATGTAAGTTGATCAGTTACTGTTTACAACAACTAAAATACATAATTTTTTATAAAGGTTTTCCACTGTGTACACTTTGAAAGTCCAGCTGACACAGCAGTGGGGAACCTGATCAACAGTGTGGCAACTGTCAGTGGTCCTCCCAACAGCCCCCGTCTTGGCCAGGTACAGCAAGGACCGGCCTATCCCATCCTGGATATGGACAGGGGCCAGTCTGTGAGTGGGAGCAGCAGCACCAGCAGTCTCAGCGAGAGCCACCTCAGCGCTGCCCAGGGGGCCCTTAACGTCCCCCCTTACTATGGCCCCCCTCCCGTTTTGCACTCACAGCAACAGCAGCCCCACTTCCTGCAGCCCTCCCCACCGCAGGGCCTAGGCGATCCCCTACAGCCCATGGGTCATTACGCAGGTCACATGCAACAGCAGGATGTCCCAGAGGCTGACAGAGTGGACACTCACTGAAGACTGCTGATTCTGAGTCAGGTTTTTGGGATCCTTACTAGTTAACTCTAGTTTCTGTTTCATATGAGAATTCATGCCTTAGTAAACATAACCTTAAAATTACACATGTTAGGAGATTTTTATCCCTTACCTTAAAAACAAGAAAATACTCCTGTTCTATTTTTTACATTTTTTTATTTTATACTTTATATAACTGGTGATTTTGGTTTTTTTTTGTTGAGTTTGATGTTTTATGGGTAATTTTAAAAATTATTTTTAAAATAGTTAAATATGGTTTGCTTTTGAATTTCAATATAGTAATTCCAACAAATCAATGATGTCATGTTTAAAATGTTTCCATTATATTCCTCTGTGAAAATTTTAAAAAGGAAAAAAAAAGAAAAACTTTTTAATATAAATTTATATAAATTAATATATAAATGCAGAGGATTGTTAATTCTATAATTAAGTATTGAATAAACAACAATTTTTTGCAAACTTGATCTGTCTCATGGAAACCAGTCCCTGTAATCATTACTTTTTGAAGTTAAAGCAAAGAAATGATAATAGCACTTTGTGCTATTATGGGCCTCTGGTTACTGATGCAGTTCACCATTCCTCTAAAATGAAAGTTTTGAGGCATGACTTTACACTCAAGTTGCAGGGACATGCCTGATTGTAAAAAATATAATAAAAAATGTAGGACCCCCTAGTTTTGATAAGGGCTTAGGACTTGAGTTATAATTGATGTGCTTAATTAAACAAGATCCATTATTTAATTTTTTTTATTTTTATCGAGGCTGGCGAGATTTAGGAAGGTTATAATATAGTTCAATTGTGACTTGTAGTACCACCTACTATATTCAAACAACTGTTTTTGCAATCATCGTTGTACCTAGTTGGATAACTGTACCACTCTAAATGCAGTTCCTTGCATGTGAACATAACCTTGAGCTACCACTAACAACTATCATGAACTAATCCCTGCACTTTCATTGACCAGCACATCTGCTGTGTACAAATATTACAATTGTGGCCAGAGATTTATTTTGTATTTATTGGGTAATCTGCTGGAGAAAAAAAATGATTTGGTCCCAATTTGATTGGGTAATGTGTTAGGAAGAAGAAAAATCCTAACTCTTGTGCTAAATGGTATTATAATGAACCAAAGTGGCAGTAACACAATGGTTAGACCTAGTGTATTAGAAATGTGATATGGGCTCCCACACTGGATAAATGTGGGCATCGGTCAGTGCTATTTGTGATGAAGGAGAGAGAAGCTTGTCCATGTTGTACATTAAAACTGTGGTTTGGTTGACTGTGATATGAACATTGAAACAGGATGTTGTCCTAGTGAGCCGGCTGGCCTTATTTATTTATTATTTGTTGCCTTTTAAGCAATCTTGTTGTCTGGTGAAACAATCCAGTTATCAGACAATGTAAGCCATGTTCTACTAAGTTGCTAATGCCATCATTTTTTTTCATCATTTTGCAATTTTTTATAAAGATTTTATTTGCAAGTTAAATTATTAGAATCGTCTTCATTTTAATGTCAAAAAGTTCTCTAAATTTTAATCATGTAAGTAATATGTCTTATATTAAAATCTTTTTGTTTATAGATTATTTTATCCTATCTATATGCTTCTGTCGGGATAATTAGCAATACACATGTAGTTATTTAATATTTAAGCTTATGACAGCTAAGAGTAAAATGTGAAATTTTGAGGAGCAAATTTACATATTTTGAAAAATATCTACAAATAAAAATTTTAAAATTGGGGGTAAAAAATTATTTTTAAAAAGAAATCTGTTAAAGAAGAGGGCCGAAGGGTTGATGAAAAAATATAAATAAATAAAAGTACCCTGTTTAATAGAGTGAAAATGATAATAATGAAAATTAAATCCATACATTTGTACAGATGACCAACTTTGTGTCATGTTTTAATCAAAGAGTTGTCCTCCAGTCACCTGTAAATATTATCATTAATTGTAAGACTGATGGAAGTCTTTAACCATACATCATATTATTCATTTGTACTACCCATGTTACAATTGAGCCTTCTGATACATTTTGAACCGATGCAGTTTAATCCTGTTTGTTATTGATACGATGCAAACAGCAATCATATGACCCACCCCCTTGTGCACATTATTGTTGTTTGCCCAAGTTCCACCCAACATTGATCAGATGACAGTGGCTGTGAGACCACTGCAGCCAGCCGCCATGATTTTTGTAACATCTACCACCAGCATGTTTCTTTCATTGTGAGTTTAGATGAGTCTGATCAAGAGGCAGAAAATTTAATTTCTTATAAATGGGGTTGTTGATGGTTGCCTTTATTAGCTTGATATAAATACTTTTATCATTGTGTTCATTTTTTGTTCATTAAAAATTAGTTAATCCTTCTATTTAGAAGAAACAAAACAATTAGTTGCAGGTGACAAAATCTGTTATGTACTCTGAATTCAGCCAATCGTTAGTGCCTCCAAGACTAAAATTAATTCTAAATTTGAATGTAGTTGATCTTTGGATTTCATATTTGACACACTTAGATTTACTATCATTTTATCACTACATCATCAGGTTTATTGGTAAAGGCAACTTTTATCTTCGTTCTCTGCTATTTTATTCCTAATATTTTTTTAATTCATTTTTTAAAAATTGTGATGGATAAGAAAGCTTATTTACTTATTTTGTTTATTTTTATTGGTCATTTCTAGTATTAAAAAAACAAATCACATTTAACAAACTTATAATAAACTGTTGTTACAAATCTCTTCTATGTTTTCTTGGTCTTGACCAGCCACTTTCAGAATTCTAGTAGATTTCAATGTTTTACCTTGAAATGTGCACTTCATTTTTGGGATCAGTATTTTCAATGCTTATCTCTTTGCTCCAAGTTTGTACTGAGGGCATTGGTAAAATAAGATTGATGCAAATATTGATAAATTGCTCGTTGCCAATTAAATTCAAATGATTTTGTAATATTTGACAAAAATCAAAATCATCACCAGTTGCATATAGAATATTTATTTTGTTGTGTTTCATTTAAGACACTAACAATTTGATGATTCAATTAGAAACAGCTCATGTAAAGATGTGTCGTCATACACAAAGAATAGCACTGAATGACTTTGTAGATATTCTAAACTCTATTATACAATTTAAAAAATTGGAGGCATGCAAATATGTTTCACTATATGTTTCATATGTTTACCTAGTAGTTTCAGTGGAACAAGTCAGATGGCATACCTACGGTGGTGTATATATAGCAAAGGCTGCAGAAGGTCTTGTTCTATTTTTTTTTAATATTTGTAAATTTAACTAATGAAACTGAATAAAATTCAAATTGAACAATTTACTACAAATCATTTTTATTTTTAAAAAAAATAAAAAATGTATGTAAATATTAAAGGATTTGTTCCAGAGACTTCTCAGTGTCTTCATCCTCTGTTGACAGGTTGGAAAGCTCTCTTAGGAAATCTCTTGTCAACCTTGCTACATGATCTTCGTGGTCCGGTTTCTCTGACAAGGTGTCTTTGGTACGAACAAGCTCCTAAATTAAAAAACGAAATGCTTTGTGTTCTGTACTGAAATTTTAAAACCTTATACTATAACTTATACTCCTATGAAGTTGAGCACTCAAAAATGTGATGGAGAAAATATCATTAAGTCATATCTTTTATACTGTGCACTTCCGGAGAATGAGCAAGAGGTGTGAACGAGAGTCACCTTTATTTGCCAAGGTCATTGTTATGAAATGAGCAGGTTTCCTCATCAGCTGCAATATGACATAATTCATACCCATGACATATATTCATACCCATGACATAATTCATACCCATGACATAATTCATACCCATGACATATTCATACCCATGACATAATTCATACCCATGACAATTCATACCCATGACATAATTCATACCCATGACATATATTCCTTCTTAGGTTCGTTGGTCTGTGTGCAAAATAATAACATTGTGTGCAAAGTTGCACATCATCCTTTTTTTTACGCTCCAAAAACACAGATATTATATTATCCTTATAGAATTTGATGCGCGGTAATTCTAAACTTCTGCGCTGCGTCGGTCAAATATCTGCGCAGCTTAAAGGGAACATTGCCCATAAGCCAGTGATGGCGAATCTATGGCACACGTGCCACACTCGGCACGCGATTAAAATATTACTACCTTAAACCAGGTAAGCCAAACCCCCATCTTCGGGTTTCATTGGAGTGTTGGCACTTTGCTATAAACAACTGGGGTTTCATTGGAGTGTTTGCACTTTGCTATATACAACTGGGGTTTCATTGGAGTGTTGGCACTTTGCTATAAACATTGGAGTGATGGCACTTTGCTATAAACATTGGAGTGTTGGCACTTTGCTATATACAACTGGGGTTTCATTGGAGTGTTTGCACTTTGCTATATACAACTGGGGTTTCATTGGAGTGTTGGCACTTTTCTATAAACATTGGAGTGATGGCACTTTGCTATAAACATTGGAGTGTTGGCACTTTGCTATATACAACTGGGGTTTCATTGGAGTGTTGGCACTTTGCTATAAACATTGGAGTGATGGCACTTTGCTATAAACATTGGAGTGTTGGCACTTTGCTATATACAACTGGGGTTTCATTGGAGTGTTTGCACTTTGCTATATACAACTGGGGTTTCATTGGAGTGTTTGCACTTTGCTATAAACAACTAGGGTTTCATTGGAGTGATGGCACTTTGCTATAAACAACTGAGGTTTTGGTTGAATTTGTGCACACGGACCCAAAACTGTTCGCCATCACTGTCATAGGCCATGACGTCATTACGTGGACATCGTCTCTTCTGTTGCCCTCAGTTGCAGCTTGGAGCCGTTGGCTAATCTGTGGCTTATTTTAATTGGTGCGTTTTGTACAGTGGCAGCAAGGGTTGTGTGCACCTCTATGAATCAATTAAATGAATGAATTGAATGAGGCAATGTTTGCTCCGGACAGACTGTCTCTATTTACCACAGTTATATTAACAACAAGATAGTTGGATTTTTCCTAAACACCTTCACAGATTTCCTGGAGCCTCCAATCTTGCTAGGTCACACCTAAGGGAATTGGGCCACCAGGCATACTTCAACGCACGCGTTTATCTCGATGTCTAAGTATTCAGCCACCACAACCAATTCGCCTTGAAACCAGTATTTGGAAGGTCTGTCACTCGGCACCCAAATAAAGATGACACCCAATGATGGTACATACATTAGATTACGCATGCGTCGAAATGTATTCGACTCGATGGTATTGAACTTCGATACCATTATTACAAGTGTAACCAAGAGTGTGTTTGACTCAATAAAAATATCAAGGGTCCTCGTGAACACCGTACTCTCCAACATGACAAGGCTGAACTAAATAAATCCTCACCTTTAGTTGTTTGTTCTCTTCCAGAAGATCCTCGACTTTTTGGTTCAAAATTTTGTTTTCATTTATCAACAAGTCAAGCTGATTGTTTTGTAATATATTGGAGCTGTTTGGTTTCTGAGATAAGAAATCTGAAATAAAACACGAAATAGTAACCGCTGTTTCAAACTGAAACTTATAATTCCTTTAATATAAAGGAATAAAAATATTCATAAAATGAAACAGTGATTGTTTGCCTTAAACACGGCTTTAAATATTGCAATATTAGTGGTTTAGTGCTAATTTTGTTTATTTTTTAGAGACACGGTGCCATAATAATGTCAAGACGTCAAATGGTTTATTTTCAACAAATATCGCAATGGTGACATAAATGAAAAAATGGCACTTCGATACAAAGTTAAAGAGTACATAAGTCTATACTCCAAAACATCATGCGGAATTATGCTGCTTAAGCCTGAGCTGGGTCTAAAACAGTTATGTTGAATAAGTTGGTGATGAACATAAGTTTAGCCAGGCTAAACAAAAGCTACATGGTGTTATTATATGTTTTATTGTTGTAAGTATACTACCATAACTGAATATTTGTGATTGATGCTACCGTACCTGAATATTTGTGCATGGTGTTAATGTACCTGAATATTTGTGTAGGAGGTGTTACTGTACCTGAATATTTTTTGCATAGTGTTATTGTACCTGAATATGCGTGTATGATGTTACCGTACCTGAATATTTGTGCATGGTGTTAATGTACCTGAATATTTGTGTAGGAGGTGTTACTGTACCTGAATATTTGTGCATGGTGTTACTGTACCTGAATATTTGTGCATGGTGTTACTGTACCTGAATATTTGTGCATGGTGTTACTGTACCTGAATATTTGTGCATGGTGTTACTGTACCTGAATATTTGTGCATGGTGTTACTGTACCTGAATATTTGTGCATGGTGTTACTGTACCTGAATATTTGTGCATGGTGTTACTGTACCTGAATATTTGTGCATGGTGTTACTGTACCTGAATATTTGTGCATGGTGTTACTGTACCTGAATATTTGTGCATGGTGTTACTGTACCTGAATAGTTGTGCATTGTGTTAATGTATCTGAATATTTGTGCATGGTGTTACTGTACCTGAATATTTGTGTATTGTCTCCTCGTAACGGCGTTTGAAGTCTGCCTTCTCCCACTCCAGTGTCTCCCTAAGTTCTTGTGCTTCCACCAACTCATTCTCCAGTTGCACAACTCTCATGCTCAGTGCATCCACTGTCTCATTTAACGACGACTGGAAAACATAAGCGGAGAAAGTGTGTGCTTTGAGTTGGGGGGGTGGGTGAACCATGCACTTGTGTTCAAATCTAGTTAAATACGTGTATAACATAGTATGACCTAATTATTAATTAATATATATATAAACAGCCTTTTATAATTTTTTTAAAAGTAAAATATTAAATATAAAGCAATGTTGTTATCCCAATTCCATTCACATTCTTTAGATTGTGTTTAATTATCTATTTTGTTGAAATATCTAAATATGGATGTGTATAGAAAGAAATGTTACTTGAAAAATTGAGCTGTGTACGATCAATATAGAAAAAAAAATCATTACCAGCAAAATCAAACGCTTTCAATTTAACGCAAAAGTCACACGGAATCGGCATAAATTAATATAGGGTTTACTTGTAAATAAAATGAAAGTATTTGTAAGGAATCTCTTGTCCCGCATTCTATAACAGGACATATTGTCCTGAACTTATGACCAGCACTGTACTCGAGGCAAGGACATCATGCTTAAGTCTGTCCTCCGGACGAAGACATACTAACTGACACTGTGTAAATGTATAACATATAAACAGGGTATTAGTTAGCCTGACAGGACGTAACACAACAGCGAACGTTTCGGCAAAGAGCCTTCCTCAACGAACAAATAGTACACAAATAAAACGAATATAACGAAAGAATAAAAAAAAACTTAGCTGTGGTGAGATCCAATTAGTCCAGTAGAGATATAGTAAGGAGAGAATAGTAAAAGCTTATATAGGAAAGGAGAGGGTGGGTGTGGCCAATCAATCAGGTTGACAGTGCAAACACCACATTCATCCCATGTGGTGTTAGGGTCCCATACTCTTGGATCAGTCTATTCTCCAGACTGACCCTGCCGGGTGTGTTTGTACAAGAAACCATGGCGGTGATAGACATGTCATCGACGCCCATGTGGTCACGTCCATTGAAGTGTCGGGAGACAGGACACTGTTTGTTCTTGTTTAATCGCACGTACATGCTCAGCGATACGGCAAGAGAGTAACCTCCCCGTCTCACCTATGTACTTCAAAGAACAGCGCTTACACACAATGGTGTAGACCTCGTTGCGGCTGGTACAAAGAAAGCCATTCCTAATCTTGAATATCCCCTTAGGGAAGACAATCTGGTCCGTCTGAGTAACAAAGGGACATGTCTTACTGCGACGACGGCCGCATGGCTTGGTGCCCAGATGGGAGGAAGGAATATAAAGACAGCTACGAACCAATAGGTCTCGCAGATTTTTGTCCCTCCTGAATACAATGAGGGGTGGGGTGGAAAATATGTTGTTAGTCTCAGGGTCAGCGAGGAGGATGGTGCGGTTATTCAAAAATATTTCCTTGGCTCTGATGTTGTGGGGATGGTATGTGAGAACCAATTTGCTCCTCTCATTACTATCCTTGATGCGTGATGCAAAGGCGACGGCACGAGTGAAGTTTTTAACTCGCTGAAGCGTAGATTGAAGTATAGCTTCAGGGTAAAACCTGTGTCTAAAAACTCCATTTCCAACGCCTTTTCCAAGAAGTCCTCATTAGATTGACATAGTCTTCGGGGGCGAAGAAGTTGTGAAAATGGGATAGAATCGTTACAGGATTTGGGATGAGACGAGGGATAGAGTAGGTAAGAGTGGATGTCTGTAGGTTTGGAGTAGGCCGAAGTGAGGAAGCAGTTTTCCTGGAGAGTTACAGCAATGTCCAGGAAATTTACCGATAGTTATAAATTGTGTGAATGAATATATTCTTTCGTTATATTCGTTTTATTTGTGTACTATTTGTTCGTTGAGGAAGGCTCTTTGCCGAAACGTTCGCTGTTGTGTTACGTCTTGTCAGGCTAACTAATACCCTGTTTATATGTTATACATTTATTAATTTAAAAGCCTGGTTGCAGTCTCAACCCCATTATTTTATTTAACTGAAACTGTACTCGAGGCAAGGACATCATGCTTAACTCTGTCCTCCGGACGAAGACATACTAACTGACACTGTACTCCGGACGAAGACATACTAACTGACACTGTACTCCGGACGAAGACATACCAACTGACACCGTACTCCGGACGAAGACATACTAACTGACACTGTACTCCGGACGAAGACATACTAACTGACACTGTACTCCGGACGAAGACATACTAACTGACACTGTACTTCGGACGAAGACATACTAACTGACACTGTACTCCGGACGAAGACATACTAACTGACAATGTACTCCGGACGAAGACATACTAACTGACAATGTACTCCAGGTCAAACAATAATTGTATCAATCAACCCTGATAAAATGTCTTCACCTTTATTTTAAATAATGGATGCCACAACTCAAGTTGTACTCCAAGTCTCAGAGACATAAGTGGTTCCCCAGGTGAGGACACAGTTTCTTGCCTTGCTCTTCAGGTAAGGACTTGAGTCTAATTATTCAGGTTTTGTTTTTAGGTCTTGACATAAGTTTAGGCCATTTTTGGGGGTCAGCACAAAATAATTCTTTGTATCTCAGGTGAGGACAGAACAGGGGAAAAAAGATATGGAACTTTATTTTGGGTTAGGATATACTGGCTTGACTTGAACTTCAGGTTAGAAAATATCATCTCGTCCTGTAACCTTTGTCTGGGCAAGATGCCTGTCTAAAACTCGTCTGGTAAAAACTTTTCTCATTTTTATTGTTGTTTAACAAGAATTTCTGGGGTGGTTAAAATGTCTGATTTTATATCCGATGACTTGTCAAAGTGTTTTGTAAAAGTTACGGCGGTTTTGTGACATGATATCCAATCAACTCTGTAATACTTAGTCGGGTTTTAAAGTAACATGATAATGTCATGTAATCTACTTCAATCTTGCAATGCACCAGTTATTAGTCTAAGAGTGACATCCGCATCACGCGTGCATATCTTTATCCGTAACACGAAATGTGCCTCGGGGCTAAATACACGAATATAGTTTACTTTTGTGCGCTAAACCTCAACACCAACATTTTGAGGCCTAAATAACTGTCTTCTAATATTGCACAACATTGATAAACATTACATGTTAATGAATGTCCTCTGGTATCTCCGATTGTATTAAGGTTTGTATGAGATGGGCGATCACTGGTAGAGAAAGGGTTAGACATCGAGTAGGAAAGAAGCTAAAGCGGGAGGCCTGAGTGTAAGACGAACACTTCCCCTTATATAACCATTTCTAAATTTTGAAAGTGGTTCAGTTTCACTGCATGCATGGGGGACATGATCGTCTTTAACCACTTCAACTTCAGTTCATGATTTTGAGATATCAGACAATGGAAATATAAACAACTTTACATTTTTAAAGCGACAAACTCCCGTGACTATCGGTAAAATGATCCGCCCAATGACACGCTGTGAGATCTTACAATGTTATGCTCCGGCAGGTTCTGTCAACACGACAGAATTCAAGGTCCGAAATGGTGTCGCAAATATCAGGTAGAAGCACCAGACTGGTCAAAATTCAATAATTTATAACTCACAACAGCAGGTGTGGTGTACAACATATAAAAAATAGATATTGATTTCAAATAAACATTAAATGAAATTTGGGTTTATTGGTTGTCATGCGGGCATGGCTTAGTGGCTAGTGGTGAACTTAGATTTGCTGGGGCTTCCCGACCCCCCCCCCACCCAACAAGTATGTATAATTAATTGTTACAGTGAAACTTGATAATAACGCACTTCATCCCAAGTTTATACGCCAACTTTCTTTTGCATTGAAGACGTTTCAGCCCCCGCCAAATAAATACCCACGTGTTTGTATCGGCCCCAGTGATATGAGTTTACTCCATGTTTTTAATTTAAACTAAAAAACTCCCAGGGGTTACATTCATCTGCAAGGTGGTAGATATAAATCAGGGGCTCCTTAAGAAAAGGGAGAGGCGTTAGGAGCGACGTAGTACAACCAAACTCAAAGAGCACCACAAAAATCTTATAATGACACCTTTTTATAAAAATATAATGTACATTAAAGAATGCCTTTGCTGAATACTATCTTCTGAAATTTGCATATCGCATTAAAAAAATTATTTAAAAATAAATTTTAAAAATTCAAATGCAATTTCAACTGCATATCTCTGTGCCAATAAAAGCTAAAGAAAAGTTTCTTTGTTGTATTAGTGGGCCAGAATACTATAGCTGAAAATGAAATAACAAGTGCACAACAGGCCTCTGTATTTCAGAAAATTTCACATAAATTACACAAATAAGAGTTTTAATAATTATTTTATTATTATTTTGTTTGTTTGTTTGTTTGTTAAAATTGTTGTTTTGATTTGTCCCCACCCTTCCCTTATCATAATTATGGGAAAACATTATATTCAGAAAAGATGATTATCTCTTTAAAGATCGCCCTCTGATCTTTACTCCTGATAGAACATTTGCTAGCTCCTTATATAAGAACCGCCCACCTGACCCCTTTCTGTGTAATGGTGTTGTGTTTAATGCCTGGCGGTTACAACAAACCGCACCTGCTCACTCACTTTTTTTTCTTCGATCGATTTCGATGGGACATTGGACATATGTAATATAAAAAAATACTATACTTATAATTTTTTAATGCCACCATTAATGGTCTTCATCATATAATCTATTAACACTATTTCGAAGACGCCCTTTAAAACTTGTACAATTTAATAAGCTCCCACACTCTCAATGTAAACTTGTTTCAACAAAAGTTGACTGCTATTGATCTATACTATTTTACTATTTCGTCCAATATCTTCAAAGCCTAACTTCATTTCTCAAGTTAAAAACAAAAATCACACAACTTTGAAGTGGTATATGTCACTGATATATTGTCGTCTTCCAAAGATGGAGAGACCGAAGAACAGCTCAGTATGGCAAGAGAGTCCTGATTGAGATTTCAGGACCGATAAAGCAGGAGAGTGAGGTTCAATGTTGAATCCATCAAATACCAACTGACCCCATCACATACCCACTGACCCCATCACATACCAACTGACCCCATCACGTACCAACTGACCCCATCACATACCAACTGACCCCATCACATACCAACTGACCCCATCACATACCAACTGACCCCATCACATACCAACTGACCCCATCACATACCAACTGACCCCATCACATAACAACTGACCCCATCACATACCAACTGACCCCATCACATACCAACTGACCCCATCACATACCAACTGACCCCATCAAATACCAACTGATCAATGTTCCCTCTAAGATTCGTTGGTCCATGTGCCAAATAAATTTAAAAAAAAACAACTTGTATGCAAAGACCATTTTTGTTCACTATTTTACACCCACAAAAACGGAAATATTATCTTTATCAAAATTTTCTCAGCGGTATTTCTAAACTGCAACGCGGCGTCGTTCAGATACCTTCGCTATCGCGCAGCCTCGCAGCTTAAAGGGAACATTGCAACTGATGCGATCTCATAACAATTGTCCCCATCACATACCTAAATCATACCAACTGACCCAATCATATATCCAAATCATACCAACTGTTCCCATATTATACCAACTGACCCCATCTCATGCCAAATGACCATCTCAAGTCATCTCAACCCATATCATGCCAACTGACACCATCTCATACCAACTGACCCCATTATATATCCAAATCAAACCAACTGACCCCATCTCATACCAACTGACCCCATTATATATCCAAATCAAACCAACTGACACCATCTCATACCAACTGACCCCATTATATATCCAAATCAAACCAACTGACACCATCTCATACCAACTGACCCCATTATATATCCAAATCAAACCAACTGACACCATCTCATACCAACTGACCCCATTATATATCCAAATCAAACCAACTGACCCCATCTCATACCAACTGACCCCATTATATATCCAAATCAAACCAACTGACACCATCTCATACCAACTGACCCCATTATATATCCAAATCAAACCAACTGACACCATCTCATACCAACTGACCCCATTATATATCCAAATCAAACCAACTGACACCATCTCATACCAACTGACCCCATTATATATCCAAATCAAACCAACTGACACCATCTCATACCAACTGACCCCATTATATATCCAAATCAAACCAACTGACACCATCTCATACCAACTGACCCCATTATATATCCAAATCAAACCAACTGACCCCATCTCATACCAAATGACCATCTCAAGCCAACTGACCATATCACTCTTCAGATGGAGTTTGTAATCCTCCAACTCTCCCATCCGTAGCTCAACACTCATCTCCCGTTTGCTGAGCCGCCATTTCTCTCTCTTCAGGACTCCGACGACATTTCTGGCCGAGTCGACCCCCTCATGAAACTTCTGAATGATGTTGTCTCTTTCCTGGTCAATGTCTTCACCAACAGCGTTCTGGACATTTGGAACATTAAACAAACAAGTTATATCTCCCTTTGCTGTCTTTTGGCGTGATGTTTGGTGTTGATGTGTGATGTTTGGTGTTGATGTGTGATGTTTGGTGTTGATGTGTGATGTTTGGTGTTGATGTGTGATGTTTGGTGTTGATGTGTGATGTTTGGTGTTGATGTGTGATGTTTGGTGTTGATGTGTGATGTTTGGTGTTGATGTGTGATGTTTGGTGTTGATGTGTGATGTTTGGTGTTGATGTGTGATGTTTGGTGTTGATGTGTGATGTTTGGTGTTGATGCGTGATGTTTGGTGTTGATGTGTGATGTTTGGTGTTGATGTGTGATGTTTGGTGTTGATGTGTGATGTTTGGTGTTGATGTGTGATGTTTGGTGTTGATGTGTGATGTTTGGTGTTGATGTGTGATGTTTGGTGTTGATGTGTGATGTTTGGTGTTGATGTGTGATGTTTGGTGTTGATATGTGATGTTTGGTGTAGAGTATAGAGGTGTAATGTTTGGCGTAGATATGTGCATAATATAGAATAATATAGATGTGCTATATCAATCACCATAAAGCGACAGCTAAAAATAGGCCGTGTTTTAACAGATCATGATTGATGAAAAATAGACTTTCAATCCGCTGAATAACAAACTGGACACAGAGTAGTTAGGTATATTCGGAAAGCTCGGAATATCCTGAATTTATTAATGCTATTCCCAAATATATATACAAATAAATACAGGATATTCCGAGGGCGGAGCTTAAAATATATTATAAATAATTATAATATGTATATCAAATTATAATATAAATTATTATTTTAATTTTGAAATGATATTTGCAATTTGACCAGTAGAAAATTTGAAATGTAATAATTGATTTTTGAAAAAACAAATAAAAGTATATATTCTAAAACATTTATTATCTCTACCACCACCGCATATTACACAATATAATAATATGGCTTTTTCCTTCAAATATATTGCTACTGCTTATTCAATTATTTTGAGTCTCACGAAATGGATTGTGATTGTTAAAAAACGTTAAAAAACCACGTTTTTGACTATAAATCCTTTATTTAGGAGACATAACTAAAAGATGATTCATTATTATTATAACACGCAGCGCAAGACAATCCAAAAATACAAAATTTTAGTTATGTCTCGTAAAACATGTTTAATATAATGCGCACCGATCTGGAATATATTTTTAAAAAGTAACGTGAATATAATACGCACCGAATCGCGCAACAGGAAAGTATTAATAAAAATGTCGTTCAATATAATACGCACCGCGACACTCCATCTCAAAAATTAACATGATACATAGAGATAAATAAAATAATCATAGTTTTATGTAGTATAATTTACTACATAAAACCTAACGATATAGCCAACATTCAAGGATAATTGCATTAAAAAAAATAGAGGATTGTAGCGTTAAATGTTTAAAATCGTGAAAGACGAATTCAATGAAAATATTATAGAATGAACGAAAGTATTCATCCGTATTTATAGCCTGCTACATTCTTCCTTATACTCTCCCCCACCCCGCACCTAAGTAACACTAACACACAGTGGCGGATTTAGGTTTGTCTGCGTGGGGGGGGCGAGGAGAATTTCAGGGGGCACCGCAAATTTTTTTTATTCATTCACTTAGTGCAAATATTTCTAGGTGCAAAAATAAAATTCATTTGTCTAAATTGCTGGTTCTGCAATGAAGATTAGGCATTTGGTATGATATTCACTCTTATTGCTATATTTTATGTTGAAAAACACATTTCTGCTCACTTTAAATGTGAGATTTACTGTAATAAGTTTTCATCTTAAGAGACTGCTTTAGTCTTAAATATGAATTTTAAAGTGTTTTGTTTATGTTACATACATTTTCAGAGTTGCCCTGTGGCAACTAGCTAGACAAAAAGTAACAACTAGTCTTAAGTAGATATGGTTAATCAATTGAATTTATGAAAATGATAGTTAATTTGGGAGCTGTTATTTGTGACAAAATCTAAATTTCTCATAATCCTTTGTGTTCACTTTCAATTGCTGAATATCATAGCAGACTTTAACATAGAAAACTCAGCATAATATGTTTATAGTCTTTGGGCTAAATAAAACATCTAAAATGTATTTGATAATGAGGTAGAATTTGATTAATTTTTTTTATAGGCCTCCAATAGTTTGTTGTACTATCTGCAAGATGACTCATCAGTTTGTTCAGCTTGCCATAAATAGCAGTGACAGTAACTCAAACAAATAACTAAGTGTTAAATAATATATGCTGCGTTGATCATTCAAAGTACATTATTTAATATAATGTTTGTTTACATCAAACCATTGCAATGAATCTCTTCAAGATACAAACCATTTCTTTATATTCAGGAGAGTAATAGGTCACAAATGGAAACAAAATATAATGTATTTTAAAAAAATGTTAATAATTAATAAAAGGCCTAAATAATTAAAGAAATCATGTATCATATTTTATATATATATATATTATATGCACATATCATATGTAGGATAAAAAGATGTCAGTGAAATTATGAACTTAGTTCCAAAGAGAACAACTTATTATTTTTTTAAATAAAATTTTAAGAGCTACTGTTTTCAGTTCTTGTAATAGTTTTCTATCTGAAAGAATGAAATGAGAATTTTAGCTGGGAAAATAGTTCAGTTTAAGACCAGGCAATCTGATGCTACAAATAATGAAAAATACAGAGACTTTGGTGGAGCGGATTGGTCAGGATTAGTAACACACACACAAAGAGTGCCAATAATATTATACTTATAAATAAACTAAACAATTTACTTCAGAATTTAAAAGAATAAATTTTCATTGGAATTTTGAGCATCAAACTTTGGGAAAATCAATGAACTTTACACAAACAATGATTTTAAGTTCCTTAAATAAACATTTAAAACTCTAACAAGAATGCAGGACTAAACACAAACCATGGATAAGCATAGGACGCAATATTCTTCTGTATAGAAGGAGCGTCTGAAACAGATAAGGTGAGATAAGATAAGATAAGAAAGAGCCATGAGACCTATATAAATTGCTTTCTACCTGATTTCATTGAAGCAAAACGATTTATCGTTGATTCAAAGTCAACGTTCTCAGCTAGATTACCTTCAATTGAAATTAATGCAAATCCAGATAGATGTTCGTTTGTCATTGTTGAGCGAAAATAATTTTTGATAGGTTTCAATCTACTGAAACTTCTTTCAACAGTAGCACTGCTAACAGGAAGAGTCAAGTAAATTTTATAGAGTATTGAAAATTTAGGGAGACCTGATGCCATTGATTTTTCAGTCAAGAATTGCTGAACCTTTATAAGTTGTAGTTCACTAGGTAATAATACGTAGAGTGTCGCATACAAATCTTTGAAGGTATCATATTCTACGATGGCTTCTTCAAGGTTAATGTCGTGTTAGTAAATTTTGCATAAACTTTGAAAAGAATATTTATATTCTTCCGACATTTGTGATGGATCAATAACATAGAAATAAGTAACTGTGCTCCAAAAGTCATAAAATCGATCATCTATTTGTGTTACAAGTGTATTCATGATAGTGAAGTACGTTTCAGATTTAAAGCGTGTGGTTGGATCATCAGCCATTTTAACTCTGCTAAGTTCGCCTGCCATGCTTTTCTTTTTTGCAATTCGCTTTTCTTTAAATTCTGTTTTAACATCTAGTTTGGAACAATTTTCGTTAATAAATGATTTGACATCTATATATACATTCAGAATTTAAAAGCTTCATCGCTTCTCATTTCAACAAAATTATTTCTTCCAACATCGATCAATTGTTTTGCAAGGCGTTGCAAGTAGTTTGATGACAAGAAGATAACTTTTGTACAAATAGCATCAGAAAAACAGAAGAATATTTTGTTATTAAACCAGAAAGTCCCATAGCTTCTGCTCTAACATTTCCTTTATATTCTGTTGATTCCCCTTAATCAAGTGTGGCTATAATAGACAAAAGTATCTCTACTAGACTACTTGGATTTCACCGAAGCTAAGTGTTTTTTCTATTATTTCGTTTTATTCGTTTCATTTGTGTACTATTTGTCCGTTGAAGAAGGCTCTTTGCCGAAACGTTCGCTGTTGTGTTACGTCCTGTCAGGCCTACTAATACCCTGTTTTTATTTTATGCATTTACCTCTATAATAGACAACTGCATGAACTGCATGCTTACGGCTTGCACATCTTGTATCAGAAAGTCGTTTCAGACTGTTGATTCATATTGAAATTTCTTGTGTTCTTTAAGAATATGTAGACATGGTAAACTCATAGACATAAGGTATGCATACAACCTTAAAGCTGTGCCAAAAAACAACTGTACATCATTGTTTACAGACATTGCTTCCATAGTAGCAAAATTCAAAACATGGGCACAACAATTGGGTAACAGTTTCTTTATTTGAGTTTGAAGGCCACTCTTAATCCAGAGTATGCCTGTCATCGACAGAGTGTGAAATCAATGTTTCGCTTTTTTAGTTCCGTTAAAATCTTCTCAGCAAATGTGGCAGCATTTTTTTAAAGTCCCACAACCAGTGGTCGTACGGGGTCCTAATGTTTCCATTAGAACTTACTAGGGGCGGGCTTGGTAGACCTTGGTGGGCGCCCCACCATCTCCCTTCTAGGTCAGTGGAGGACTTTCTTAGTGTTAGTCATTCCATTTTTATTGTGGCTTTATCGTGGGCTAGATCCCACGCCCCTCAGCTTGTGGGGCGAGCGCACTATTGACTTCACTATCCATAAAAGCCTATAAATCTTTCCACATGTCCTGATTTTTAAAAAAAATTAACGTAAAGAAACTGACATCTGATCAATTCTAGATATATCAATGGTTGAATCAATAATTAAAGAAAATAATTGTGCAGACTTAACTTCATTATCAATTGTCGCCGATAATTCAGATGCGAGTGATTGATTTAAGCCAGATATTACAGTTTCATCATTTGAAATACGATATTTAGCAAGCAGTTTGGTGTTGATTAGAAGTTTTGTGTTTAGCAATATTTTTTTCTGCTCTAGTGACACATTTTTAGTGTTCATCGAGTGCGTCTTTAGGGGGCGCCATTTTAGACCCGACAGGGGCGCGGGGGGGCAAGCCGCCCCCCCTGCCCTATAGCTAAATCCGCCACTGCTAACACATATCATCATATCATATGTTTGTCTTCCTTTCAAAGTTATGTTCTAAATCTCACAATTAATGTATCGGGTTGAACACAATGTTAACATTATGAGAAATCTAACACGGGAATAACAGAGATTACTTTTATCCAGATTTCATCAACTTAAAACTCACTAGGAAAACTCTATTATATGTCAACTATATCAACAGGCCCCATGGGCGCCTGCTTTGTTTTCACAGTGAGACATCAGTACATCGTATTCTTGAAACGCACAATGATCTTAGGTTGTAGATGCTAGTACTTACTTTGATGTACTTAAGATTGAAGACGCGTGTGAGTACTTACTTTGATGTACTTATGATTGAAGACACGTGTGAGTACTTACTTTGATGTACTTTAGATTGAAGACACGTGTGAGTACTTACTTTGATGTACTTTAGATTGAAGACACGTGTGAGTACTTACTTTGATGTACGTTAGATTGAAGACACGTGTGAGTACTTACTTTGATGTACTTATCATTGATTTCTGTCAGGAGCTCAGCAACGTCTTCAAGATTATCCAACAAACTCTCGGCCGTTGTCATCAGACTGTCATTTGTTGTAGCTCTCCAGTCGGCAAATGACATGTTAGATGCCATTTCATCCACCGAATGCTGAATTTTTCCCAATTCAAAGAAAAGGGGGAAGGTATCGTTGAAAACGAAAGGTGTGTTTCTTCCCACCTTATATTAAATATAGGTGAGGGGCACAAGTTGGCGAACACAATTTACAATCACCTGCTACACACGCCCCAAGGCGACACTTGTATATGGCTAAGGCGTCACTAATAATACCTTTAAGATAGACTGATTGTAATAGCAGGATCCTTTATATCCAACTGATTTTTATAACTGGATATTTTAGATCCAACTGATTGTTAAAACAGGATCTTTTAGATCCAACTGATTGTTATAACTGGATATTTTAGATCCAACTGATTGTTAAAACATGATCTTTTAGATCCAACTAATTGTTAAAACAGGATCTTTTAGATCCAACTAATTGTTAAAACAGGATCTTTTAGATCCAACTAATTGTTAAAACAGGATCTTTTAGCTTCAACGAATTGTTAAACAGGATCTTTTAGATTGAAATGATTGTTATAAAAGGATCTTCTGGATCGAGCTAATTGTTAGAATTAGATTTTTTAATGATCAAACCGATTGTTATAATATGATCTTTATGACAAAACAAGTTTTTGGCGCAATGCTTTGGTCTTGTATTGAAGAAAAAATTAGTCACCAGTAGGCTAAGGCAATTAAATCTCTAGACGCCAAATGAATGTAAATATTCATCATCTCATGAAAACGAAGTACCCAACAAAATCTTGGCACACCGTGGTCAGTGCAAGCTTACTATGAATGTAAGACAGCTGAAATTAAATTATTTTAATATAAAACTGAACAAAATCATTCCACATGTACAGGTAATTAAAACTGTTTAATTTTAGCCATTTCAAATAACCTGGTCTTATGTATTTCCCTTTTCAAGTGATGCAAAGAATAAATTACGATTAATGCCCATGCAATGATAACTTTGCATGAAATTGGAAGGGATACAATTGGAGTCGCCTCTGGAAAAGAACACCATCCCTATCTCGTAATGTCTGACTCACGTGGACCCATCATGTCTTCATTTTGGAGAATACAATATAATGTTTCCGGGTTAAACTAGTCACATTTCGACATGATTTTCTTTTTCTATCACGGTGGTGTTCAAACAAGAGTACGTGCACTTTTAAAGGCAGTCTTCGACAACCTCTATTATGGATATGGGAAAAAACTTTTCTCTTCATAATTTTTTTTTAAAAGTGCACTGGAAAAGATCCCAAAAGTCTTTTTTTACTGGCATGGCTACTGCTTATATTGATGCCCGAGAAACACCGCTTTATTAAAAAAAAAGTAAAAGTTTAAAAAAAACCATCTGATATGTTGATGGTAGTTGACCATAAGCTTAATGATATCATTTTAACGAGAAGTCTGACGTTATGGGTTCCAACACCCCCTTTCCCTTTAAAAAAAAATATCGCCACTCCTGGGGGGGGGGAGGGGTCATGGTGCATGAAACGCAATGTGTGCTGAGAAAATATGTCATCCCAACAGCGTTGTCATAACAATATGGTCAACTATGTTATAGCTTAATTTCTTCTTCTATCTGGTTCA
Source organism: Ampullaceana balthica (assembly GCA_944989445.1). Taxonomy (NCBI): domain Eukaryota; kingdom Metazoa; phylum Mollusca; class Gastropoda; family Lymnaeidae; genus Ampullaceana; species Ampullaceana balthica. The sequence continues at coordinate 633,998 of CALYLW010000011.1, read as the reverse complement.
AGCAGTGGTGTAGTGAGGGGCGACACTTTTTTAGGGGGCGTCCATAAGTGACATCACGCGCCTATGGGGGGGGGGTGGAGGGGTCACGTTTTTGTAACGATGCGTGACGAGGGGGAGGGGGTGTTTAAGAAATGTGACGTCACATAAAAAAGCGCAACCTTAAATAAAAGTTCCACTTAAATATTTGATTTCTTGCAATTTATTTAATGACGTTTTCAATGGCTTCACACGTGTTACGATATTTGAGTGCAGATATACACTAAATACATACTTGAATGGCAAAAAAGTAATTTGCAACATGCTAATTTTCAATTAGAAAATACGGCTTTTCGGGGTTGGGGTCAACGCCTTTGAGACGTCATATTGTAGGGGTGTCTAAGTATTTGTGACGAAGTGGGGCGAAAAAAAAGTAAAAATCGGCCAATATCGAGTGACGTCATTTCTGGACGGTCCCTTAGGGGCGGCAAATTCCTCGTCAATTAGCTTCTAAAATATAAAAGCCTACCGATAAATGGTGTAACTTTGGTCCATATTTTTGTCAAACATTGAATATCTTGACACTATCTGTAAATGTATAACGTTTTTTTTTAAATTCAGGTACTATGAAATCACCATTAGGTACAAATAATTCAAAAACAAATAATTATTTAGTTGTTTTAAATGAGCTCATTGCAAATTTTATTCCATTGTTTCGAAATATCTCCGGGTGTTTCATATAAGGATAAAACAACTCAAGTTAAGTGATATGTAAATATTGAATGAAAATAGGAAAGTAGAAGGTGTAGAATCTTTCAAAATTTCATTGAAATACAAATAAACTGCTTATGACATTTTTGGAATGATTTTAAGTAATCTTAAAAGTGGTGGTATTATTAAAATGGACTGCATAGGTTAAACGTAAAGTGATGAATCCTGCTGCCATGGCTGGAAAGCATACAGAAATTTAAAAAAGATTTGAAGGAAAAAAATAAATTTCATATTTAAACCTTGCGCAAGCAAGTCATTAAGCAAGTTTTGCTTCCATACTGCTCAAATGAAACAAACTCTGAAACTTTTTTTTGGGGGAAAGTGGGGGGGGGCGGGGTGGAGGGTTGAAGTTACATGCACTTACGCATTCTTTTCCATGTCCAGGCAACGTTCGGTAGTTCTATATGCCTCTACAGCAAACTGACGCAGAATGCGCGATGGTGTGCAAGAGCTGGTACAATGGAAACATTTGAAGGTATTTTTTTAACAGCGATAGTGCAACTGAATAAGGTAGACGAAAGATACAACATGTCAATAGACGCAGATATATACGTCACTAGTCGCAAAGTTTCTTTTTCTTTTCTGTTTTTTTTTCGCCTCTGGAAACCTGTATTTTATTAGGATATTGATGTACTAAATAATTTACATACTTAACTCATTTCACAGTGCTACAAGAATAAATGGTTTGCAGATCTTACTCACAGAAAAATTGGACGTTGAATTATTAAAACATTGTTTGTGAAAACCTAGGGAATTTAATGGAATTTCACAGGAGAAGAACTAGAGAGCAACATGTTGGAGATGGAAGTGAATTTGCAGCCTTAACACGTGAAAAAAATTTGAGAAGAATGTTTTATTTTTCATTAGATCAGGTTACAGTAGAATTTCATAAGAGTTTGCCGCAGATACAGAATTTGAGAAACAAGGAGTTTTGTTGAGCTCATGTCAATATTTTAAAGGCGAATTAATGAATTTAAGCCCACTGTATTTATTAAAGTGTATTACGCTTGTTATGCTCGACGTTACTCTGTTTAATATAATATTACTTCGAATATTCCTTACAATGGTTTAAATAATGCCAGCTGCGAGAGCTGCTTCTCTAAACTTTGTAATAAAAAATTAAATAATATCAACAATCAGTACAATGAAATTGACAACGCGATCAAATATTTTTCCTTGAGGAAAATAATAAAACTTCAATTTTAGACCAAGACAGGAGGGCTATTCAATTTGTAATTGTAACATATCAATTTTATTTATAATGTACTTTCTATTACTTTCCAATAAAATAAAATAAAATTCTTATTAAACGCATCTGCACTGGCCGGAGGAAAACCCAAGCCGCTCGGTTCAAGTTCAAGCTCTCAGTCTCAGAATTCTTTTGGCGGATGGGATAAAAACCAAGAAAGTAGTCTTTATCAGATCGCAATCCTCTCAAAGTTAACTTAACCCCACCTGTGATATCTGATGTGCTTGATTAGGAGTCGAGTAAATATGAATACCTTCATACAGGGCTAAAATAATGCTTTTAAGAATAGTGGATGTCTCATCAGGTGAATGAACTCATTCTGCTCACCGAGTAGATGAGTAGAGAGTAAGATGTGCATTCAGCATTGTATTTTATAAAATCGTTTTTAAAAAAAAATATTTTTTTACATTTTAACATAAAAACGAGAAAATGGTTTCAATAGACCGAGAAAATGTTTCCCCAAAAAATCATTGATCCTCTTGCTGAAATGATTTGTCTCCACAACATAAAACTAGATTTTGAATGTTGAGTAATTTTATTCAATGGAGGAATCTGGTTAAGATAGCATGCCTCTATTAGTTTTCCAACATTGATCAAAGCCCCATTCCAATAACTAAGTCTAAAATCATCAAAATGGGTAATCTGTACTTGTGGCAGATATCACCCTCAATTATTAAAATGAATGTGTAGGAAAATAACAGTTTTTAGCAAACGATGTCTTGAGATGGGGGTTGGGGTGGAGAGGGAGAGGGTGGTCACATTTTTACGAGGTTTTATTATTGTGACTTCACATAATTTTTTAAATATTTTTTTTAAATATTTTTTTAAAATATTTATTAATTATTTTTTTTTAAAATTTTTTTTTAAATGGCAGCTAAACTACCTATATAATTTAAACATAATTATTTTTTACAAATATAAATATTTTTGTATTTGTGATATCCATAGAGGCCGTCCATAAAGTACGTCATGCTACAGAAAGGGGGGGGGGTGTAAGAAAGTGTGACAGTTTGTGACAGGGGGAGGGGTCCGGCCATGTGTGACGTCACGGTGTTTTATATTAAATTTTAATTATTTTCTCAATTTTTTTTTAAAAATGTTTGAAAGTGTGACGTACTTTAGGGGGGGGGGTCCACGATTTGTGACAGTTTGTGACAGTTGGGAGTTAAAAATGGTCAAAAATAGCGTGACGTACTTTATGGACGGCCCCATGAGGTGAACGTGCGATTGAGAATATAATATAAGTAATTACAGTAAAGGGAATCGCCGCCTTGGTATTTTCTATTTCTAGTCAACTGCTAGTATTTAATTTATTTTTAGACATATTTATGATATAATTTTATGAACTAATTATACCAATTAGTTTATTATTATCATTTTATTTTGGTGGGGGGAATATTTTATTTGGGGTGAAGTCAAGTTTCTTGCAGAAACAAAATAATAATGTAAAATTTTCCCGGCAATTGAATTATTGCCTGCAAGTTGCAAGCTTTTGGTGGTTACAGGTCTCTGGCTGCACCGCATTAACGCTGTTGTCCAGGCTTGTCCACTCTTCAAAATATAAGGGCAGGGGAGCTAACGCAGAATTAATCGCTACATCTTTTTGAGAACGTCAAGTCTAAGTCTGTTTCACTCCTATTTTTTACCAGTAAAAATAATTATTAAAATTTTTTTAAAATAAAAAATATGACTAGTCTTGTTTTTGGTAATTAAATTATAAATAGGATTGAACTGTTGGCCGGAGCTACGTGCACCGCGGCGGTATTCATTTCTCTACTCTAAAATAACTCGGTAATACCAAATAACCATACCCACCGGCACTGGTAATAGTAATACTACATGTAGTTTGCTCCTGGATCCTCACTGATGGTCCCAAAGTTATAGCAGTCATTGGTCATATTATTAGTTTTTAGTAATTGTAAATTATTAATCTTAAAAAGCTAATACTCTATATACTCTGGGGCTTTTACTTTTGGGCATTAAATTAATTAATGATTTGATTAGTGTTCAGTGTTTGATTCCCCTGTATTCAGTATTTAACAGGCAACAGTCAACAGGGTATACCCTGTAATGTTACAGTGCTGTAACTGTAAGTTGTAAGCATTGAGAGACTTAAGTTAAAGCCAAGAGATACTGTTAACTGACATTCATACAGTTACAGCTATTTTATCTCAGATTTTTTGTCATATTATTACAGTAATTACAAAAGTTTGTTTCTTCTTTTTGGCTCAGACTTGAGCCAAAGGGACCATATTACTGGGTAAAAAAAATATTTGATGCAACTGGGCAAGGTGAGGTTATCATGTATTTTAATGTTTTACCAAGCCCTAGCAACTAAATGACAGGCATGAAAATTTAATGTGATAAGTCTAATGAAAGATATTTGACTAATTTCAGGTCAAAAATATTACATTGCATGCTATTTTTCTGGACAACTAATGGTGAAAGCAAATTTTTCAATGGGATTAATTTACCATAAGATCCTAAAAAGTGAAGAAAAATTTTCAAAACTAATTACTACCTTTTGAAGTTGATATTCATTTCAGAAAACTTAAAGTTTGTTTTTTAAATTTACAGGTTCAAAGAATGTCCATACAAGAACAGCAAACAATACACGATTCCTCATCAAATTTTGGAACTCACAGCCAAGTGACCGCACCATTACTTGAAACCCCTTCACCACATTCTATCCCATCAATAGCCCCACCAGCACAAGTAACACTTGATCCTAGCCCACCTCTATTTCCCCAATCCATTGAGTCTCCCTCGCCCTGTCTGACTTCACCTATCATGCCTCCTCCACCACCACCGATGCCACCTCCACCTATGCCACCACCTACGATGCCACCATCACATGTTTCATCAATGACCCCATCACTTATATCACCCCTGATGTTTGCTCTGAATTCCAAAACTCCAGATATGGATACAGATAAATCGACACAGAGGACAAAACAGGGCGGGCTTATCCTTGAAAAAACATATTCATCACTGGAGAAAGAAAGTAGAAAAGCATGCAAATTCTTCAGAATTAAAAAGGGGTTCGTAATTTATAATAAATTTTTCTGATGTATATTTATATGTTATTCTCACCCAACATTCTGTGAAAGATTATAAAACCCATGGAGTTGTAAGAATGCCTCAACTCAGTCTTTTGCCTTAACGTCTCTTTTAGGGCTGTTAATGATTAATTTAAATTTAATAGTTAACTTTTGAAAAATTAACGATTAATTAATCGTTAATTTTGATTAAAGCCAAAAATTGAAATGTATGTTTTTATAAGTAACATTTATTAAAGTACTTGTCAAAAATCAAAACACCACTGGAATGTCTTCTTTATATTACATCTTTTAACCAACAAAGCAAACAGATAAGTGTATTGACATTATTTGGTTCAAGTGATGAACGGGTCTTATTGACAATATAACTAGCCGAGCTGAACAATCGTTCACATATCTTTAGATTGTCTCAGCTGAAGTTTTTGATGCTGTAGTGGATGTTTGGTTTACAGGTGATATGTAAGCAAAGTGTTAGAACCATGGTAGCAATGATCCTTGCAGCGCAGCTGCGCAGATATTTGACCGACGCCATGCAGGAGTTTAGAATCACAGCGCAGCAAATTTGGTAAAATATTGCAAAAAAAATGGACGTTATGCAACTTTGCACACAAGTTTTTTTAAACTTTGCACACCGACCAACAGAGCTTAGACTTAGAGGGAACATTGCATGGTAGGCAAACAATTTCTCTCAATGGACACAATAACCTTTATCAACATTTTGAACATTCATGTCAGTCAATAGTTTAAAACCAAAATGTTCGTGTGATTGTCCGGAAATTAGTTTATTATTATTGGCCGAAATATTTAACTTTTTGACTTCCAGTACATTTATAAGTGGTGGGTCGATTAATCGTTAAAAAAAAATTTAATAGTTAAAATTTTTAACGATTAATAGAGAAATTAGTAGTTAATTTCCGCAGCCCTAATTTCTTTATTTTCAATTAGTTTTGTTTTAAATGTCAGAAATTCTCACCACTCTTATACATTATGTCACATCACAAGTAAGTTTTAAAAAATGCCTGGCATCTTAGGCATGTGCTCATTTACCTTTAGTTTAATCTGGCATTTCCTCCATTATATTTATAAACACATTTTCATAGTTACAGATTCTGGTATGGCATCCGTCCGTCCTCAGGGGATGATGGCGTTGACTCCTGCTCCTCTTCCCCTTTCCCCTTTCTCCTGGCTCTTCTCTCTTCGCTCCTGGTTGTGAGGGTGGCTTCCGCAACTTGAATGCCCTCACGCACTTTTGACCACCAGAGTGTGCACTCCTCAGCAATGGACCCCCACGTTTTGTGATCGATACATGCTAAGGACATGTCTTTTTTTCAAACATCCTTGTAGCGCAGGCAGGGGCGACCTCTTTTCCTCACACCAGTTGCCAGCTCACCATAAAGCAGAACTCTTGGAATTCACTCTGAGCCTGTCCTGTGAACGTGGCCCAACCACCGCAGGCGCCTCTCACTCAGGATTGAGTGCATACTCAGCATATGGCTCCTCCTGAGTACTTCCACATTTGTGATTTTACTGATTATTGGTCTGAAAAATTAAATTAAAAGTGCCATGCTAAAATTTTTGAATAGTTTCATTTGTTCTTAATAATGACTATAATACAGTAAAAGTCCGATAATCGGGCATCCATCAGTCCGGAATGCCTGATAGTCCGGCATCGCTCCGGAAAATTGTAAAAAATTTGGTTTTCTCCAAAAGTGCGTCTTTAAAGCAAATAAAAACGCTTGAGAGCTATTCGGAAGTTTTCGGGGAAGCGCTCGGTATTGTTCGGAAACAATTAGCGGCCGTCTAGTCTCAGCTGTCACAAGTCACAACAAATACAGGTGCAGTGCAGCACAGATAATCAATCACGAAGCGTCTCGCCATTTTTTGTGTGTTGTTGTTTTGTGTCCTTTCACATCGCAGTAAACTGTGTCTCAGTACTCTCTACTGTAATACAGTACATCTGTAGTGACGTACGTAACTTTTGAAACTGTTTATAAACAAAGTGAGTTTCGTTCAAACTGTACAGTGACCATGTTTTCAAAACCTAAGCCTTCGAGTTCAAAAGGAGAGAAACGAAAACGCGTAACACAGTTTTACAGTACGTGTACATACATTATATGAAATGTAAAATAAACTTTGTTGTATTTGCTTACTTTATTTGTAGTTTAATTATTAACCTAATTGTTCTTATTATTACGATTTACGTATGTATGTAGTTTTTAAAAAAAAATTCTTTTTCTGCAAACCCTACACTAAAAAGAAGGGGCACCGCCCGATAGACCGGAATTTTCGATGGTCCGGCACCGAGCCGGTCCCGAACGTGCAGGATTATCGGAATGTTACTGTATAACAATAATTAATAATGACTAAAATTGGTGCTTGATTAATTTTTGTTTAAAGTTGAATATATATTTATTTGCTTGTTATTGTAAAACTAGCAACAAAGCCTTTCCAAGGACGGGAATAAGTGTAGGGTGACCTGTGAAGTTCATGGTAGAACATCACAACATCCACATCAACTGACTCCAAAATCAAAATGAAATGTCACCAGTCGTCGTTTCAACCAGAGGCTTTGTCCAGAGACCCTACCTCCCCCCTCCACACCACAGTCTGTCCAGAGACCCTACCTCCCCCCCCCCACACTGCAGTCTGTCCAGAGACCCTACCTCCCCACCACTGCGGTTTGTCGAGAGACCCTACCTCCCCTCCACCGCAGTTTGTCGACCATCCATATATGTGTATCACATCAAAAATGCTATACATTATAGTTATAATAAATAACCCGTAAAAACAAAGTTTTTTACTAAAAATCCCAATGCGCACCGCTCAAAATAAAATCTTGGAAAAAAAATACTGCACCAAAAATAACTCATTTTGAACATCCGCGTAAATTTGTTCAATATGGAAATGAGATTTAATTTTTATCCGCGAGTGATTGGCTGTAGGAGTTTGAGGGACCATCGGCTAACGAGGCCCGCACAGACAACTGCCTTTTACTATTGTAGATTATACATTTTATTAATATTTTAGTGGCATTTTAAAAAATCCATTTTTACATTCTTGATTTCAGATTCACAGATGATTCTGACTGTCCCTATTTATTTCTGTCACATTACCATCCAGTTACACCAGTGATTCAAAGTGGACCAATGTAACTAATTTTTAAAAGAATTTATCACTTCCAAAATTAATGTATATATGACAAGAATTATTATTTATAAAATAGCTGCCTTGTTCATTTTTACACTGCTGTATAGAGGGGGCGCGGTGGTCGAGTGGTAGTGTGCTGGGCTGTTCTACTGAGTCAAGGGTTTGAGCCTCGGTGCTGGCAAGGTCCTCGAGTACACCCAGCTTCGAATGGGTACTTGACCTTCAGTTGCGGAAAGTAAAGGCGACTGGGCATTGTGCTAGCCACACAATCCCTCGCTCATATGCTGTGGCTAACAAAAACCTGTGAACACTACTTCACTTGCATAGGCAATCATGTGCTGAACAGGGGACTTTACGTTTTTTTATAGTTATAAATCAACTAAGGTAAATTAAAATAAAAACATACAAAATGGATAGATACAATGTTGACTGTTGTTACTTGTATGTAATAAGCCTTTATGATTTTTTAATGCGATGAGGTCTGTGTCTGATGTATGGAATGCTGAAGTTTATATGATGTTCATTAATATGTAATTTACATATCACTAAACATCATATGAGGCATCTTAGTTACCCTGTAGATAATTTTTAAAAACTCAGAATAAATAAAAATAATTATTATTTTCCAAGTAATTTAGCTCCTTTTCTTACACTTTTTTCCTTTCGATTAATTTATTATTAAAAAGTATAATCTATGCTTTTAACTTTAAAAATTCAAGTTAGCTTAGTTTTTATTGCTATTCATAGTTCCAATTAATTTGAAATTTATAGAATTACTTTTGCTTATTATTAAAAGTGAAATAGTTAGTTTAAGAAAATTTAAGATCTCATGGCTGTTTATGTTTTTACATGCAGATGTGGTCTGGTAGCTCTTGCCATGGCATCAGAATTAATTGGTGGCCGACGTGTTACAACTGAGGATGTTTTTGAAGAGGCTAAAGTTAAATTTTACACCAAACAAGGGGAAATGTTTTCAGGTAAAATTTAATTAAAACACCTTGATTCCTAGTTTTAGTTTCCAATGCAAATGTTTGTATTTAGCAAACAAACTCATTTAAATACTATGTGATCTAACAGCTTGAAAAAATTCATTTAACCTTTCCAAACTTCAACATTTAAGGAATTTAAGCCACAAGTATAGGCGTTCAATAGATTATTGCTGCTTGCGTGATTCAAATAAAAATAATTAAAAACTTTTTTTTTGTTTTTAGCATATTTTATTAAATCCTTTATATTAACTCGTGGTGTCTGTTTGAACCCTTGCTTGATTGACGCCAAAACTTTGGATCGATTTTTAACACACTTCCTCGTAAGCTAGCGATCTGAAATTTTGCAGGCAGACTCGTGCCGATGATAAAAACGATGTATCAAAATTTCAGATCGATCACATGTACTGTAATTAAATTATTGAATTTTTAGATTATTTTATTTATCTCTATGTATCATGTTAAATTTTTGAGATAGAGTGTCGCGGTGCGTATTATATTGAACGACCTTTCCTGTCGCGCAATAAGGTGCGTATTTTATTGACAACACTTTTTATAAACATATTCCTGATAGGTGTGCTTTATATTAAACACGTTTTACGAGACATAACTACAATTTTGTATTTTTGGATGGTCTTGCACTGCGTATTACAATGAACATTCTTTTAGTTACGTCTCATACATAAAGGATTTATAGTCTAAAACTTGGTTTTTATGGGTTTTTTTTTATTTTGGTGATTAGCTTACAAGAAATGTTGAGAAATATTTTTTTTCCTATTGTCCAACAATATGTTTAACAGCACAAGCAGTCAGTGACCTAGCATCCCACTTCCTCTGTTGTGATGTAGAGTGTATTCAATTGAATCACATCCCTACAACACATTTGTTGGATGGTCGTGAGGTAATCCACCATCTTTTGAAAGGAAATCTTGTTCTGATCCCGTATCCTTTAAATTTTTTTAATATTTCAATTATCATCATTATCAAGCTATTGGTCTTTTTATCTTAACTTTTTCTTTATGATAAAATATTAAGCCCGGCTCGTTTGATATATTCTTTAACATTGCTTAAGCTATGATGCTGACAGAAATCATGGTCCATGTCAGAAGAGGGGACACAAAGCTCATTGGGCCTTACTGACAGGTATCTGTATCCTCCAAAAATGCTTATTAGTTTATTAAACGTTTTGGGTGCATTTCTAGGCCATAATTTTCTTGACTACATTTTCCCCAAAATGACTAACTTACAGGTGGCTAATTTATAAAATTCCAACTGGAAAATTGATTGGTCAAGTATTTTAGATCTTATTAGTTGTGTACGATTCTATCACTGCTGTAAATGATAAAATGAGCCAAAAAATGCCTCATGGAGGAGACAAAATAAGTGATAATAATTAAGTCCTAACAGCCAGCAAGGTAAGGCTAGACTAAAGTAACTACAAGGTCACAAGCCTGTAAGAAAAATAGCCCAGCCAATGTCATACTTCCTACCACCCACTACCCCAGCACACTGCATGACACTGAGCCAATACTTATTAAACCTGCTGATATCTTATCTTATGTTATCTACTACAGGTGCTCATTCTATACTCCTATGCTTAACCGTGGTCAGAGACGGCGTTAGGTACGCACGAGGCCTGGTGCAACAATGACCCCGCGGGGCCAAAAGTACTGGTAACGATCGCGAACTACCAATATGGCCTAAAGGTCATAATGTCTTGATTAGATCAATTCTTGCGCAAACTCAGTAGTGCAATATCTGCCGGCTCTTTTGTTACTAAAATATATTTATGTTCGCGTTTTATGAACAATGGTTTCTTTTAGAAAATACCGTAACGACTTACGTAAAATGCAATTTATTGTACAAGGCAATATTTCAAAATATTCTCAAGTCTGAAACGCGGGACCCCCCTAAGCGCGGGGCCTGGGGCGATTGCCCCAGCTGCCACCCCCAAAGGCCGCTCCTGATCATGGTTTATGTCTAGACTTGCCTTTTTATTCGAGTTTTAAAAGTTGATAGTGTGTTGGCTTTCCTGCTTTGATTAGGCAACCCATCTACATGTGGGGGGCAAATAAGGGAATGTCAAAAAGGCAACAAGCTATCCTAACTTTCAAAATACACCTGAGAGAGGCCAAATATTTTACAGATCCGTGGAATCAGGGACAACAATCTTTTTAAGCACCATCTTGAGTTGTACAGGGGGAAAATTATATTTTAGTTTGGAAAAAAGCAGGAGAAGTAGGTAGCTTGCTGAAAGGTAACACACAAATAAATTATATTATTTTCATGACATTTTTTAGTAAAAATTGCGATAAATGAAAGTGGCCATCATCAAAGTGACTTGAAGACCATTGTCATTGGGGAACTACTGTCAATGGGCTATTCGGCCAACCATTGTGCAATATGTTCACCTATGAAATTTAAAAGAATTTAAATTACTTTATCAACTTTCAAAAATGTCATAATGGGACAGAAGTTACTAAGTTTATTTTTTAAATTCATTATTGTTGTTAATTTATGAAACTAAAAAATGTGTTGTAAATTTTGCACTTAATTATTCTAATGTCTAAAAGTTAAAAGTATAATCATTAAATTTGATTTGCAGATTTTAGTTAATTATTTTAAATTTTATTTTTTTTAAAGGCTTTTTTGCTGCCCTAAAAATCACTGAAGCTCCTGAAGATCTATCTATTAATTGTGAAATGGATTCAGAGATTCCATCACTTTACTATTGGTCAAATTTAATGAACGAACCATGCAGTGACAAAATCATGAGCCTAATGGAGAGTAATACAGATTTTTATGTTTTTGGACATCATGGAAAAAGTAAATATGCTGGACTATGGTCACTTAGTGAATTGCTGCTTAGTAATGACAATTTATTGGAGGCTGGTCCAGAGAGGAACAGTGAGGAGTACATTTTACCCCATGGTGGTGTGGAGGCTGGATTAAAATCTCAGATTGTTGTACTCAAACATGCATCTTTAACCTGAGCAAGAGATTTTAGGTAAGAGTACAATTACTTTGACTCTTGTAATAAAACATAAAGGAATGATATTAGAAGAAATGCTGAGCTGTGCTTTAATTCTAGTTATTTATATTGACAGCGGCTTCACATGTTCTATACTTCGTTGAAAATTCTTTTTAAATTACCTACATTTTTTTATTTAATAATCATTTTTCATTAATTGTTCAAAAATAAATGTCTTACACCTGCTGCACTTTTGCTATACTCAACCTGGGCGTTGTTTTAAGTCCTTTGATGAAAAGTTATATGAAAAAGTTATTTGTGACCAACTTCTTTAGTTTAAAACTTATTTTATCACAGGCTCATTATTGAGCTGTGGGACATTAGGCTGATGGTAGATGGTGATCTGAAGCACCTTCTCTCTGCCATTGAGAAATTTCTAGGACTAAATTATGCCTCTGAAAAAATGATACTGATTTGCTCCTTTATTTGAATTATATATATCACATAAACAAGTATGTGCAAGTAAGCATGACGAATGACCCTCGCTGGCGGCGACGAGACCAAGTTGGCAAGCGCAGTGAGATGAAAAGAAAAAAAAGGAGGGGGGGAACAATGTTTCTTGCGTTCACTTGCGTTGTTCTGTCACAGAATAACATATGATTCGTAGTGTAGTGGTTATCACGTCCGCCATGCACGCGGAAAGTCCTGCGTTCAAGCCCCATCGGGAACATTTAAAAAATTTTTTTTAAAATGTTTGTTTCTGCTTTTTTCCATTGCTTTGTGCTACTGTTTGTGTCCTTTCTCTCAACACCCCCCGTTCTTTGCACTATCTATGATGAGCTTGTCTGCGGCGTATGATACGCCGCGGGTCGTATCTCATTTGAATTACTAACCTGAGCTTTGCCAATGTTTTTTTCAATGATAACGTTATTGTTCTCCCTGAATCAACTGGGATTCACTTATGATGGACTAAACAGAAGTGCATTTTGCAGTTTCATAACTGTTAAATGTATAATAAATTTTAATTATTTTCACCGATTAACTTTCAAATTTATTCTTTAGCCCATTAATACACTTTTGAAGATGAAATAATATAATAATTTATTATAAATATAGTCAACTACTCGTGAATAATTCTTAAAGTTTATGGCTTTTCAATTTGTAAAAGTTTTAATCTTTCAACTCCCATTTTGATAGCTAAATATTTAAAATTATACTTTAAACTCAGTGTTTGTTTTAGATATATAAATCACCTAACATTGGGGTGTAAAAGCGTGAAGATCCCAACTGCAAAAGTTACTTGACAAAACATATTTTCAAGTAAGGCACTTATTAGGTATTGAAGTTTATTCAAACAACTGGGGAATTTTCTTTTGCGCATATGTTGAACACAGATTTTTAACCTTGTTTACATGTATCAAGAGTTTCTATTTTTGGCTATATAAAAAGGGTATGGTGAGCTGAGCCTGACAAGACACCATAAAACAACAAATGTTTGGGCAAAAAGCATTCATCAGGGGGAAAAAAAAGAAGTACAAAAATAAAACAAAACTTAGCTGTTGTGTTTAGTACAGAAATAATTAACCAGAATGAGGAGATAAAGAATTATACTTATGTTTATAAAGACAAGGGTAAGAGTGGGCGTGGCAAGGTGTTAACATGTCGGCCAGAACAGCACATTTATCCTATGTGGTGTAATGGTCCCATAATCTTGAATAAGTTCATAGTAGTGATAGACAGGTCATTCCTCCTTTATGGTCAGGACTGATGAAGTGCCTGGAGACACGACATTGTTTATCTTTCATAATAGAGTAATAGATCGTATGTGGTCTGAATGGAGGAATGTGATTGAGCAGACCAAGATTCTACATGGGCTTTAGCACCAAAGATGATGATGATTTGCAATATCCATGTCTTCCAAATGCTTTAAATAAAAAGTCAATTATATCCATTCCCCAACTTGCTTTAGTCTTTGCATCCAATCTATGAAAGAGAAATGGTGAAAGTAGAGAAACTTTTAAAATCTTTAATTCAAGACTGTTTGACTTCATGAATATCACTATAGCTCATAATACATGTATAATATTAAAATTTTAAATGCATCTTGTTTTTGGTGTGATTAGCATGGTTTCTCACTTGTTGCCAATAATGGAAACATTAGAACCCCCTACGACCACAAGGTTATGGGACACACAAAAAAAATAAAAAATTCCTACAGTCTGTTGTACTATTTTAATGATTACATTTTTATTGTAATGCATTAAAAAGTATACATTTAATTCATCTATTGTTACTTCACAAGATTGAAAATTGTCAATCATAAAAAAATAATTAAAAGTGTTTCTTTTTTTTTAAAATTTCATTATAAAAGTAGGCGAAAGTTCTAGATATATTTACCTTAAAGTTAAATAGGTCACAGTTGTGAAATGTCTGTGTTATTCAGGTACTTGAACAGGATATGCTACTTTACCTTTTATATTTTTATAATCTTTAGTGTTCTTTCTGGATGTTGTCAAGTCATTCATAATATAATATATACATTAAAAAAGTTGTTAGAGCTATGCTTCAGTGTGGATAAGCTTTTTTGTTAGTATTCCCAAGTACATCTTATCTTATCTTTACAGACGCTCCTTCTATGCAGAAGATAGTTGCGTCCACAGACCATGACAGATGATCTGTTGGCAAGTGATGCAGCATTCACAGGCCACGGCTTTGTGGGTTCCACGCATTACCCAGCCGCCTAACTACAATGTAGTTGGGTACCCATTCGGAGCGGGGTGACTCAGGGACGCCCTAGGCCCCGGGAACAAACCCTTGCCTTCACACGGATTCGAACCCGTGACCATCGGTACGACAGTCCAGTGCGCTGCCACTCGACCACCGCGTCCCCAAGTACATGTACTATAATTTTCTGTTTTATAAGCTTTAAAGAATTGTTAGTCAGACATATCTATGAAAGCTTCATTTCAAAGATTGAAATTTGACATTATTAATAAATTGCAGGAAGTGAATAGCTCATAAAGATCTTTTCCAATTTTAGAATATTGACTGAAATGTATGCATGACACATATATTTTCATCATGTCACAAGGAAATAATTTTTCTAATCACAGCCTGGTTATTATCTGGATTTTATTCATAGTACATGTACTAAAATTAAAGTTCATAGCAAGTGAATCAGTGTCAAGTAGTCTGGTATCAATTAATCATTGTGTAGAAAAGTTTTATCAAGGAGATCATATGCTGTGCAATTTTTACGGTGAACCTAAGTGCTGGTTTTCATTTTTAACATGTCGACCTGCTTTCCTGTCTTCAAATGAAATGAATTTTAGAACTAAAGCATTGAATTGCATACCAAAGTGAGTATTTAAAATTGTATTTGGTATCTCATCATAAGCTGCTAAAAAATATATATACATGTAACGATTTCCTAGCATGTTATTTATATTAGTTGGTGTTCTGGATGTTTGAGGGCTAAGCTAAGTCAATCCCAAGCTTGGAAACTAAAGCTTAATTAATCCATGCGAAAATCTAGAATTAATTTGTCATGTGAAAAAAAAAGAGAAAAACTAATTGATTAGACTTGCTTTGTGATTTCAAGACTATTCAAATTTGTGACAGACGGGTGCCTCAATTAATTACATAATTTTTTGTTCTATAATGTTGGAGCCTTGTAACGTAAATATATTGCTGCTAATGGTTATACTAGTTTCTTATTGTTTATATGGGAACCATTATTAACCTTGAAGTTTGGGGAGGTGGGTAAAGCAAAAGCTCATATTACCTTCTGTTTGGTCTCCATAATTAATATTTGCTGTAGATCTCTCATTCCTACTATTCTATTTTGAATGTAGTGGCCTTTGATTTACCACATTTTAAAAAAAAATTATAGTGTTTGTGGATCCTTTTAATCTCTGACCCCATCATGAGCCATAACAACACCAAAACATGACAGCTAAAAGTACTGGCCAGTGAACTTTCTTCTGCACTTAAAATCCAATTTCATGTATCGTTGTCCAGAGGCATAGTTCCAATAAATGAGAGCTGTGCATCTCTCTCCACTCTACACATGAAACGTAACCTTTCCAACTACCATCCAGTATCTGTCACCAGTGTTGTATACAAGCTCTTAGAACACATTATAATATAACTAGTCATGAAGTATTTTAAAAGCCAAAGCATACTTTGTCAACATGGGTTCTGAGCCAGTAGATCCTGTAAGATATAGTTCCTTGATTGTGTGGAAGGTTTGACAACTAACCTGAACACCAAACGTTTTAACTTTCTAGTGATGTACTTCTTCAAGTTTTTTGACAGTGCCTATGATTTTCTGCTGTTACTCATGTGTAAAAGTATCCCAAGTCACAGCTAAAACATGAATACCATGTTTCCTCAGACCAATCAATGCCAGACAGTAGTGGTGGATGTCCCAAGTTCCTTAATTTAATTATTAAATGTGGTGTTCCTAAGGGCTCAATGCTAGATCTCTGCTATTTCCTAGCCTACATCGACAACCTGTTTCCAGATGCCAGCCACCACAGTATAGAGAATGAGTTACACCAGGACCTTCATCATCTATGTGAATTGGAGAACAGCTTGGACATGTCCACTTGCAAAATACCAGAACCCATCAGTTTCCAGGAGCAGAAACCCTTTACATCATTCTCAAAAATGTACAACCCTGTTTTTAGCCAGTTTATCACAATTCAAGGAGAAGTTTGCTGGTATGACCATAGCAACAAGTCCATCACTTCTAGTAAGACACCAGATGACATTTTATTTTCCTTTCTGGAACCAACAACACAAGTCCATTGGCTTTCCAACAAAAGGCCTCCACTACTGCAGCATCACATTAAGTGTTAGCAAAATGGAAAAAATACGCTGGTCATGATCAACAAAGGGCTGGCCCTACGCTCCGCATTAAAAAGAAAATTGTCACTCTACCCCATTGACAGTATGACATCACAACAGGCAGTTTAGGCTCATACAGCAAGAACACATTTCAGGAACAGTTCTTTGCTTCCCAAGGCTATCAGGGACTGCAATAAGCTTCTGAAAGAATTGAAGGAAACTGAAATGTTTGACATTCCCACTTCCCTGTTCCTTTTACCTGAGTGTGTAACCCTTGTGACTAGTTTATATTCTCCTATTTTCTATAAAAATATAGTGAACCCCATCAAAATCTATAGAAGCAAAAAATGATTGATTCATTGATTGTGCTGCCCATGACAAAGGTTTTGAATGGTGAAATGTTAACTAATGTTTGAAACTATCAGATTCTTCTTTTCTCTCTTGCTGTGCTGTTGGAGGCTTTTTAGATCCATACTTCACTTTTTGTTTTGTTCTATGAGCTTTTTGTCTATATTTCATATTTTTGTTAAAGCTAGAGTTTTAATCAAAATTTTTCACATACTTGGTGCTCTATTTCTAGAAATGAGTCAATTAATAATTAATGACTAAGATAAAACAATATTTATATGTATAAATCGATACCTCGAAATCATGTTTGCCCGTTGTATAAAGATTAAATATGCTAATTTTAATGGCAGGTGAATACTAAATATTATTTTGTTTAGTGAAAGCTTATGCCACAAAATGTGTATTTTGATTATAATTTTTGAAAATTTGATACAAATTTGATGAGCTTTTATTTTGTTCCAATTTAAGGCATTCAATATTTTAATTTAGCATTTTTTTAAAAATAAACCAAAAGAATGAAGTTGTAAATGTAAGATATCTGATAATTTATTTATTCGGACCAAAATAAATAATTTTAGTTCTCTTTAATACTCTGAGCTAATACTTTAAAATTTAGTCTCAATCTCTAATAAATTGTTAAACATTAAAATATTTAATGAAATTTAGTTTTAATTTGGCATATAATAGGCATCAAAATTATATTACATAAAAAAAATATAATAGAAGCAGAAATGTTAAATCTATAGAATTTTGTAATACTTATCAGAAACTAGGATGCAAGATTCTTCTGCAATAAAAGGAGTGTCTGTAGTGATCTAAAATAAAATTTTATAATTAGATTACTGACCTCAATTTTTTAAAATATAAATTTGTCTCCACAATAGATTATCCTATTTTAACATTTAATTTATTTTAGTTCTCCTGTTGCACTGAAATTGAAATTATTTTAAATCCTAAATTGTGTGTATTCATATTCATCCCAAGTTGTGTGATGAAAAGGGCAATTGATCTGTAAAAAACTGATTAAATGCAGATTTGTATTTTGTGAATGTTTGTCTTAGTTGTAATAGTTAGTATGAGAATGAAGGAAACTATACATTTTTACCGAAAGTCCCGTCCATTACAATACTCTTTGAAATTTTTAAATTTTAATGGATTATTCATTAACTTATTGCTGTTGATTTAATGCACAAGAATTATGTTTAACTTTGGCTGTCTGTAATTAGTATTTGTTATTTTTATTTTTTAAAACTATTGTAAACTATAATAGTACTTATCTTATCTGTTTCAGACGCTCCTTCTATACAGAAGATTATTGCGTCCTACGCTTATCTAAATTACTTTCTCAAATAGGATTTTAAGTTTTATAAAGCACAATGACATTCAGAGATCACAATAATTTCCTAATGAAAAGGTTTAATTTGTAAAGAATAAATATTATTCTTACTTGAATTTAAAGACCCCCTTTCCAGTCCATGGCGGACTATAGGGCAAGTGATGTAGCGTTCACAAGTTTTTAGCCACCACTAACGAGCAGGGGAATGTGTGGCCAGCACAATGCCCCAGGGGCCTTGCCAGTACCTGGGTTCGAACCCGCGACGCGGGATCTGCCTCGGATCGATAGTCCAGTGCGCTACCACTTAGACCATCGCGCCCAATCATACTTGAATAGCAAACTGTAAATAAACCTTATGAAGATATTAAATCAACAACTGCAACAATGTAAAAGTTTAAAAATTAACATGTCCAAATCCATCAGGCTAATGAAACTCTTCAATGTTTTGGGGGTTTCTGAGTATTCAGAAATTTAAATTATTATTTAACCTTTTATTTCCTTAGTGATTTTGAGGATAATATAGATGAAAGTTTATGTTATAGATTTGTTTATAAGCAGGTCTATTTAATTTTGACAAATTATAAATATTTTTTATAGTATTGAATTAATATTTTGTGTTCAGTTAAGTATCAAATTTTATTTATATGTACAATAAAATATGTTTAATGCGAAAAGGCTTAAAAAGAAATTTAGGTTAAAATGAAATAATAAAATGATCCTGCCTGACTAATATGTATTTTAAAACACCCTTTATCATGAGATTCTTTTTGCACAAAAAAAATACTTCAGTCCCCTCAATTTCATGTTAAATTATTTTCACTGTATCTGATAATAATATTATTCAAATTTATATAGTCAATGTGATTGAAACTCCAGTGCGCTCATTTTATATTGAAATCATTTCCTTTATCTTGCAATATTTGAAAATTTTGCAGTATTGATCATGTATTTAGCCTTGTTGTTGAAGCCATTAACATGAGACCTCAAGACATGAAGTAATTTTGCTATTATTATTTTCCAGGTTTTAATTTTTAAATCAGGGTACAATAACTTTTAGTTTATTTTTAATTTAAAAGTAGTTTTGGCATTGAAAAACAAAAACACATATTTTTATAATACTGCCCAATTAGTCATATAAGTGCACTTATAACTGTTAAATGTATTGTTCAGATTTTTATTTTTTGCACTTGTATTTTACTTGACCTTGTGCTTTAATTATGTATTTATAGAGAAAGCCTATGTTCAAGATAGTTCTCGGTTATGGTGACTCTAAAATTAATATTGATTGCAAAAAAGAAAAGACACTGTGATATATCTAGTGTAGTTATAGAAAAAAAGGCTGTGATTTACTTGTTTTATGTCTGTTTATTAAATATTTATAACTTAAATAAATTCTGATATGAACGTTTATTGAATGAAAAAACTGCGAAAAGATCATGGATCATTATTCTAATTAAACAGTGTTTGTAACTTTGCTTGCTTTTGTATTTAGTTTGTGATAGAATATTATTTCTCAAATTTGACCCCGTTCCAATTATCTTTCATCTTAATTTTTACAGTGTGTTCAATGGAGCAAAACATTTTTACTTATATGGTAACAATGAATTCTTACATGATCAGTAGGCCACCAAAGGCCTCACTTACCTCACGGGACCTTTATCTTGTATTTTAAGCTGAATCTTGTTGTGCTTATCTTTGTATTAAAGATTTCCTGAAGAATATACTCTGAGAATGATTGTCATCTAATTCCTGATCGGTTTTTATTTCCTTGTTGAACGTGTTTGTGTGTGATTTATAAAAACCTTCTTTTGATTTGCCCGACACATCATATTAAAGGATTCAGACGAAAGAAATGGTCATTGCATACTCATACCAATATCTAGAAAGAAAACCAAAGTGACGAGCTTTGCAAGGAAAGAATTCATGACAACCTTTAACACTAAATTAAAAATAGAAAACTTTGTAAATTCATATATTTTTAGAGCACCAAAAAATAATATATTTTTCAAACAGATATTTGAATTTTTTTTTCAAATTAGATTAGAAAAATTAAATCCTGGGCGCAAAGTAAAAAAAAATTAAATCTTAAATGAAATCTATTGGCGGTCATTGGCTACATAGTATGGAGAGACAATTAGGTATCGCACCCTTGGGGTTGGGTCATTATAAGGACAGGGGTCAATAGCGACAAATGTAAAAAAATTCTGTTTTACCACAAAATAGCATAACTTTTAAACCAACAATGCCATAACTGTAAAATTTTCAGTACAAACAGATAATGCCCAACTGAAATTAATGCAAATGAAAGAATACATTAAATGCAGATAAGATAATTTTTGCACATATTATAAAAAAAACAGATTGAAAATCAAACTCGGACGACAAATTAAAATTAAATGTATAACTTAAAAACTATTCAAGCTTTTGCTATGAAAATTTCACTACAAACAGATTATGCGCATTAGAAATTAATGCCAATTATAAAACAGATTAAATGCAGATCAGATAATTTAGGCATAAGCTTTTGCTATGAAAATTTCACTACAAACAGATTATGCGCATTAGAAATTAATGCCAATTATAAAATACATTAAATGCAGATCAGATAATTTATGCATATTAAAGAAAAAAAACATGGATGGAAAATTGAACTTGGGCGACAGTTTATATTTAATTACATAACTTTAAAATTATTAAAGCTTTTGCTGTGAAAATTTCAGTACAAGCAGATTATGTACATTACAAAATAAATGCATATAAATAATACATATAATGCAAATAAAAAAATGTATGCATAATTTTAAAATTACACGCCCATGAAAAAAAACTAAACATGGCCAACACATTTTAAATTTAAATGTGTAACTTTAAGATTAATAAATCTATTGCAATGAAATTTTCAGAACAGACATATAATATTTAGTTGAAACCAATGCTTATAAAAATAAAATACAATTCAAGAAATTTATACATAATTTTAAAATATTTGCGAGCGGAAAACCGCGCACGGCCGAGACAATTTACATTTAAAATTGTAACTTTAACACCAAGTAGGCTATTGCAATTAAATTGTTAATTTAAAAAGGGGTTCAGTGATAATCAAAACAAATAAAGAAACATTAAATTCAAATGCAGATTATATAACTATGCATAATTATAAAAATTCTTTTATGACAACATAAATAAATGTAACAGTAACTTGCAAATTAAAACATTTTAAAAATTGAGCACTTGTGTCCAAGGCAGGATGGCCATCCCCAGTAAAAGTACAGTAGCATATGGAGTCCTTGTCAATCTGAAAATGAGAGAAAGAAGAAAAAAATAAACTAAACAGGGGTACTCAGAACTCTAAGTTTTATTGATATTTATTGTGATCGATTGTGGGAAATGTGAGATATAAAATTTGATCAACTAACACAAAAGTCCTGAGTCCCCCTGTGTGACTACTTAGTTTGTGACAAAAAAAATATTTTCTGCTTTTTCATGCGAGATTCAACATTACTCACTGCAGCTGCGCCTCATTCTTTTAAAAAAGTTTTTTTGTTCATTTTATTTTCTACTTTTACGCGTTAACAAAAAATTTGTATAAACTTAATTTCATTCACGAACTCCTGTTAAATGTCCTGTTAGCCAAGTTCATATAGAGTATAGAGACAAAATTTGTGTGCACAATTTGACATTTTCTATAAATATAAACTAACACATTCTTAACTCCTTTCTATATGTGCGCTGATCAACTTAGCAGAAATTATTTTTTATTTCACAACACATGGATTGTCTATATAAGACATTCTATGATTTCACTTGTTCTATCTGGAATGATTTTCTATACACACTACACATGTCATATTATACACAACACGACTATGCATCACGGGAAGTGTGTTATTTTTACTTTTGTTTTTCCGCCCGACCGACCGCCTGCGAACCCAAGAGACGACGGTGAAGTTAATATAAGGGATTGAATTAAACAACCCCGTAAAAACAAAGGAAGTTAATATAAAGGATCGAATTAAACAACCCCGTAAAAACAGAGTTTTTGACTATAAATCCCTTATATATGAGACATAACTAAAAAGTATTTATCATGCTTAAACGCGACAAACATTTACAGACTGAGATTGCCTTAAATACCCTTTGTTGTAAAACGGAAAAAAGTTTTGGTCACGGATGGTTGAACTTAACTCAGCGTGACGCGTAAAATGTCAACAAAAGCTTGCCGCTACATATAGAGATAAACTAAAAATGCATTAATTTAATTACGGTACATTCGATCGATCTGAAAATTTAATAGCTTTATCCTCCCCACAAGCCAAACCTACTGTGAAAAGTTCAGCTCTCTAGCAAGTCAGAAAACGTGTTTACGAGCGTTTTGAAAAAGTTGACGACAGAACCGGATGCATTGAATCCGGAATCTTTCACACGTTAATAGGATAGGGGCCTCAAAAATAGAACACACCGCCGATAACTAGAAAGGGCTAGAAATGACATTGGCTTTGGCTTTGAAATACGCCGCACATCTTTGTTATTGATTGAGACGAGGCAATATTGTTTATCTAATCATCACACACATGTCTCCACTCCTATCCCCACCATACTTTTAAATTAAAAAAAAACACCTGATATATTCTTGGGTTTTAAAAACAATATTTCAATCATTTAATGGTCTTCACTATAATTTATACAGTAATAACAAAAGTAAATGCTGGGCTTTGGGTCCACTCAGTAGTTGAAAGTCCCGGAAAGTTTGGTTAATTACAACAGTTGTCAGCTATGAACTAGAAATAACCCGTCATGTCATTATACGATTACCGCTCTTTATCTTTATAAGACTTTGTGTATCCAGCTATGAACTAGAAATAACCCGCCATGTCATTATACGATTACCGCTCTTTATCTTTATAAGACTTTGTGTATCCAGCTATGAACTAGAAATAACCCGTCATGTCATTATACGATTACCGCTCTTTATCTTTATAAGACTTTGTGTATCCAGCTATGAACTAGAAATAACCCGCCATGTCATTATACGATTACCGCTCTTTATCTTTATAAGACTTTGTGTATCCAGCTATGAACTAGAAATAACCCGTCATGTCATTATACGATTACCGCTCTTTATCTTTATAAGACTTTGTGTATCCAGCTATGAACTAGAAATAACCCGTCATGTCATTATACGATTACCGCTCTTTATCTTTATAAGACTTTGTGTATCCAGCTATGAACTAGAAATAACCCGTCATGTCATTATACGATTACCGCTCTTTATCTTTCTAAGACTATGTGTATCCAGCTATGAACTAGAAATAACCCGTCATGTCATTATACGATTACCGCTCTTTATCTTTATAAGACTTTGTTTAGCAAAAAAAAATAATAATTAATAAATAAATATATAACAACAACAACTTTTGCACTCCTCTGCGCATTGTTTTCACACCACTGCACTGTAGTAGCATTTCAATGTCATCATTTTCACATCGCAGACTCATTACATCTAATTTTGCATTTCCATAATAATAAACAAAGAACTAAAAGGCAAATAGCGGGGATGACGGCGAAAATTTTGAGGCATTTCGAACGGGTAACCCTGGCGGTACCCGGGCACCTTTTTCAACATTATTGACAACCCTATTACCGACCCGTCCAAATCGCCGGGCATTCGGTCGAAAGTGGCTCAACCGTCTCCTCGGCGTTGTCATATACTCGGCAGCCGAAAATCCCTACTCGTGTATGTTATTTAATTGTATCAATAAACTAATTTTATTCGGTTGGAATTTTAAAGGTACAGACAATCCAAAAATCCAAAATTTTAGTTAAGTCTCAAATATATAAAGGATTTATAGTAATAAAAAAAAACTTCTACAGTCTGCCTGCTAAATTTCAGCTCGATTTGATCACGGGAAAAGGGTTATAAAGACATGTTAACATACTGCGCACAGCAAGACAGATTAGCAATTAATAACATTTACATTTACAGATCGGGAATATATTTTTAAGAAGTATCGTCAATATAATACGCACCGCACAGCGTAACAGGAAAGAATTAAAAATGTCGTTCAATATAATACACAAGCACAAAAATTAAAATGCGACAAAGAGACAAATAGAGATAATCTAAAAAAAAATGATGTATCAAAATTTCAGATCGTACATTAGAACGATCTGAAATTTTGATACATCATTTTTATCATCGGCACGAGGCTGTCTGCAGAATTTCAGCTCACTAGCTTACGAGGAAGTGTGTTAAAATCGATCAAAAGCTTTTTCGGCAAGCAAGGCATAATTTAAGCAACCAGACGCTACGATTTAATATAAAGGATTTAAAAAGGATTTATGAACTCATTTTTGGGACTTGTTTTTTAAATACATTTTTCTGATCGCTCTGCCACATTTCCATAAAATGAATTTTGAGCCCCTCGATTTTTTTAACTCCGTGCATGTGCACGGAAAGACGGAATATTAGTCCGGCCATGACTGAAGAAGTAACTAGTAAAACGAGATCAGGTGCTGGAATTTTAATCAATTCAATGCAATCTTTTTTTCTCTATGTTTTCTCAATTTATGGGAACCCGTCTTATTTTAAATTAATGTAAACCCATTTCATGGAACAAAGATATGTGCTAATACTAAACGCTGTTATATCAGCAAAAACAATTTGTGAAGAGTTGGAGATATCAACTGAACGCCGAGCTAAAAGGAGTAAAAAATATGAATGGGGAAAATTCACAAGACGTGTTTCTATCTTTAGAAGAAGATGAGAAATCGTTGTATGGATGGAATTATACAATAAAATAAAAGAACGCTTTGATCAGTTGCATGTGCTTGCAAGAAAATTTCCGTACAATGTAACCTACTAAATGAATAATTTTAATATCAAATAAATGGCTTAATTGACATTGATAAAGAGCAGTTTCATATTGAAAGATAAGGATCCAACTTTCATTGAGTGAATCGCATAGTATCGTCCCACAAGCTGGAATTGCGCAGCGAGTTTACTGTTGACACCTGATCTGTGTCAAAATCTAGCACGCTGAAGAATGCCTAGGTCTAAAGCCTATATAGTTAGACACACACACTGCACTCGTCAGATATCAAAACATATTTAACCTAGTTTTAGTGTCAACCACACACTTTATTCTTTACTTTAAATTTAAAATTAAAAAAACTGCACTATAAAACTTAGGCCTACAATAAGTTAAAACGTTTTATATTGCCGTATCCAAATGAAATGGTTTATTATACACTAATTTAACATTACATGTATTTAAATGACATAATCTTGTAATACCATTGTTTTGTTAGGGGAGGCTAATCTTCGTTACTTGTTTGCATTACCTACACACAAGGGTGAATGGCCTGTCCTTTTAGGAATACCGAATTTGTAGCCAAAAAATGGTGTAGAGTTGGCATCTGGAAGTACGCAACTTTCTCGCCGTCTTAATTCAAGGAGTTTAAGTGGCTTTACCGAATCTATCAATAACACCCACCCATGTCATCATACACACTACCCTGCTTTTACACAACAAAACCTTTTTCTTTGGGGCCGTCCAGAAATGAAGTCACGCGCCAAGGTGGGGGGGGGTGGGTCTCAAGCATTTATGATGATGTGTGACGAGGGGGAGGGGGTGTTTTAAAAATGTGACGTCACATCAAAATGCGCAATTTTAAATAAAAGTCCCACTTAAATATTTGATTGCTTTCAATTTATTTAATAAAGTTTTAATGGCTTCAAGCGTGTTAGCATATTAGAGTGCAGAATTACACTAAATACATACTTAAAATGACAAAAAAGTGATTTGCAACATGCTAATTTTCAATTAGAAAAACTACTTAAAAGGGGGGGGGAATTCAAAGCTTTGTAACGTCATATTGTAAAGGGGGGGGGGTCTACGTTTTTGTAATGAAGTGTAACGAGGGGGGAGGGGGGTAAAATAGGCCAAAATCGCGTGACGTCATTTGTGAACGGCCTTTTATACAAATTTTGTAAAATATTGCGCAAAAAATGGACGTTGTGCAACTTTGCACACGAGTTGTTTTTTTTATAATTTTGCACAGCGACCAACGAAGCTTAGACTTAGAGGGAACATTGCATGCTAGGCAAACGATTTCTCTCAATGGACACAATAACTTTTGTCAACATTTTGAACATTCACATCAGTCAATAGTTTAAAACCAAAATGTTCGTGTAATCGTCCGGAAATTAGTTTATATTTATCGGATGAAATATTTTACTTTTTGACTTCCAGTACATTTATAAGTGGTGGGTCGTTAAAAAAAATTAATCGTTAAAAAATTTTAACGATTAATCGAGAAATTAATCGTTAATTTCCGCAGCCCTAATAAAGTAATATATATACAAAAGAATCTCACAAAAACACGGACTTGTTTGATGCACATTGGGACGAGATGGAACCTGTCACTGAAGCCAAAAGGAAATCTCATATGGCCTACAAGGAAAAGTCTACATCCGAAAGGCTGCATGCTTCAACAACAGTGAAGTCGCATGCCCAAAAAGTCGCCCGTCAATGTGCCAATATCTACTGGCTTAACCTCTGTTCCAGCATACAATCAGCTGCTGACATGGGCAATGCCAAAGCCATGTACGAAAATATCAAACAAGCAACTGGCCCTTTGACGTCCAACGTTTCCCCTGAAAGTCCAAAAGTAGAGAAATTATCCAAGACAAGGCAGTGCAGCTAAAACGGTGGGTTGAGCATTATCTGGAACTGTATGCAACAGTTACCACAGTCTCCAGCCCCGCTCTAGATGAAATCCCCGCTATGCCACCCATGTAAAAACTTGATGTCGTGCCCACACAGGAAGAGCTGAGCAGAGCAATTGACTGCCCCTGAGAATGATGGCATACAACCAGAAGCTCTAGAGAGTGGCAAGACAGCTTTACTCCAACCTTTGCACGAGCTTCTGTCCCTCTGCTGGGAACAGAGCTACACCCCACAGGACCTAAAGGAAGCAACTATAGTGACACTATATAAGAACAAGGGCGATAGAAGTGACTGCAATAACTATCGTGGCATGTCACACTTTAATATTGTAGGTAAGGCCTTTGCCCCGCGTCATACTAACACGATTACAGAGTTTAGCCTCCGGAGTTTATCCAGAATCTCAGTGCGGTTTCCGGGCTGGTCGGTCTACCATAGACATGGTGTTCTACATACGGCAGCTCCAGGAAAAATGCAGTGAGAAGCAGATGCCACTATTAACTATACATTGCCTTTGTGGATCTTACGAAAGCCTTTGATTTAGTCAGTCGCAATGGACTATTCCAAATCCTGGAAAAATTGGCTGTCCCCCACACCTACTCGCCATCATCAGACAGTTCCATGAAAATATGCAGGGCACTTTGCAGTTCGATGGAGCTACTTCAGAAGACTTTCCAGTCAGCAGCGGAGTTAAACAAGGTTGTGTGCTCGCACCAACACTGTTCGCAATATTCTTCTCTGTACTGCTTCGATGCGCATTCAAGGATAGCAGTGGGGGAATCTGGTTACACACCAGAGCTGATGGAGGAGTTTTCAACACTGCTCGCCTCCGAGCTAAAACCAAAACGACAGATGTCATATTACGTGAGAAACTCTTTGGGGCCGTCCATAAAGTGCGTCACGATATTTTTTACCATTTTTACCCCCCCCCCTGTCACAAACTGTCACAAATCTCGGACCCCCCCCCCTCTAAAGTACGTCACAATGCGGAAAATTTTTTTTTACAAACAGAATAAATAAAATTTAATATAAAACACCGTGACGTCACACATGGCCAGACCCCCTCCCCCCTGTCACAAACTGTCACACCTTCTTACACCCCCCCTCTGGAGCGTGACGTACTTTATGGACGCCCTTTTGCGGATGATGTGGCACTGACAGTACACACATAAACTGGTTTGCAACAACTCGTGTCAAGCTTCTCCAACGCCTGTAAAGAATTTGGACTGCAAATTAGCTTGAAAAAGACAAACATCATGGCCCAAGACACAAGTTCTCCTCCTACCATCAATATCGACAATGAAAACTTGGAGGTTGTGGGCAGCTTTACCTACTTGGGTCCAAAGTCTCCAATACACTGTCCATAGAGGACGAAATAAACAGTACAATTGGCAAGGCAGCTGTCACAATGGCTAAACTAAATAAACGGGTCTTGCAAAACACCAAGCTAACAGAGAAAACCAAACTGTGTGTCTATCGAGCCTGCGTCATCATTACACTGCTATAAGGGAGCGAGACATGAACCACTTACACATCCCATGAGCTCAAGCTTAATAGCTTCCAATTGAGGTGCCTGCGTCATATCCTTGGCATTAAATGGCAGGACAAAGTGCCAAATACACAAAGCATGTTCTCAATCCTTAGCGAAAGATGCCTGAGATGGCTAGGACATGTAAAAAGAATGAGCCCTGGCCGCATCCCGAAGGACCTCCTTTATGGAGAACTGGCATCGGGAAAAAGTAAGACAGGTCACCCACGTCTGCGATATAAAGATGTCTGCCAAAGGGACATGAAAGCAGCCGGAATACGCACAAGCGACTGGAAGTGTAAGGCAAAAGACCGATCTAGATGGCGCACAGTTGTAAAAGAGGGCGTAATAAAACAAACTCCGTAAAAAAAAGTTTTTGACTATAAATCCCTTATATCCTGAACCGAAATTATCTCCCCTGCCGCTACATATAGTTTATAATAATGTATATAGATAAACTAAAAATGCATTAATTTAATTACGGTACGTTCGATCGATCTGACATTTTGATATGATGCATTGTTAGGTGAGACGGGCCCGTGCGCCAAATTTCAGCTCGGTGGCTTCACTGGAAGTGGGTCATTTTCGACTTTTGTTTTTCCGCGGTTGACGAACGAACGAACGAACGACGAATGAGACGGCGGTGAAGTTAATATAAGGGATTTAAAAAACAACCCCGTAAAAACAAAGTTTTTGACTATAAATCCCTTATATATGAGATATAACTAAAAGTATTGATTATGTTTCAACGCGACAAAAGTCTATAAACGTCTACACACGTTCTAATTACATCAACAGAAAAATTTCCTTTGCACACTTTCATACCAAATACATGACCTCAAAACACAAGAGATCATGACAGACAAGATTTCGAAGTTAATATATGAGACATAAACATAACTAAAGGGGGGGGGTGGAACACGCAAAATGTAAACAAAAGCACGCCGGTACACCACACTAACATTGCAGCGTAAAGCTTGTTCACCCGGCGAAAGTAGGTCAGTGAAGCTTTAATCGAACAGAAATTATCTCCCTTGCCGCTAAATATAGGTGCTAGGTTAGCAGACGACAAATAAAAATTCTAAAAATAGTGATTTATAAATATGCATTGTTAGGTGAGACGGGTACGTGTGCCAAATTTCAGCTCGATGGCTTCACTGGAATTGGGTCATTTTCGACTTTTGTTTTTCCGCGGTTGACGTACGAACGAACGAACGAACGATGAGACGGCGGTGAAGTTAATATAAGGGATTTAATAAAACAAACCCGTAAAAACAAAGTTTTCTACTATAAATCCCGTATATTTGAGTCATAATTATAAGTATTGATTATTTTCCAACGCCACAAATATTTACAGACTGACACCGAGTGATGTCCCCTGTCTTTTAACGGGGGATGGGACGTGAGGGGGTGTTGGCACGACGGTAGACGTCTAAGCGTCAACTCAAACTCACGTGGAAAAAAACAATAACAAACCGTGAATTTGAATTACATACGTTATATAAGGAAAAAACTAAAAATGCATTAATTTAATTACGGTACAATCGATCGATCTAAAATTTTAATACGATGCATTGTTAGGTGAGATGGGTCCGTGTGCCAAATTTCAGCTCGATCGGATCACTGGAAGTGGGTCATTTTTTACTTTTGTTTTTCCGCCCGCCCAGCCCATGAGATGATGAGAAGATGAGACGGCCGCGAAGTTAGTATAAGGGATTTAATAAAACAAACCCGTAAAAACAAAGTTTTTGACTATAAATCCCTTATATATGAGACATAACTAACAGTATTAATTATTTTCAAACATTTACAGACTGAATCTGTCTTAACTCAAGTTTGCTTCATAACCCTGCGAGGAGGGTGAGAGGGGAAAAGTCTGGTCACCGATTCGCTTGACCGAGCTCAGCGTGACACGTAAAATGTAAACAAAAGCACCGCGGTGCTTCGATGGGCCGCCTCAACGCGTCTACTCAAACTTTGACGTGGAAAAAAAACAATAACAAACAGTGAATTTGAATTACATACCTCATATAAGGATAAACTAAAAATGCATTAATTTAATTACGGTACGATCGATCGATCTGAAATTTTGATACGATGCATTGTTAGGTGAGTCGGGTCCGTGTGCCAAATTTCAGCTCGATCGAATTACGGGAGGTGGGTCATTTTCGACTTTTGTTTTTCCGCCCGCCCATGAGATGATGAGACGGCCGCGAAGTTAATATAATGGATTTAATAAAACAAACCCGTAAAAACAAAGTTTTTGACTATAAATCCCTTATATATGAGACATAACTAACAGTATTGAATATTTTCAAACGCTACAAACATTGACAGACTGACACCGAGTGATGTCCCTTGTCTTTAATAAATGGGGGTGGGACGTGAGGGGGTGTCGGCACAATGGCTGGTCATCGATGGCTGGCGTGAAGTCAAGTGACCCGTAAAATGTAAACAATAGCGACTGCTACATTTAGTTTTATATAGATAAACTATATCTATAACGGCAAGTGGGTCATTTTCGACTTTTGTTTTTCCGCCCGCCCATGAGATGATGAGATGAGAGAGATGATGAGACGGCCGCGAAGTTAATATAAGGGATTTAAAAATAGCCTAGGAGTTCAGGATGGAGGAGGCTACAGACATAAGAGCTAGGAGAAAGGCCACAACATTGGGAAGCCCAGAACTCCTGTGCAAAATTTGTGGTATAGACTGTCACTCAAGGATAGGACTGCACAGTCACACAAGAAAGTGCAACCCGAACTAACGGTGATGCACCATCGTCTTGCGAGACGGAAGGATGCCGACGGCCGACGATATAGATACATACACACACATATATAATTAAAAAAATAATAATTTAAATTCCAAAGTTGTTGTACTTATACATCCATACTACTCCCTCCTGCCCCTGAATAAATCAATGAAGACTATGTATGAAGGAAATAGGGTTTTTCTTATTTCACAGAAATATAAACTACTGTTAGGTCAATATCTATAACTGTCACAGGGTTGTTCAAGAGTGTAGGAATCCCATGGGCTGGCCATGGGGCACGAAAGGGGACACGACATACTTTATTTATAACAAACGCTTTTATGTTTTAAATAAATTGTATTGAATTTATATTATATATTAATATATATATATTATATATTATTTAATATCAATTACTTGACAAGAATAATTATACGTGGTAGAAATAGCCGACTACCTGTGAAGGATTTTTTTTTCTTCTAGAATCCTGGCGACAGTGTGTTAGGTGTGAAAGGTGTGTAAGCCTTAACATAAACAGGGCCAGGATACGTTGGGTGAAGTTGGCCAAAAAAGTTTCATTCATGTTTTCTTTTTTGAGTGTTCTAATTGTTAAAAATGAAGAGCATTAAGTGAAATGAGATCAGGTAAGTCGTATAATTAATTTTTTAAAAATTATCTGTACACACATAAGGCGTTTGAGGTATCTATAGACAGATCTTTTTTGAGTGAATGATTAAGTCAAGTGAATCTGCGATGAAGGAAAGTACGTCACGCTATTTTTGACCATTTTTGACCCCCCTCCCCCCTGTCACAAACTGTCACAAATCTCGGGACCCCCCCTCCTAAAGTACGTCACACTTTCCAAAATAATTTTAATTAACACCTAATTAAATTATTTAAATTAATACTTAAAATACACGTCACTATTAAATTGTATTAAAATATAAAATTTCCACTTAAAAGTAGGGATGTACCAGATTCAAAATTTTGAAATCCGGCTGGAGCTGAAGTGGGCCGGATTTATGAAGTAAAATCCTGCTGGAGCCGGAATCAGATTTGTTAAAATGGCTGGATTCCTGATTTTCCGGGGCCATTATGATTATGAATATATATATATAGATTAGGGATCTACCGGCCAGCCGGATTTATGAAGTGAAATCCTGCCGGAGACGAAGCCGGATTTTTAAAATTACATAATAAAAAGGAAACAAAACAATTTGACTAAAAAAAAGACTAGATTGACAAATTATGTGACCAACTCTTGTGCTATATTTAATCTGTTTATTAAGGTCATATGAATTATATTTCATTCAAAAATATTCACTGGACATCATCTGTGTTCATCCATAGTTACGACTGACATCAATCTTTCACAATCATCGTTTCCTGGAAGGATGATTGCAGACAGATCAACTCGTCCTCATCTAGCCACTCAAAAGCCTCTGTATGTGCATTTTCTCCTCTGGCAATAACTGCCATGGGTTCTCTTTGACTTCTGGAAGTGATTCTCAAAGTACGGATGCGTTTTATCTGAGTTGATTCTTGAACAGTTTGGGTGGGCACATTCTCCTGAGCCCGAGCTCTGTGTTTCTTCAACATTGTTTGTGAGGCAAAATATGAGTGACATACTTTTGCAAAGTCGATCAAATAAGATGGTAATCATATGGTTGTACTTTGAAAACTCCTGTTGATCTTGGCATAATGTCATCAAATTTGAGAGTTTGTGCTACAAACAAGGAAGGAAATTTATGAGAATCTGCATCTGCTCTTTCTTAAGCTTTCTTCCATCATTTGTTTGGTTAATTGGGATTGGAGGAGGGGAGAATCTTTAAGGTAAAACGTTAAAATATGAGCTTCGTGCTTTGTCGCAACATTTTATGTCCTGATATTTAATAACAATTTGAGTGAAATATGGGCTGGTGCGAATATGATTATCAAACCATTCCTGATCCTTCGATATCAGTCCTGCTGTATCCGATTCAGATTTATGAACAACACATTCAGGAGATACGCATTTCAATGCTATTTTGACATAAAACTAATTCTAATGTTTCAATAAATTTTTGAAATTTATTTTTAAAGCTATTTAAATTCTACTAAAAAAATATAAATAAATTAGAAAAAAATACTAAAAATAATAAATGTGTGACATCACAAATGGCCTGACCCCCCTCCCCCCTGTCACAAAGTGTCACACTTTCTTAGACCACCTCCCCCCTCGGAGCTTGACGTACTTTATGGACGGCCCCAAATTACAAAAAAGGATTGTTGTTTCAGAAATCGAGTGGTCCAAATAAATTTTTATAATACAACCAATTTATATCGGAATTCTTTATTTGTCACCAATACTAACTTATTAAAAAAATTACAAAAAACAAAAACAAAAAAAACTACACTTTCCACAAGAGAAAAAAAACTGCACCCATGAGCTTTAACAAAAATATTGTAATCGATGAAATAACACTCCACAGTTAATGTAATGAGGTGACAGGTATATGAATTGACGTGACTTAGACTTGAGACTGGTCCCTGTAATGACGTATCTGGTACATGTAATGCAGAGGCGTAGCTAGGGGAGGGGGAGAGGGGTCCAAATTCGGAAGTCCCCCCGGCCACCACTTGAGGGGGGGGGCCCAAAGGAGATTCAGTTTTTCTTACATTAATTATTACGCCATCGCCATGTATGCAGGGCCCCACACAGAGGCCAAGCCCTCGGGCCCCAAAATCCATAGCTATGCCACTGATGTAATGAAATGACTGGTCCCTGTAATGACGTGACTGGTCCCTGTTATTAAGCGGCTAGTTCTGGTAATGACATAACTGGTCAGTGGCGTCACTAGGGGGGGGGCGGGGGGGCCGCCCCGGGTGACACCCATCAGGGGGTGACACCCGAGCCTAAAATTTTACTGTGTACGATTTTATGTCAGAAAACAAAAGATGACACATTTTTTAATCTAGAAAGAAATTAAGAAATACAATGAAATACGTGAAACGTGAAAATTCTTATTAAAAAATATCATTTAACTTGCAATAATAAAACAGTCCCAACACACGAACATCATTAAAACAAATTAGGAAAAAAAGAAAAGAAATAGTCGCAGCAGAGAGATCTTTAAAAACGGCTGGAATGAAAGAGGCAGTGTCTTCTGTTTTAAAAGATATAAAGCCATGAACGATTCCCACCTCACGAATCCCTCCACCACAGTGGGGTGGGGGGGGGAATACGATTTTTATCACCACCCCCACCCCCCCCAAAGAAAAAAAATCAAATGAGGGGTTTTCTTTGTTGATGTTTTTCTTGAGGAAAATTATGATTTCAATGTCTTTGAGTTAATATTTTATATATATATTATTTATTAAAGGCGTGAAAGCATAGATATGCATGTTTATATACAGGTAGTCCTCCGGTTACGACGGTCCCATCCCGACTTACGCTGTTTAGTGCTTACGAACGCGCCCCCTTAAAGAATAGTATTACGCGTTATTCCGTATTTAAAAAAAAATTCATGAGGTAACGAATTCTTTTCTCTATTTGAAATAACAAAAATTATTGAAAAATATGTATGATTATTATTTCAACCAACAACTTTCGTTTGCGAATTTTTCAAATGGCGAAGTTTTCAATCAAGTCAATAAAGCTGAGTAAGCTTATAAGTTCCTTTTCAATGCTCATTAGAGAGAGCATATTCAGCCTTTTTCGTCCCATGCAAATTCTCATTATATATTCTTTTCAACTTTGAAAAGGATCGCTCTCAGCTGCAGTTTGATGTCATCATTGAAAGATAGATGCGAAGTGCGATGTGTACATTTGTAAAGGACTGTGTGAAATATAGCTCATTCAAAAGCAGCAAAATTTTTAGCTCTGTGCAAGTTTTTTGAGTTTCGCTTTGTGCTAATTCCTTTTCCTAACCCTGAGCCTGGGGCTGGACAATAACTTTTTTAAGAGTTCTGAAAATTGGACTAATTCTGAAGGTAAGCAGTCTTCGAAATCACGCATGAACCTACATGTGGAAGAAAATTAGAAGCCCCGAGCCTAGTGCTCTTTATGGGTCTTCCCGGAAGACCCCCTTAGCAATCTGGCCACCAAAGGGACGTAACAGCTGAGGAACCCCCCCAAAAGCGGTCGCTTCTGAAGCGGCCACCTGGGCATCCAGGACATACAGTCGAAGATGCCTCCCACTAAGTTGCCCTCACAAGGAGGTGGTGAAAATTTCCTACTACGACCCGCTACCACTTTGGCGCCATCCCGGCAAAGCACACGGGTCTCCATGGTTAGGACCGCCGCAGACCGGGTGATCATCAAAGACCTACCTAGGGTGCAACCCCCACTGGAAGGTTTCCTCAGAGCTGGCGTCCAATGCGTTCTTCGCGGCACTTTTTGCTAATCCGTACTGGCGCTCCTGGCCCTAAACCGGCACCGCTCGATGGCGTTGCTAGTAAATTGAGGGGGGACGAAACGGTTGCTTCGGATTTACCCGACCCCTTCTTCGAAATCACTTGAATGTTCTTCCATTAACTTGGCTGCTGCCCATCGGGTGGCGAAAGGGCTGAGATCAGTAAGCCAAATTTCTCATGGGTGTATTTATATGCACCTAACCAATGTTGTAGGGCTTAAGAAACGTTTGTCAATGATTACCAGAAATACCTCAATCTTGAATTTTTTTCTCCAGGAGAATGCTGTTTTGTTGATGTCCCTTTATCAAACTGACGCTTTCTTTTTTGTTTGATAGTATTGAAGATTGTTTACACTGTTTTTACCACGGACTTTTCCTTTGCTTTGTATTCATAGGAATAACATTAAGAATGCTATTTTTTAACAAACTCAATGAGAGACTTCCTTTCTAAAATTGTTTCCCAAATTTCAAGTAAAATAGCGACTTCCAGTTGTTCAATTTCCTTTAGAAATCCTTCTTCTTCAAGTCGGCAGTCACGTGGCTGATTTTCATTCGTTGCTAATTCTTCTAGTGCTGCGATATTCTCATTGTATGAGCTATTAACAGACCTTACAGCATAATGTCAGGCTGACCATCTTGTGTCAGACAAGGCTTTGTTAGCATGTATCAATTTCATATGTTTTTGAAGTACCTGTCAACGATGAGTAAATGCAACAAGTTGGGTATAAAGATTTTGCAGAAGACAAAAAAATCTGACCGCAGTAGGACAACCTGCTGCTCTTTTCCCAACCAAATTAAAGGAATGAGCTGTGCACGTCACATAATGAGCTACAATGAACTTCTCACGAAGAATAGCCTGGTTTCCGTTATACTTCCTACTCATTTGCAGCATTGCCGTATGACTGTCCAAGGCATTTTCAGGGATTCGTACAAACATAATGGCCTGCATCTTTATTATACACTATAATTCATAAAAAGTTTGGGGGCCCTTAAATATTGGGGGACGTTAGCCCGTTCAGCAGCCCCCCCCCCTTTTAATCCGCCATAGGGGTCCACGCATCTGTGACGATGTGGTACGAGGAGGGGGGTGTTTAAGAAATAATGTGACGTCACATCAAAAACGCGAAACTTTCAATAAAAGTTCCACTTAAATATTTGATTGCTTACCATTTATTTAATTACGTTTTCAATGACTTCACGCGTGTTACGATATTACAGTGCAGACTTACCCTAAATACATATTTAAATGACAAAAAATAATTTGCAACATGTTAACTTTTATTGAGAAAATACGGCTTGGGGAGGGGTGTCAAAGCTTTGTGACGTCATATCGTAAAAAAGGGGTGGGGTCAAAGTTTTTGTGACAAAGTATGACTCTGGGGGAGGGTGGGGTAAAAATCAGCAACCTCGCGTTACGTCATTTATGGATGGCCCCTTCAGTCGTGAAGGGGTGACACCATGAGCTACCGCCCCGGGTGACACCAACCCTAGTGACGCCTCTGTAACTGGTACATGTAGTTACGTGACTGGTACATGGAATGACGTGACTAGTGCCAGTAGAGATGATTAGAGCCTGTACTGACGTGGCTGTCCCTGAAATTATATTACTGGTTGACCCTTCAAGACTAAATAATTTGGTAGGGTTTACAAAATTCAGTATACGACATTTAAGTTGCATGGGAAGGTGCTCTTGTTCGAGACATTGAATTCAGTGGCGGATCATGGGGGTTCAATTAGGGCATATGACACATCTGGTGTGCCTGGATTTTCCTGGTTTAGTTAATATATTATAACTAATATTTTCATGCTTTAGAAATCACTTTCTTCTCGCTCTATTTTTAAGTGATATAATCTAGTACATTTGTATATCTTAACCACATTGCGGAGAATTATAACAGATGCAAGGCCCCAATACACGTGTTGCATTTGTCTTTTGCATTTAATTTATCTGACACTGAGTGCTTTTAGAACTGGATAAATGTCAATTTATTGAAAAAAAATTCTATAGACTTGACGATGTTTTATTTTCGAATTTCAGCACACGAAAATTAATGGAAACATGGACCCCTACATACTCCTATGTTGCTGGCTTGTCGCAAACCATTTAGCCTGTCCAATGGCTAGTCAAATAATTACACTAACTTCTTCAGATGAATGTCTTCCAATCGCCGAGATATTGTTTTGTGATGTGTTTGGTAATCATTCGCAGTTTCCCTTCAGCATGTGTCCTAGGAATACGTTTTGGAAAAAACAGTTGATAATCACGACAAATAATTCAGGTCAACTTATTTGCGAGTAAGAAAACAGTTTTAAAAAATGATTTTAAAATATTTTATAAATGTGCTTTCAACTGTAACTTGATATACATTTTGGAATATTTACTTACGAGACTCAAATGAATCTCTGCTTTTATTAGCATCATTAACTGAATCATATTAACAAATTATATGGTCACTTATTCAATATGTTTTATTATTTTTTCAGTGACTGCCCACTCGGCACCATAAATCAAAAGACTTACCATATGGATACTGATTGTCTGCAAGATATGTAAGTCAACTTTAAATTTCGACTCCTACGGAAAGATTTAAAAGGCTTTGTATGATGACATTTTTTGAAAAGGCCATTGTGGTTGTTGTTTCATTAGGTTTCTCCTCATTTAAAAAAAATGTTATCTTATCTATTACAGACGCTCCTTTTATGCAGAAGATTTTATTGCGTCCTACGCGTATCCATGTTTATGTCTAGCTAGTCTTGCAATTTTATTAGAATTAGAGTTTTCAATGTTGATGGTGCGTTGGTTTTCCTGGTTTTATCAGGCAAGTCATTCCACGCCCGAAATCCAGATACGAGTAAATTGGGATGTAGACTGCAATCAGGTTAGGTAGAGATGAAATTATTGAATAGGGTATGTGTAATCCTGAAAAAAGACGCAAGAATTTACAGAGCAGCTTGGCAAACAGTTTTAGAGGTGTTTTTCTTGTAATTATGGTATATAAGCTGTTGTCTCAGTGTTTAAATCATTATGACTCCCAGGAATGTTAATAGTTTGCCAATGCATCTTTGGGGCCGTCCTTAAAGTACGTCACGCTCCAGAGGGGGGGAGGGGGGTGTAAGAAAGTGTGACAGTTTGTGACAGGGGGGAGGGGGGTCCGGTCAGGTCATGTGTGACGTCACGCTGTTTTATATTAAGTTTTGAGTATTTTGTTAATAAAAAACATTTTTGTTCGAAAGTGTGACGTACTTTAGGGGGGGGGGTTCCGAGATGTGTGACAGTTTTTGACAGGGGGAGGGGGGTTAAAAATGGTCAAAAATAGCGTGACGTTCTTTATGGACAGCCCCTTTAAAGTCTATAGCTTTTATTTGTGTGTGCCGAGAAACAATGTATACAACGAAAGATATGTAGAAAATTTGGTACAGAAAATGGCTTTTCAGAAAAGAGATCCGATCTGAAAAAGGTATAATCATTGCATAGTGTGATACAATGATTTTTCACGCGGATCTATATTAATCCACAAAAAACTCTTTCACTTGGCCAAATGCACCGTTCGTGAAACAGGTCAGATTAAACCCCGGTCCAGATTATACCCGGGGCTTTTCTGGCCTAGGTCAAACTGGGTGTTAAAATGGCAAATTTTGTTTTGTTGTTACCTTTGGATTTCTAGTTTGGCAATTAAGAATAATTTATTTATTTAATTTTTTAAAATTAATGCAAGAATTTGTTTTTTAAAATATAATTTACATGTTACTCACGACGGTTTAAATTTTATTTTAAGAAAACTCTCTCTTAAAGTGCCTTCCTCATTTTATCAACCCATCTATTTTGTGATCTGCGTTACTCTTAAAAGAATGGGGCAAACCAACAGAGTGGAAATATTGCTGGATTTCGCCAGTTTTACTTGCATTCCTACCCTTCATCGATTTTAACTGTGGTATGGTGACGCGGCGTCTTATCTTATCTTATCTTATCTATACAGACGCTCCTTCTATGCAGAAGATAATTGCGTCCACAGACCATGACAGATGATCTGTTGGCAAGTGATGCAGCGTTCACAGGCCACTCGACCACCGTGTCCCCGCGTGTGTCTTAAAGAAACACGTGTTCTCTTCACGCCATTTTTTTTTAATCGGTGGTATTCGTTTTGATTTGTGTTATTCTAAGACAGGGGTCGGCGAACTCGTTAGCCCGTTACACCAAAATTATTTTTTTTACGTTGGCGTTACGAAGTCGCGAGGTCCTGCCCCAAACAACTCGGGGGTTTGGGGGAGCGTCGCAAGCCACCCCCCCCCCAGATCTGGGTAAAGCCACAGACGCAAGGTTTTATATACAGTTAATAACAGATCATGGACTTTATCTAAATAAGTAAAATGTAAAAAAAATCTTTTTTCTAAAAAGGACACGCTTTTATTTACAAACATTTACAGACTGAAACGCGCTGATCTCCCCTGTCCTTGATGTAAACACGGGAATTTGGTAAACGAGGGCTGGAGTGAAACCAGTGATCCGTGGAGGTCAACTCTAGCAGACGACTATATATTCTAAATAGTGATAAACAGAGATAAACTAAACATTGATTAATTTAATTACGGTACATTCGATCGATCTGAAATTTTGATACAATGCATTGTCATCCAAGATCTATCTGTGGTAAAATTTTGAGATCTCTAGGACCACCAGAAGTGGTTTAATTTTACGTTTCAAGATTTGAAGGAAGGATGGATGGATGGATACAACATACAGTGTGACTTAAATAAAAGCGTGTAACGTGTAAAAAACAACTAGTGGAGAGGGTTGAAGAAGTCAAACAATTATTGACTTGGAGAGGAGAGTGTTGTAGATAAATTGATGTAAAATGTAAACAATATGATAATTTTTAAAGATGAATTCTTAGAAAATATCAAATTGGTTGAGTTCTAGACTATGAATTCATAGTATAGTCTTGCATCATCATATTGATCCAAGATAAGCTAGTACTAGCACTAGCTGAGGCATTATTACAGTAAACTTATTTTATTCATTAGTTGAAGCTACTTAATATGTGGAGGTTTGTGCTAACTTGCCTTGGCCTATAATAAAGGATTAACGTTATTTTGACTGATCAGCTGCGTAGCGTGGGTATGTTCCGCCCGGGGCAGAACCCAGATTTGACGCCCCCCCCCCACCTGAAAACTATGTTGATGCTATAAAGTAAAGATAATTTTTAAATTTAAATAGAGATCAGTGCTTTTTTCAAACGATATTTTTTAAAAGAAAAAATCATTGTAAGATATTAATAATGACACTTCATTTTTATGTTAGAAATGAATAGAATGTATTGTTTTATCTTAAATTAACGGTTTCTGCTTTTACTCATGGCACAATCTTTGATGTATCAACGTTGTCAGCCATGCCATGCTGAATAACCAAAATAGCCATAGATTAGTAAATCTTGGTGTATACATTATTGATTGCAATTAATTTTTCCTCAAATTAATTTTAGAGAAGCTTCTCTCACAGCATGCATTACTTATGACAGTTGTAAAGTAATATTCGAAGTAACGATATTAGGCAGGGTAACTTCGAGCCTAAATACTAAATGTCGTACTAAACTTGTATAGTTCAAGTGGGTTTGAATTCAATAATAATTTTTTTATCCGTAAGGAAAAAAATATATCCTTGCTTGACAATGTCATGTGAGATAATTGCTCTAGTTTGAAGGCAAAATTTCAAAGTCCAGTATATTTGTTAGTGTATGAAAATCATATATTATGTTTTCCAAATTCTGTAGCTGCCAACACCTCACGTGAATTTCGATAGTGACCTCATCTTAAGTAGAATACAACTTTCTTCTCAACTGTTTTTCCACATAACGTGGCTACATATTCGCTTTGATCGCCAAAAATTTGCTCTATCATTCTTTGACCGGAAGGTTCAATTAAAATCATATGTTCTCCACATAAAATTTTAGAAAAAGTCAAAGCATCCCTTAAGTATTCCATTATTGAATAGTCTCTGCAAAGCATTTTTGAAAAGCACTATACGTTTGTAAATATTTTTGGGCATTATTGACTTCATAAAGTACATGATTTAAGATTTTACATATTTACAAATTTAAAAAATAAATAGAAAAGGAAAGATTTAATCGCAACTAGCTAAGTTTCTGCGTTTGTTCGTGTGTTTAGATTTTCTTCTGCCTCTGTCAGTTTTTCCATAGCTTTCAAAATAACCCCAAAATGGCTCCATGGTATATTCATAATTTGTCTCCTGAAATCTATTTAATGCCTTGCCTGTAACCAGGGGCGTAATAACGACTTGGCATCGGGGCAGTTGCCAAGGGCACCGAGGGCTAATCCTTCAATAATAAATTTATTCTGTATAATTTAGTATTTTCCCTATTTCTCAAGAGCGCCAAAAAATGAATTTGCCAACGGTGCGGAGTACACAGTTAAGCTTCTGCGTGTAGCAGCAATTATATCTTTCCAATGGTGTGTGGAAATGGAAAAGAATGCGTAACAACGATCTAGAGCAGTGCCTCTCAAACTTTTTCGTATGACGGACGGCATGAATTTTTCCCATTGCTTTACGGACCGGTGCGCTATTTTCCTGTACTGACGTGATTTTCCCTGTACTAATGAGCAAGATGAGCCCCTACATGACCAAAGGCCTCTCAATATTAAGCGTGAATTATGTTTGTTTTATGCTACATGTCATCGAAAGATTTTGAAAACATTGATTGCAAATGCTAATTTACGATCGTCTTCATTTTGTATAGACATGTGTTGATAATGGCAGCCATCGTTATTGTTTCAACTACATTGTATTTTTAAATTGATAGTACTTTAATAAATTTATATCACCACTTAAGTCTACGTTTTATTAAAGAGATCATACTATTTAATATAAAAAGTCATGTTTATTTATTTTAAAAAAATAATAACGTAACTACCCTAAGTACATGTGTAAGTTTAAGCTCACAATTTTCTTTAAACTAATTGCTAAGGTGAACCTGTTTATTTGTTGCAAGTTTATCAAGTCTTGGCTCGATTGAGGACAACGATATACGTAATGGAGAACAAATATCCATACTGTTCCTGACTTAGTCTTAATAATGCTCATTGTTTTTAAAAAACCAGTCTCACATTGGTAAGATGAAAGAAATGGAAAAAGAGCCTAGGGAGCAGTTTTCGGCAAGTTCAAGATATGAATTCTGCACGCACGTGAATCCAAAAGGATTCAAGAGAGATCATAGTTCCAAAATTCATTTTTAAACCTTCATACGCAGCTAACTCCAGCAATTTATCTTCCAAAGTTACTGACAGGTCAACCTTCGAAGCAATAAAAGGATTGCGTATCCATCCAGTACCTTCCATGGGTCATCTTCTGTTGGAAAGTAGAACTCAAAAGCTCAAATAATTTTGTCAAGTGCTCAATGATTACTTTCTGTATAGAGATGGAACATGAAACTCTTCATCTGCACTATCGTTAGTTTCTGCCAAATTGAGAAAAATTTCGAAACAATATGCTGATACTCGGTTCTTCCATGCTTCTAGATTGCGTTTCTGTCCATCAATCTTGTCTGCCATTGTAAATAATGAAGCCACCCTTCCTTGCATGGAGATATTGAGCTCATTAAAAATGGCAAAGATATCAAACTTTGCTATTCAATTCGCATTTCGAAATAGTTGAGACCAATCTGATCGAGCTTTCTTCACAATTGTAATGAAGTAGAAAAATGCTCTTCCTTCAAGTCAGCCTTATATTGTTATCGCACATAAACCATCAGATTTCCAAAGTGACTGACGGGAATCCCTCAAGAGAGCCTGCGGTGAGATCACAGGTGCTTTGATGTCACCATCAAGCGACGCGGGGTGACAATCTGATACACTCACTTTTTATATCTCAAACTAAAGGTTTATTATTAGATGTATTTTTCATTTCTTGAAAACTTCCGCGGACCAGGGCAGGGCTGATGGTCCACGGACCGGCACCGGTCCGCGGACCACCACTTTGAGAAGCACTAATCTAGAGTACCACAAATAGTTGGAGTGTACGTTTCTGTTCTGTAGCGGACCACCACTTTGAGAAGCACTGATCTAGAGTACCACAAATAGTTGGAGTGTACGTTTCTGTTGAATCAGCATGTAAACAAATCAAATTTAATGAACTTTTTGAGCAAAGTACTAATTTGGCATTGAGATTTATGTCTTTGAGTTTTTCTTGAACACCTGTAGGCTATAATTTCCAGCCACGAAGAAGTATTAGGGGCCGTCACGCGATTTTGGCCGATTTTTACTCCACCCCCTTTTCATTTATGGACGCCCACTGAACACACGTTGGGCCTTTGCAGTCCTATAATTTCAGACCATCAGCTTTAAACTTAATTACAATAATATAAGATATGTCGTAGGCACATTCATTTTGTTTCAATGAAATCTTTCAAAGATTCTAAAACGTCTACTTTCTGATTTTCAATCTTTACATATCATACAATTGGACTTGTTTGAACCATAAGGTAAATTTATGAATGCTATCGAATACAATGCAATAATATTTGATATCTTGCACC
Organism: Ampullaceana balthica; assembly: GCA_944989445.1. Lineage (NCBI taxonomy): Eukaryota > Metazoa > Mollusca > Gastropoda > Lymnaeidae > Ampullaceana > Ampullaceana balthica. The sequence goes on along the minus strand of CALYLW010000011.1, from coordinate 589,355 downwards.
TGAAAGGTAATTTTTGTCGAACTGTATCTTTTAAAACTGCAAATGAGCTCATTTTGAATTTTAGGAGACAGGTTTTTTAGGGGCCGTCCATAAATGACGTCGCGCGATTTTAGCCGATTTTTCACCCCCCCCCCGTCTCGCGGCGTTGTCACAAAATTAGCCCCCCCCCTCCAATATGACGTCACAAAGCTTTGCACAACCCCCCCCCATAAAAGCTGTATTTTCTATTTGAAAAAGAGAATTTTGAAATCACTTTTTTTGTCATTTAAGTATGTATTTAGTGTAAGGTTGCACTATTATATCGTAAAACGCGTGAAGCCTTGTAAAACGTCATTAAATAAATTGTAAGAAATCACATATTTAAGTGGAACTTTTATTTTAAGTTGTGAGTTTTGATGTGACGTCACATTTCTCAAACACCCCCTCTCCCTCTTCACAAATCGTCACAAATGTGTGGACTCTTCCTCCCCCTAGATGCGTGACGTCATTTATGGACGGCCCCTTACCCGTTTTCACAATATGTTCTCGAAGCACTCGATCGTACGTAGCGAGCAGATGTATGAGTTCCAGAATATTGCCTATATTTGCACTAGTATTGTCCTCTCCGTAACCGCGAAATGCCATATTCTATTTTTACTAGGATTTAATAATGTTAAACATTTATTTGTTACTATACACAGTATTTGTTACTATATATGTGTGCCACGTTTGGTCATTTTCCATCAATCCATGTCAATGTATGTTCCAATACAGAACAACCACACTGGTCACTGGTACACAAAAAACAAACACGCACACTATTTCAGGAAGCAAAAAACAACAACGATAAAAAGGCATGTTATTTTCTAAATTTTACAGGAATAAAGAAAAGGTGACTAAATTGTCCTTCGATATCACCGAACAGTGTTTCCCCCAAGTTGAATATTTAAGATGTGAAACACATGCCGGTTGGGAGGTATTCATTATATGCAAAAGAAACCAAAAATGGACTGGGGATCTCATAGTACAAAAAAGACAACTACATTGCGTGTAAGTAGCATGTCACTTTATATATGTCTTTGAGATAAATTGGATGATTTCTGAAAAATAAAATAAATACAGGTTGCTTTTACTCCTCGCATAAGCTTATCACGCTCTTTTGAATATATTATTTATCTTTTCCTGCTGCTTTAATTTTTATTATTATTTTTTTAAAATTCGTATTTAATTTTAGCATGGGCACAAGTCCAAGAACACAACTAGTTAATCACGATTAATTTGAAAATTATTTTTTATTGGATCCTTCATTTTTCTCATTTACAAGTAGCCCATTCTTTGGACTATACTTCATTCATTTTTGTTGTTGCTTTCTTCAGTGATTGCCCGCCAAACTCATTCATTCCATATGAATACCATTACAATACTACATGCATAAGGTAAGAGCCTTAATTTTATATTAATAAGTTCCATCATTTCTTATAACTGATAAAGTAGGCCCACTCTGGCCCACCTTACCTATGGGGGCCTGATGAGATTTATCAAATTTCTTTTTTATTTCTTTTACTTTTCATATAGGGAAGAGAGGAGCAACAAAAATCAAGAACCTGCCAACAATCTTTCAACAAGGCCAGCCAACTTAATAAACAATTTAACTGTAATATTTATTATTATTTTACTAAAAAATGTGTTCTACTAAATTGATTTATATTTATTCTTTTGACAACTAAATGTGTTTTTCATGAGATATGTGTAAAAATCAACTATCGCTAGTTGATATTTTGCTGTAACCATTTATCATACATTTTGTCTTCCATCAGAGAACATCCTGGATGTTTGTAAGAGAATAGTGTAAATTCTACTACATGTATTAGAGTAATTTACCACCTCGCGAACGCCATACGCTAAAAATAGCACCATTTTTGGCTTTCATTACCTAGTTTCTAAACCGTTCGACACAGGGTAAAAACGAAAGTACCTACAAGTAGTATGACAACAAGGCTACTATAATGAGACAGTATTCTTCTATTACTACGCGGGGTTAGAGTGTAAAGTCCAATTTTAGCGGACCCAGTTAGCTACCGCCTGCCGAACACTTTTTTGCTTAATTTACTTCAAAGCAGACACTTTTACCTCAAAGCAGACACATAACCAAAATCATCAAAGAATCAATTTTTAGTTAATGGAGTCAACAAATAACACTGGAGATGTCAATAATAATGTAATAAACGTTTATTAAAGAAATTAGATCCCGAATAACTTATCTCTATTAATATGAATATTCTTATGCTCTATATATTACAAAATAATACTAAAGGTAGATCTATAATCTATAGTCTAGTCAGGGCAGCAAACAGTGCAAACAAAAGTGCCTTGTTTCAAAGGTGCACAATTTTGCGTGCACTGTGCATGCCACCAGCCATCACACACATCACATTGGACCCAAACCTCTGCCCCTCCCCCTTTTTTCCACCCTTGACCTATTCCTGCCAACAAGAGATCCTCTTCTATATCTAAAGTATCGTCATCTGCAGCCATGTCAAGCTCCATTGTTTGTACCAACTGTGAGTCATCACTGCTGCTATCAGATAGATCTATTACTGGATACTACTTTACTTTCTTGGATTCCACTATTTTCATTTTTTTAATGTGCTCTTCTTCTCTCTTGTGTCTTTTTTTCTTCCCTTTCTTGCTCTCTTTTCCTTTTTGTAGCCTCTTTTTTTGCATCCTTTCTCTTTTTGCTTTCTTCCCTCTCGATCTTTCTTTTCAGTTTATTTTTTTCTATTTTTTCTTAGTCTGTTGTTTTCTTTTTTTAATGCTTCTCTAAACTCTTACCACTGACCAAGTTTGGCATGGTTGGAGCATTTGCTGTTAACGTCTTGTTTTTATTCCTTCTAACAAAAGCAGGCAGCTTTAAAATGTCATCTACTGTCAAGTTAGCTTTGAGTGTGCAGTTTTTGGGTTCTTCTAGACTCCACGTTTCTATTAGCCCCACAGCTAAGGCTTGAAACTTGTTCTCTTCTTCCTCTTCGTCACCTGCAGTAGAACTTGTCATTGTAAGTTGACAAATTTTTTTTATTAAATTGGTTGCGACCCATTTCACCATATCAAAATTTTTTGAATAGTCCTGGAGTGCTTTAAGTTGTGCAGCAGACAAATTGGACTTTGGTGGTGATGATGCAGGTAATGATTCTGGTTGGGAAGATTTGTAAATGATAGACTTATTTTCATTCTAACATCGGCTGTTTTCCTGTATAATGGAGCTGGGTCTCTATGACTACTTGTGTTTCATTCGCAATCGGTTGTGTCTCAATGAGTGCCTGTGTGTAAGATTCGATTGACTGTGTCTCAATGATTGTTTCTGTGTAAATTTCTATTGGTGTTGTTTCAGTGGTTGCTGCTGTGTCGGATTCTATGTGTTGTGCCTAGATGATTGCTTGGTTATCGTTGGGACTCAATCAATTTGTTGTCATTTATGCTGTGCAGGTGGTTTAGCTTAATTTTCCTACATGAAAACGTGTTCGCAACGAAGTAATATCCTACAATAAAACAAATATACTTCAACGCGAACATGGCCTCAAAACGAACACTACTATTTTCAAATAACATTAAAGGCCAAGAGCTAGACCCTTATTTAACTAAATTTTTCTGCAGAATAAAAGTGTTCGGTACGAAGTAAAATCCAACGTTAAACTTACTTCGTCGCGAACACCCCTTCGAAACGAACATTGCTATTAAAAAGCATTGTAAAGTATAACAGCGTTGTTACTGGCCTATTTGTAAGTGATGATGCAATAACAAACACGTGTGTTTTCCAAAGTGAACAGGAAAAGTAGTCTTAACCCGGACATCAACTTCGTTCTTCCTAGGGACGCTGACAGCATGCATGGCGCAAGGATCAAAATGTTGACACACATTTACTCACAAAATAGTGCGTCCCGGCAAACGAAACGATAAAATGATATTGAAAACAGAAGTACTTTCGACTTACGTGTGTTCGTTTTCGTGTTAGACGGAAAATAAAAATACAGAGAACGCTTTATGAAATAGTGTTCGCTACGACATAGCGTTCGCGAGGCGGTAACTTACTCTACATGTATTTGTTGATATGTTGCTCTAATCATGAACTTACTTTTTTACTTTCATCTGAAAACATTTTTGTAAATTTCTCTACTGTCTCTTGATATGTTATTGTTATATACCTACCTATTGGCTATTGGTACTAAGCTTTTGGATTTTACTTAAAAACAATATCACTTTTAACAGTCAATAATTTAGAGTTAGAAAGGGAAAACAACACATTTTGATATTTTATGCATTTGACTTAAACTTAAAACTTTCATCCCATTTTTTATTACAAGTTTTCATCCCACAATTTCTTAAATTTTAAAAATGCTATTACTTTCTTTACCATAATTGTTTTAAAAATTCATCAAAGGAGCTTGAAGGTGATAGGTATAGAGAGTGGGAAAGGAGGGGAGGTGAGATCGTTTAGATTAGAGCAAAGGTGACTTAGAGGAAAAGTTGTTCATGTTTTGTGACAAATGTTTTTCCACTATAGACCTACAGTTGGCCTTTTAATAAGGAATGTTGTTTTCTTTTTTTTGACCAGATTAATCAAATTATATTATATTTCCAATATTTTCATATACACAAATTTAAAGGTTTTTTTACGCCAAAGTATTTTTTGCCTTAAAGATATTGTTTACCTTTTTAAAATATAAATCCTCGACTCCTGCAAAACTGCCTTATCTGCACAAATGTAATATAATGCTGGCATATCTCATGTGACATATTTAAGACTCATCCTTTTAACAATAAAAAATAAGGTTTTAAGTTTCTTCAAAATTTAAACAGGGTATGAGTGAGCCTGACAAGATTTAACAAAACGCTGTTTTGATACATCCTGCCAGGCTCACTTATACCCACCCACATTTTGTTACCCCCCCCCTAAAGTATGTCACACTTTCGAACAAAAATGTTGTTTTTTATTAGCAAAATAATCAAAATTTAAAATAAAACAGCGTGACGTCACACATGGCCGGACCTCCTCCCCCCTGTCACAAGACTTTCTTACACCCCTCCCCCCTCTGGAGCGGGACGTACTTTATGGATGGCCCCTAACCTAATAGACTTATTATATCCATTTAGAGATTAAAATTGAGGCATTAAAATTAAAGTCTTGAAACTTTGGCTAAATGAATATTTTAAATAGATATTTTTTTCATTTATCGCTTACAAATATTTAAACTTCTAATCTATATACTGGTAATCTCTTGATTATCATACAAATCTCTTTTGGGTTTGCAAGATATTCAAAACCTGCTGCATTTATTTCAAAATGTTACTCTTACGGAAAGTCTTTTTATTTCTAATCAGTTAAGACATTGAGAATGCTCCAAACTATTAAAAAAAGGTATTTTAAATGATTAACTTTTCCTACACTTTGGTCATTTAAAATCAAAGCATTTTTTGTGTTAATTTAATGTAAAAAATGTAATCTGTTATTTTTTTAAAATTCGGTGTATTAATTTATTCCATGGACTAGTTCACTATTTACCAAGTTAAATTTCTTTCCCACCACTTTAATGAACTCCCTAACCCAACTCCTCCCCGATATTATGTGAGGAAATTCAGCTTAATTTTTGATAAGCTGAATTGCTAAAACTTGATGACAGTAGATATTGATGTAAAAATTAATAATTGAAAATGATATATATGTTACAGGCAATGTGTGAAATTCAGGCATTCTATAGAATGCCCAGGCATTGTATAGCATGCCTGATGGTTTTAGGCAAAGTATGAAATAGCAATCAATTCATTAGATGCCTGATTTCACACAAAAATCATCCTTAGTTTTGAAGCAATTATCTTTCAATTAAAGTAAAACAAACAAGATTAAAAATTATTTTAGCCAAATGATTTCTGAAATTATAAGGTAGTGTAAAGGCTAAATTGTTTCAGTGTTTGAATTTTGATTTGCTTTGGAGGGTTAGAATCCTAAGAATGTTTTAAAATTTATTAATAAATTGTTATAGTTCGTTTACAATAACTGTACTTTATAATCAAAGAACAAAGTTATGACTTGTTACGAGAGATTACTCAGTCATTAATTTATTAAACTTCTCAGTCATTGCTAATTGTTAAAAATTTCTAGTCAGGACCTATGAAAATGATAGGATTCTTCAGTTTAATTTTCTTTTTATTTGCTAATACTACAGATTCTGTACAATTAGTATATAAATGTACTTTAAACTATTACATATTAAAAAATACAAAGAAAACCCAATAAATTTGTCAAAATGTTGGTATCAGTAATTACATAATTGTCAAATAGGTTAAGTCTAAGTAAGAAATTACAGAAGAAGTTTATTATCGATGTAGGAGAAGCTTTTTTCAGCGAATTGAGTCTTAAGAATGGTAAGAAAATAAAACACACATAAATAGTTTCACTGTATTATAACATACAGGAGTATAGCAAGCAGACCTACTTTTTGCTTACTGTTTTCTTGGCCATTAATATTTTTTACTTGAAAAGTGCTTCTTTAAGACACAATCCTTGTATGGTTTTTTTTAAGGCTCCCTATTACCTTTTTTTTAAAAAAGTTATTTTTTTTTCATGCCATCATCAATGTTGCTACGGCTAATGAAGTTTCTAACCTTAGAAACAAAGGAATAGGTCTGGGAAAGGGACCAGTAGGTGCAGGCATCAATTAGAGCTACTAATGGGGGTGAGTGGTTAACATGATGTTGGTAATAATACATTTGAGACATAATAGCTTGGGTAACTGTATGACACTAGCTACTTTAACTAAAACTGGGCATGTTTAGTTAATTTAAGTTTAGTGGTGGGCCAAAGTTTTTCTGATTTTAAAAGGCATTCAGGGGTAGAAATAGTAGAATTTGGTCCTTTAATGATATGGAAATTCAACAACCAAGGGTATCTCATCTTATCTGTTACAGACGCTCTTTCTGTACAGAAGATTATTGCGTCCTTTGCTTATCCATGGTTTTATGTATAGTCTTGCATTTTTATTAGTTTTAAATATTGATACAAAGGTAAAATTTTAAGACTATATTAATGGGAATGAGAAAATTTAATTTGGAAGTTTTTCATGCATGGCCAGTAGGATTTCTTGATGATCATTCTGAAGTGAGATGTAGCAATTGTCATAGACAGACTTTAAAATAAACTGTCTATAACTGTGAGAGACAGGAAAGAGCCTTTATTGGAATAATAATACAATATACTCGTCAATAAACCTTTTGTAAATGTTACTGCTGTATGATGTATTCATTGTATTATACTCTTTTTTGTTGCTATCTTCAATAGCTGGTCTAGTGAAATAATCTTGTGTTACATTAATACCAATTCTACTGGGTGTGTGAGTATAAGGGCCTTACCATCATCATAAATTAATGAGTAATGTATGTAGACTTAGTCCCTTTTCTTATACCTATATAATATTGTTTTGTGTCTTTATTTCTTCTTTTAATCTTTACATAATTATTTTTCCATAATATAGAAAGTCTTATATAATTTAAAAAAATAATTTTAATACTTGTGTAAATTATCTCTACTGACGAAGCGATTAGCTGAAACGTCTATTTTTGTTTTAGTCAATTAATAAAGCTTTAACTTATTGTTTTGATTACACAATTTGTTTGTGTATCTTGTATTTTTGTCCCCTATAAATTATTGTCAAATGCAAAAACATACTTTAAAAATAAATGATTTATTTATAAAAGTCGAATACCTTTTAATTTTACTACACCTAATTTAGAAGAAATCATTTGCACTAGCATGAATCATCTTAACTACATTATGGTATGGCATCTGTCCGTCTACGAAAGACGATAGATTTATCTTTATTATCTGCAGCTCTTGGTGTGGCTGATGAGACCAATCCTTGAGTGGCAGTCTCTTCTGCATGACACACACACGAAAGCAGTGGGGCAGTGTTTCCTGGCCTTTCTCCTCGCTCTTTTCCCGACTGCTTCTGCCCTAGTTTGCTCCTCTGCTCTTAGTGATCCTTCTTTCACTATAGCCCGCCACATGGACCTATCCTCTGCCAGGTTTTCCCAGTTTTGTATATCAATGTTGGCTACTTTCATGTCTCTCTTGCATATGTCCACGTATCTGAGACATGGCCGACCAACCGACCTTTTCCCTGTCGCCAGCTCGCTGTAGAGCACATCCTTGGGTATGCGACCACTTTGCATCCTCTTGACGTGTCCAAGCCAACGGAGGCGTCTTTGGCTTAGTATTGCTGCAATACTACTCATGCTTGCTTGAGCCAGGACCTCTGTGTTGGGGACTTTCTCTTGCCATTTGATGTCTAGGATGCGGCGCAGGCATCTGAGGTGGAAGCTATTGAGCCTTCTTTCATGCCTGGTATAGGTGGTCCAAGACTCGCATCCATAGAGGAGTGTGCTCAGTACGCAGGCCTGGTATACCTGCAGCTTAGTCCTTGCTGTGAGTTTGGCATTGGACCAGACTCTTTTGTACAGTCTAGCCATAACAGTTGCTGCCTTCCCTATCCTACTACTTATCTCATCTTCCAGTGAGAGGGTGCTCGAGATGTTTGATCCCAGATAAGTAAAACTGTCAACAGCATCCAAGTTGCAGTCGTCAATGGTGATAGTCGGGAGAGAGGCAGCATCCTGTGCCATAATGTTGGTTTTCTTTATACTTATGGTCAGGCCAAACTCTTTGCAGGCAGCGGAGAAGCTGGATACAAGGTTCTGCAGGCCGTCTGCTGTGTGGGATATTAAGGCGGCATCGTCTGCAAATAAGAGCTCACGCAGCAAAATCTTCCTTATTTTGGTCTTGGCTTTAAGTCGGGCAATATTGAATAATCTCCCGTCAGCTCTGGTGTGTATGTATATCCCCTCGCTGTTGTTCTTGAAGGCATACTGGAGTAAGATGGAAAAGAATATTGCGAATAGAGTAGGTGCCAACACGCAGCCTTGCTTTACTCCACTACTTACTGGGAAAGCCTCGGAGGTGGCACCGTTATAGCACACTGTGCCCTGCATGTTTTCGTGGAATTGCTTGATGATGTTAAGCAGATGTGTAGGGCAGCCTATTTTTACTAAGATCTGGAAAAGGCCGCTTCTGCTGACAAGATCAAAAGCTTTAGTTAGGTCGACGAACGCGATGTATAGAGGCATATGTTGCTCCCTGCATTTCTCCTGCAGCTGGCGCAGAGAGAAGATCATGTCTATGGTTGATCTTCCGGCTCGAAAGCCGCACTGCGATTCTGGGAGTACACGCGATGCTAGGGTCTGCAGGCGTGTCAATGCAACTCGGGCGAAGGCCTTTCCAACTATACTGAGGAGAGAGATTCCACGATAGTTGTTGCAGTCACTCTTGTCTCCTTTATTTTTATACAGTGTAACGATGTTGGCATCTTTTAACTCCTGTGGTATCTGCCCCTGTTCCCAGCACAGAGTGAGGAGGTCATGCAAAGGTTGTAAAAGTATTTCTTTTCCACATTTGAGAACTTCTGGTGGAATTCCATCATTACCAGGGGCTTTCCCGCAGGCTAGGCAATCTATGGCTCTACTTAGCTCGACCATTGTGGGTAGGCTATCGAGCTCTTCCATGACCGGCAGGTCTGGGATATCGTCCAGGGCAGCAGTTGAGACATGGTTTATAGTTGCGTACAATTCCAGGTAGTGCTCGATCCACCGTTTGATTTGCTTGTCCCGATCAGTGATAATTTCCCCTGCTTTTGACATTAAGGGTGCTGTCTTGGAGGTCAGAGGGCCTGTTGCTTGTTTTATATTCTCGTACATAGCCTTTGTATCGCCTCTATCAGCAGCTGACTGTATGCTGGAACTTAGATTGATCCAGTACGTGTTAGCGTAGTGGCGAGCTGCCTGCTGGGCATTTTTCTTGGCGCTCTTAAGGGAATGTAGAGTTTCTGGGCAAGGCCTGTCTTTATAGGCTAAAAGAGCCTTTCTTTTTACATCGGTGACATGCTTCATTTCCTCCCAGTGGGCCTCAAACCAGTCTGCACTTTTGCGTTCTCTCTTGCCGAATGCCGCAATAGCTGAGCCATATATGGTGTCCCGCAGATGTGACCACTTGGACTCAATAGTGTCTACTGGTGGCATTTGTACAAGAGCTTCTTTTAGTCTCTGGGTGTATTCTGCTGTTCTCTCTGGATTCTTGGTGGAGCAGATGCCTATGCGTGGTTTTCCCTTGTTTTGGTTGCGGTACAATTTCTTTGGCAGTAACCTTACCTTGCTAGCCACTAAGGAGTGATCTGTGTCGCAGTCTGCACTGTGGTAACTGCGTGTGAGGAGGACACTGGCCAGTTGTGTGCGTCTTGTGATGATGAGATCTAGTTGGTGCCAGTGTTTAGAGCGGGGATGCCTCCATGACACTTGGTGGATTGCTTTGCAGTTGAAGAAAGTATTTGTGACACATAGTCCATGTAAGCAGCACATCTCTAGTAATCTCTGCCCATTTTCATTTAGCCTGCCTCTTCCAAAATAACCGAGGCAAGTTGGCCAGGCCATGTGATCACTTCCAACTCTTGCATTGAAGTCACAAAGGATGTAGATTGCTTCATTGGTGGGTATGCTCGCTAGTGTTTGATTGAGATCATCATAGAACTGGTCTTTCGCTTCTGAGCTCGAGGATAAGGTTGGAGCATAAGCACTGATGATGTTGGCTAATCCTGAGGATGTAGATAGTCGTATTGTTAGTATCCTGTTAGTGCCCTTTGTTGGGGGTTCTATGGAGGAGCAGAGTCCATTTTTTATGGCAAAACCAACCCCATGTTGCCTTGGTGTGTCCATTGGTCCACCCTGCCAGAAGAAAGTGTAGTTGCATTCTTTTATGGTACCACTTTCTGGGAGTCTAGTCTCCTGAAGGCAGGCAATGTCGATGTTTAGTCTGGCAAGCTCCCTGTCAATGATGGCTGTCTTCCTGGCATCATCAATAAGCTGCAGGTCGGCAGTAATGCCTGGACACATAGTCCTAACGTTCCAGCTTTGCTAGGCGAAGAGCTGGAGTCTTATCTTTTGTTTTTTTATTTCTAGGTGCAGGATTTACTGGCCTACTTGTTGAGGAGTTCCTCTGAGCTCCACGCACCCAGTGGAGCAGGTAGGCCATGGCGGGATAGCACCTTATTGGCTGGGGGCTGCCCAGCTTGAGGCGGGCGGTAGCGATCCATTGAGACATGGTGATCTCTCCCACCGTCAGAAGCAACCCCTGGCGCCTAGCTCTACGCCAATTGAGCTATGGCTTATAACCGGTAAACTGCTGCTTCCCGTGTTGTGTTCACACCTTGCGGCGATGCTGGAGTGTCCTCTCCAGTAAAGATAAAGCCTGGGCATGTTACTATGGAGAACCAGCTGCTGCCCAAACAGCAGATCCTCCCTCTCCACGCCAATGGTGGATCCAATGGAACGACTAATGTCGATACGGCTTGGCACCATTCGCGTTGCAGGAGCTGCCGGAAAGCAATTTGTTTCAGTAGCAGACCGCCTTAGGAGCTCCACTTCCTGATTTTCTGTCGGGGTTTACTCCCCTAGCCTTTCCCATGAGGGTTTAGCCGCAAGGCAGCGGAGGTTTAGAATAAGAGTTTCCCTCTCCTAGATGAGCTACCGACCATGGTTAACGAGCCTCATCTACCCGAAGCTACTGGTTTTGAGGCGCCAGTTGACCGCCTTCATCCCTTCTCCTGTTAGTAACAACATGGTCCGCCGGGCTTTTGTGTGAGCCACGCGAGAAGGCCAGGAGCTGGATTTTGGTTGACAGAGGCATTAAGAGACGCAAGCCTTTTAGGGCATTTCTAGAGGAGTGGATGCTTATCTTCCACCCCCGCCCTGGCAATGACAACCTTGGACCATTAACTACATTATAGTATACAAATAAAATTATGTTAATTTTATAATGGCATTTAAGGCTATAAAGTATAATGGGCAATGGAATATAAAGAATAACTAATTAAACATGCTTAAATATCATGTTGTAATTAGTATGCTTTCAAAATATTTTCATCATACAGAGTTGGACTGCTATAAAATGTTGAAAAAGAATACAAGTACAAGAGACACAAAGGACTTGTGTGAATAAAACAAGAAATGTAAAACTTTATTAACAGACAATTTCTGGCAAATGACTTCAACAGTACATGTAGTTAAACAAAAAATTTTAATTGAATTTACAGCATATATAACCTATCATGTAAAAAGGTGAAGACAAGAAAATAAGAAGGGTGGGTACAAGAACCTAACAAAAATGAAAATTTAGAACAGGGAAAAAGTTTTAGAAATCAAAGTTAAAAAAAGCAAAAAATTGAAAAATATTTTACAGCTGCATAATATTGTGAACTTGGTTGGAGTTAAATGAATCTATCTTATCTTTTTATCAATCTATTTTCCATAAAAATGTTATGGGATGTATTTTTGCTTATAGTATGCCTAAACATCAAAATGTAGGAGAAACATATATTAAAATATTAATTTTCAACTATTAAAATTTTTATAAAATTTGGTTAAACCTATAAAAAAATTTTTGATTTATACATTTTCCAATAATATTTTTAGTGTAAACTTCAACATTTTATGCTGCTAACGTTTATGACAATATTTTATTGAAGCTTGAGTAGTAAAAGTTTATCTACATTAAAATTAATGAAACCATGATGAAATTAACCAATATAAAAAATTTTTATTTCAAATTCTGGATTTAATTTAATTATATAACATAAAATTGTACATATCACGCAAGTGATTATCTTAAAATTAAATCTTAAGGTTAACATTTACCTATTAATTGCAAAAAGAATGTATGATCGGGATAGATTATAAAGAGAATAATTACTTTCACATGAAATAAGACAAATTTTAAAGAATAAATATAACACGTATATAAGTATAACAAAGAACAATTTAAAATGTATCAATTCATTTTAAGACATACATTCTATTAAAAGTAATTTTTTAATTTACAACTGTGAAATTAAAAATATTATTTTATTTAATTGACATCTTTGTTATGAAACATGCATCTGTACAAACATTATCATATAATTTACTGGGCCTAGACATGACATGACACATTACGGCACACCGCATGCACATGAAGCTGAGTTTGCTGAAAGTCTCCAGTTATTATCCCAGAAACCAATGCACAGAAACCCTCCTGGTCCTTTCAACTCAAAGTCAGGACCAGTAATAACAAAATCTGGTAATAAGTTGGAGAACTGTAAAAGACAAAAAAAATATACCAGGTCAGTGTAATGAGGATTAGCTACATTCATTAACATACTAAACCCTTATTGAAAAACAACTAAATGACAAAATTATGTGCATTAAAATAATCCTCATGTTTCCTGTTCACTGTGTTGACATTTATGGTAGCTTTTAGACCAAAAATTAAAAATCACCATGTACTTTTTGGTGTGTAACTGAAAAGACCATAACACACAGCTGCCTGTGAGGAAGAACAACAGAATAGAATGGCGACCTGACTTACTGGAGATCTTGCCATGGGTGGTATGGTAGGTGTGGCCAAGTTGACAACATCAAACATGGCTTGTTGAGACAGTCCCATCAAAACAAGGGCTAAGCCGTGTCCATGAGGGGCAAGTGTCAATAACCCAGTTCTATGTGACTTGTAGATACAGTAATTACCAAGTCTAAGATATTGTTCAGATGTTTCTGTGAAAATCAGGGCAAAAGAAAGGGATGAACTTGTTTCACCTTACTAACTTTAAATGAATTTATAAGGTTTACTTTGAAGTGTAATTTTAAGCCAAGACTGTCTATTTGAGGAATATTATTTTTGGGAGGATTCGGGGTAGGGGGGATCAATCCAATGAGGGTGCATTTCTTATCACAGCTAATGTTGGCAGGGAGAGGGAAATATCTAATGGTAAAAAAATATTCATGAATAGGTAGTATATACTGTATATATATATCTATATACTATATACATATAAGACGCATTTGTTGTCTGTCGTCTGTATGTTCCCTTATAACTCAAGATCCAGACAACCAAATAACGTGAAATTTGGTACACGTACACAAAATTATACAGGAAAGGTTATTTAACAGGTTTCGTTCCATATATATGATACAAATTATTGAAAATTAAGAGGTAAAATAATAAACATTTTGGTGTAGAGATTAACAAGATGGCATTTATTGCCATAAAATAATGTGACGTGACATCATATTTTGAGTTCAAATTAATTTGTAAATAGGAAACAAAGTAAAAAGAGCAGTGGTTATTTTAATGTAATTTTTTAAATTTTAATATCCCGCTGTGTGTGTGTTTAAGTATGTGTGTTCACGTGTGTGAATCAGTGAGTGTGTGTGTTTTTGTTGTGAACTAAATGTTATGAAACGGTTTATTTTTATGTTTGTTAATGTTGCGCCTCTAACAAGATTACGAATATATTTTTAAAAATTTGTTTGCAAATTACATCTTTTTTACTTTACACTGTTTATTTTATGTATTTTCTAGATGTGTGCTATCCAGACGTTCGACAAAGCTTTCTCCTTTTATTGGTGAGGGTAGGAGTCAATAATATCGTCCACCCCTGGGTGGCATAAACACTATAGCTTAGCAACTGTGTTTATACTTTTTGCATAACTTAAACTAAACCAGCAGAGTAAATCTTAAGCTCAAACCTTGCGTTTAAAAATGTTTCTTTAAAACAAATAAACCCCATACACACCTGACATAAACATTAATCTCTATATATTAAATGAGAAAGGTTCTTTAAACAGGTTTCGTTCCATATATATATAAGATACTGGGGGCCGGGGGCCAGAAATTTAGTTTTTTCTTTATATGAGCTATATAAAAATAAAACAATTCTCCTATTTCCCGTGTAGGCAGAAGCATGAAACTTTCGGTGGTTGGTAAGTAACATTCGGCGAAGGTAACAGGTAAAAAAATTATATAAATTATCACTTACTGGGGGCCAGGGGGCCCAAATGTAGTTTTTTTTCTTATATTTAAAACTGACTCAACACTAATTCTCCAACTTCCATTGAAGGTAGAAGCATGAAACTTTGGGAATTTGCTCAATATACTATTATGACGATAATTGGTGAAAAAGAATGTAAACATTTCCACTCATGGGTGGCCGGGGGCCCCAAAACCGTTTTTTTTCTTCTTTATATGGGCTATATAAAATGATTCAACACCAATTCCTCATATTCCCGTGTAGGTAGAAGCATGAAAATTTGGAAAGTCGTAGAGTACCCTCCCGCAATGGTAACAGTCGAAAAAAATATAAAATTATCACTAACGGAGGGGGGGGGGCCAAACGTAGTTTTTTTCTTAAATGAGCTATATAAATCAGGCTCATCATTAAATCTCCAATTTCCTGTGTAGGTAGAAGAATGAAACTTTGGGAAGTTGTTATGTACCCTCCCAAAATGGTAACTAGCGAAACAATAATAACAATTATCACTCACTGGGTGGTCAGAGGCCTGAATGTAGTTTTTTTTTCATATTTAAAACTGACTCATCAATAATTCTCCAACTTACCATGTAAGTAGAAGAATGAAACTTTGGGACGTTTTTGAGTACCCTCGCGCGTTGGTAACATGCGAAAAAAATAATAAAATTATCACCCACTAGGGAGTCTTGGGCCCAAATGTAGGTTTTTTCCCTAATATGAGCTATATAAAACAGACTCATCATTAAATATCAAATTTCCCGTGTACGTAGGAGCATGAAACTTTGGGAAGTTGTTGAGTACTTTCCCGCAATGATAACATATGAAAATAATTAAATTATCAACTCAATAGGATGCAAATAAACAGTTTTGTAGGCTTCTACAGAAAAACTTATTTTAAACCCGGGCGAAGCCCGGGTGCTTGCCCCTCGTATATATATATATATATATAAATGAATATAACGAAAGAAAAAAACTTAGCTGCGGTGAAGTCCAATTACTCTAATTCGTTTTATTTGTGTACTATTTGTTCGTTGAGGAAGGCTCTTTGCCGAAACGTTCACTGTTGAGTTACGTCCTGTCAGGCTAACTAATACCCTGTTTATATGTTATACATTTACAAATATTTAAGTGCAACTTTTATTTAAAGTTACACGTTTTGATGTGACGTCACATTTCTTAAACACCCCCCCCCCTAGGTGAATGACGTCATTTATGAATGGCCCCTTTGTCATGTCATACTGGAGGGAGGGGGTCTATGTTAATGTAACAAAGTGACCGTAAAAATCGGCCAAAATCGCGTGACGTCGTTCATGGACGGCCTCTTTATAGTTTTTTGTAAATCATGTTTTCCATGTTAAAATTATTGAACAAATACAATAGAACATTCAAATTTTAATGTCTTGAACACTACAAAACAAAACTGATAAAATAGAACAATGGCAAGCAGTGAACTAGAGCTCCCATTTTGTATTTATAACTGCTAAGGCACCGGTGGGCGAAAGAGAAACTTCTAATTTCAAGAAATGGAAATATAAATTAAATAAATCAGACGGATATATTTTAGTAATGTGTGAACGTTTGGTCTGAATCAAATGTTAATTACTTCCATGTAATTAAAAGTTTAGAATTCCATTCCAATTAAAAAACATTATTGCATATCAGTCTTGACTCAGTCGGTCTCGAATGCCGTTTTTAGCCAGAGCAATTTACGGGATTAGGCTTAGTATTATGCAAATTAAAATTGTTGTGTGTACATACACATTCAGTCGAGACCCCCCTACCTCCCATACGCATCCATATGCAAAGTGCCATTAATTTAAGACCCCCCCCTCCTTCCGTACGTAATATATGGATGGCCCCTAATATTATTCTTTGTAGTGTGTATGGAAAAGCACTCTATGTACAACAAGCAAGATTCTGGAGTGTCTTAAAAAGAAAATGGATGTAATAAAGTGTAGAACAACATCTTGTGCTCACTGTGTGAATCCAGGCCCATTCTGGTAGGTAGATTGTGCACATAGGTGGTATATTGATATTAGATAAAAGATAGACCTACTTATTTTCTACGTCTCCAAGTTCCATCTTATGCTAACCACTTTGTATTTAAGTAAATTTTTCTACATCATGTTATGTTTATTTTATGTTCCAGAACTCAGGTGTAGTGGAAAGCTAGGTTCAGGGCCATAGGCTTGGTAGGGTTAACATAGAAATTAATTGATAATTACCATTGTCAATGTTTAACGACAAATCTTGAAGGTAACTCAAATATTTATTTGACAGCAAGTTTTCTGCTGGAGTACCTAAAATGATCAAGTTTGTATTTTCTGAAAGTAGAGAAAAAAATGTTTAGGGAACTCTTGGGTTAAAGCCATGAGAAAAGTAACTAATAATAAAATTTGAAATTACAAAATAACAAAAATAAAATTACATGATTTTAATGAAAACAATTACAACTATTTTTGTCACCTATATCGGAATCAATAATATTTCTGTCCTCTACAATGGAAACTGTGGTGTCAGATGTAAGGAAGAACTGGTTGGCAATGTAAACTGCATGTCTCAATAATAAACCAGATGTTAAGTCATCTCCTTGAGTTCCTAATACATAATACAAAGAGATGTGTTGTAACTTGTATAATATATAGTAGAATTGATCTAAATCAACCCAGAAAAATATGAATAATTTTTTTTATCAATTTTCAATTGGTCGAAAACCATAACTGTGTTCACTTTATAAACTTATGGCATTAAATAATAATCTTTCATTCAATAAAGGGCGTTAACAATTTTATGTCAGTGGCATTTCAAAATTTAAATAAATTTCGTCAATGAATATTTTGTAAAGTTTAATTTATAACATTCTTATGGGTCTTTTTGATATTATGCTTAATTGAGCTTTTGATTGATATTTCTTCTATTAAAAGCCCAATGGATTAATTTGCTAAAGATTTTTTATATTATGTCAAATAATGTGCTAAGTAATTAATTATAGGTATTACATAATGAATTACCAAAAACTATCACCAAGACATAATCCTCTAATTCTGAATGAGCTTACACTCTACTTAAGTTACATGACAAAACATGCATTCAAGTAAGATACTTTATTAGTCCTATTTATCCTAATTAGTACTACCATTAATGTTCCCTCTAATGTTCGTTGGTCCGTGTGCAAAGTTCCACAGCATCAATTTTTTGTGCAATATTTTACAAAATTAGCTGTGCAGTAATTCTAAACTGCAGCGTGGCATCGGTCAGACATCTGCGCAGTCGCCAGCCATGCAGATTAAAAGGTAACATTGAATACCATCACATAATTTTTCATTCCCCCAAACAATTATTTTAACACTCATTTTACAGATTTATAACAAAATTTAAATTTGCATAAAACAAAGAAAACAACTATTACACACCACACACCAAATCTGCTAGTTATATTTCAAATAATCTCTCATGGAGCACAAATATCAGGAAATGTTATATGGGTTAGTAATGGAACCACTGGTGTGACAGACTAACAAGTTACCCTGAAGAAATGTATTTTGTAATTTATTGACATATAGATGAACATAAAAATTTTCTTGTAGATATAGTTGAAATATTTTAAGTTATCTGTGAAGTCAGGACACTATTGGAGGTAAAAAGATAAACCCATTCACTAGTTGAGCCTTATCAATGAATAGAAACTCCTTACCTATCACAATAATGAATGTTTGCTCAGCTATTCTCTTGACTGGTCCATAGTTATGTGCTTTTCTCACAGTTCCAGCCTCTGGGTCAGAAGATAATTTCCACTGAGGACCAGTGGGTGATGTCATGCTTTGTTCAAAGTGGAAAGTTAGACAGTTTGTTACTTGGAAATAATTACGTAACTATAAATCAGCATTTTCTAAACTTCTGGCTTAGCGGACTCATAGATTTTAAAAGTACATCAGGTAACAAAAGTGAGATTTATTAATTATATTTTTCTTTTGATAGGAAGATAAAATAATTCAAATTATTTTGATTGGAAACTTAAAGATCACAGACCACCATTTGGAGAATGCTTTTATAAACAATATTATGCACTAAAAAACAGTTTTAATGAGAATGACCTATAATAGATACTTCATTAAAAAAATTGTTATAAAAAATTTAACCAGCATCATTTATTCCAATCCTGAATCTGAAGTGTTTAATTTGTAAATACATAAAAATTAATGAGATTAAATGTATCATAAAATAATTAAGAGAGTTAGAGAGATTCCAATTTACAAAAAAATTTAGAATGGGATTAATTATTATTAAATTTAACTCACACACAATATGTTTGAGTAAACTCTTTTGTAAAGTCAACAGTGCTTCCATCTATCTGTGAATAATAAAATCCTTTTGACTTTTCCCGAATAAATACATTTATATTCCCAGTTTCATAATTTATTAGCAAACAATTAAATCTTCCTTCCGTTCAATATTGTTTCATAAGAAGTTTCAAAGTGGTAACAAAACTAACATTCAAGCACTGCTTGTCCTAATGTTTCAGCCAATGAAATTAATTACATGTACTTACAACAAGGGCCTGTATAGCCCCTAAGTTCATCCCTCTATTGGGAATATCTTTGTTTACTTGAAGACACTGGACATTATGTGTTTCAAGCATTACTTTGGTAGAAGTTACATTGGCCTGCAAACAGAATACTTTTATATCAAATAAGATAGGAAGTCATACAATTTTTATAAAAACAATAATTTTTAAATAAACCTAATAATTTTTTTCAGATTTTAAATTGAACAATTGTAGATTTTATTTCAAATTCTTGTATAACCCCTTTTTTGGCTATCTTTGTAAAAATTTGACACTGAGGTAAAACAGGAAGCTAACATAAAATTAAGAATTATGAATGTAATTTACATAAAATAAAGCCAACCATTCATACTATTTTGGATGAGCCAATCCATAAACATAAATTAATAGTAAGAATTTAATTTGCTTCATTAATACATTTTCTGCAATGCAGGTCCCAGGACAAACCTTAACCCTACTAGTCCTGAGAGGGATCTTCTGCTGCAAGACTCTGACACCACGTAATCCCTCACCAAAAGCTGGGTTCACAGTTACAAGGGTGAAGGTTTCCTGGTACCTCTGAGGAGAGTTGTTTGTTGGATCACCACAGTTACTGGCATCTTTAGAACAGAACTCTGACTGGGTGGGGTTCAGGGAAGCATAAACCTGGGCAATAAACTTGCGAACTTGGGCATCATTGACACATCCACCATCATTAGTGTCTCTGGGAATAAATAAAATTATCTTGTTTAGTTGTTGTTGTAATTAATGAATTTCAAATGTTTGTGAAACTAATTCAGATAGCAAAATCACATTTCAATCTAGAATAGGAAATATTTTAGCTAACTAAATTTAGAAAATACCGTGACTTAAAAATATTTTTAATAGAGCTGCGGAAATTAACAATTAATTTCTCGATTAATGGTTACAAAATTTTAACGATTAAATTATTTTTTAATCACTTACAAATTATTGGAAGTCAAAAAGGAAAATTTTTTTTATAAAACATAGCGGACGATAAATAATAAATTTCCTGATGATTACACAGACATTTTGGTTTTAAACTATTGACTGACGGGAATGTTCAAAATGTTGATAAAGTTTGCCTACCATGGTTCTAACACTTCGCCTACTTATCAAACCAAATGACTCAGAGACAGAAAATGACGAAAGCTTTTCTGATGAATTACTGCGCTACAAAATGGGGATGAAAGTTCATGAATCCATTAATCCTCTACAACGGTGGAAACTTAATGAACACTGATATCCAATAATGTCATTCCTTGCCAAGACCGTTTAGTGCATACCAGTTACGTCAGTTCCATGTGAATGATTGTTCAGCTCGGCTGGTTATATTTTCAATTAGACCCGCTCATCACTTGAACCAAATAATGTCAACACACTTGTCTTTTTGCGTAGTTGGTTCAAAGATGACATATAAAGGAGACATTCCAGTGTTATTTAGATTTTCAACAAGAATGTTTAATAAGTGTTACTAATGACATCATAATGACATCATTTAATTTTTGGCTTTAATCGAAATTAATGATTAATTAATCGTTAATTTTTCAAAAGTTAACGATTAAATTTAAATTAATCGTTAACAGCCCTAATTTTTAAAAATGCTTTCTTTACATTTTTCAGAGCTACTTCAGCCATGGACAAACAAGGAAGCTATTTTTTTTAAAGAATTATGTTTCAAGTTTTGATTTAAAATGTTTTCAACATTCCTTCTTTGTCAAAATTTAAAAAATTATATATTAAAAAATATGTATGGCAAAACTAAGTATCGAAACAAATATTTACTTTATATTTGCCTTGAATATTCTGAGGTGTTAAAGTAAATAATATATATATATGCTAATATTCAATTATGAACTCTGTAGTTTAAATTGTGACCAATTTGAGTAAAAGTAAGCCCGCCAAGGGCACGTATAAAAGGGAAACTTTTTACAAATAATCACCCACTTTGTGTCCCACCACCAGTGCTCCAAGTTAGGTAATTCTGAATACACCACATCGACATCTGCTTCCATCAAAAGTCTAACCATACGGCGAACATAGTAAGGATGGACAGTGCGATCGTTTGCTCCTATCCTTGCCAAAACTGGAATGCCCTAATAGAAAAAACAAACTTATTTCACATATTACAGATTTTTTGAGTTAAAATTTTAACAGTTTTAAATATTAATGTCAATGATTTATATGTGTATCTCATTAAATATTTCAACACCTTGAGATTAGCAACATGCCTATCTGCATCATTTTCCCCAATACAAGCTTCCATGATGGCTTTCACTGAGGGATCTGTGTGACTTGTGGCTATGTCATGTCTGAAACATTGGCAGAGTAGTATTCATCATTTGATGGCTCGTAGAGAATAAGTGTTAATATCCAATCTGTGTTAATATCCAATCTGTGTTAATATCCAATCTCTTTCATCTGCAATTGCAATATTAGTATATAACTTTTCCATAATTCTGCTTTCTTTAAAGTTTATTTAATGAAAAACACCTACAGATAGGATAATTAGTTATTATGTTCATCACAAAAATTGCCAAGTAAAAAACAAATGTTTCCAGTTCCTAAATGGCTAAATTAAATTTAAACATAAAAACAAGTTCTCTATAAAATGTTGGGCTATGACTAATGAAGAAGGCTTTAGCAGAGTCTGTCTTATAAGGTTATTTTAATGATGCTAAGATTAAATAAACAAACCTAAAAAACAAATTGCTGTCCCCATACTCCTCCTTCTTCATCCATCCAGCCAGTGAGATGAGACCTATGGCCCTGTCAGGGAAATGTGAAGCTAAATGCCATGCTCCATGACCACCCATGGAATGGCCTTTAGAATCAGAAAACATGTAAGTTATTTTAAAATCCATGTTTAACAAACATTGACATGAAGCAAAATAATTGCGATCAGTTTCTTTAAGTAAGGAGATTTTGGAATTCTTTCAAATAGAACTGATTTATAACTATTTTTTAAAGTTAAATGTTGGAAAATCTGTGCTGTTGATAAGCCCTGCACTTACTTTTCAAATAAATTTATAATAAAAATAATTATTATTTCTAAATATAAAAAATAAAACCATACATATATTTCTTGTATGTAGTAAAATAAATGCTCCCATTTATGCAATCTTGAGATTTGTATTATTGACCAGATAGATCTCAAAAGCTTTAACACTGATAATGATTTCTAGAGAAATAAATAGATTAACATTAGAAGATGACAAACCTGCAAATAGAACTTTTTTAGGATCTGCTTTCATTTCAAACCAACTAGATTTCTGGGTCATTTCATGCAGAGCTTGCAGAGAGGTCATTGCAGTCAGAGCCCCAGGACCCTCCCAGTTGTGTGCACCATGTCTGTGAGTAAAATTGATATTTTTTTATCAATATACCATATTATTTAGCTAATTATTATAAGAGAGAATCTAGTTTTAAGTTTACTAACTGTATAAATGAATATGCTATGCTTCCTGCACGCTCTGTCAATATGGCCACAGACAGCTGCGCCACAGAAGATGGATTTGGGTTCTTTTTTATTTGAATTTAAGTTATTTCCCAAAATATACAAAAATGAGTTTATTATTGACTTATTTTATTTGGTGGAGGAAAGTATGATGTTTTTTGTTCTTTGTCTGATCTCTATAACTCAAGACTCTGCCCAATGGGTACATCACATTCTTGGGGGAGGAATAAATAGGTGAGACAAGTGGAGTGGTTATAGGACTGATAATATGTTGGGGCCTTTAATCATGGGCTGAATAGAAGGTGAACAGTGCACTCGCTAAATGATTTCAGTAAGCAAGCTTTTTTAGTGTACCTGGTACATACTTGTAGTAAAAATGTATGTATTTTTTGTCAATATTTCAATTGTGACCCATTAGCAACAGAGATAATTTACATATTTTCGGATCATTAGCACATAAAATAAATTTAAAAAAAAATTAATGTTTATTTATCTAGTCAATGTAAATATAATGTAAAATGCACACATTTACGTATGAATATAACAATAAAATTCATGGTACCTAGTAGGTGCCAAGAGCCACATATTACGTATGCCAAACTGGAAATCACCTTTGACCATTCTTTTGTAGCTGTCAGCTTGATTTTGGGGAGGCACTGATGTTCCATGCAGTGTGAGAACCACTGGACATATTTTCATGGGACAGACACTGATGGGTTCAATGGCAGCGGCATGTTGAACTGACCCATCATGGTCAAGAAATGTGAAAAGGAAAGAACTGCCTTTGATCCTGCACCTCAAAACCAAAGTCAAGTGATCCAAACCTTCTGATGTCTTAATCTTCAGCTCTAGATTTACATCTTTGCACTTGGGTAAAATCTGAGGATTTTCACCTTTTAATCTGAGTCGGATGGTAACAAATTTGATCTGACCTGGAGCAATGTCATTATTTGAATTAACTAGAGATGTTTCAAGTGATTCTCCAACTGATTGACTTTCTATAATCACTTTGGTCACTTTTAGCCATTTTTTCACCATCAGATTAGAAACTGGTATGGATATATAAGCATTAGATGGAAGGTAGCCATTCTGAATGTCTGGTAAGAAAGAGGGTTGCATGATCTTAAAATTAGGCAATTTGGCTAAAGAAAATTTGAAATTTGCATTAACCTTGGTTCGCAATGGTATGAAGACGGAGTGAACGCCTCTCGACAATGTAAGAGGAAACCAAAACTGCTCTCTGTGATAAAGATCCCCGACGATGATAGACTGACCAACATAACATTTAGCAACACCAAGACAGTGGAATGCCAGTTGAGCATCACCTTCATTGACAAAAAGTTCACCGACTGCCCACCCTTGCCATTCTGTGATTCCTAAAGAGCCAAGTGAACTGACCAGATCATTCCAGTCCACCTTTGTTTTTACTTGTACCATATCATCAGCCTGATTTTGTTTGACCACGGACCAAGATGTAACACCACTAGGAACCAACTCAGAATAATAACTTGCAACAGATTTGGTTTCTAATCTAAACTTGGAAACGTTCCATATTCCACCATAAGCTGCCAGCGGATCACCATCAAATTCTGTTTTGCCAATACCAAATGGTCCAATGAAATCCCACTCTTTGATGAAGTCTGTGTGCTTTCCACTGAGTTTCAAAGCTTGTTTGAAGCAATAATCTCCTTCATGCTTCTGATGCCTCTTATCATATGATGTTCCCAGAACTGACCAAATGATTCCTTCACCTGAATTAAGTGCCAAAAACTTCAAGATACATAACAGTACCTCATCAGAATCCTGAGAAAATAGTTAACAATATATTTGTAAATTTACAAAAAGATATGAAACAAGTTTTATTTTTATTGTTGTATATCACTTTTACAAATGGTTAAAAATATTTAAAACATGCAACCTTAATATATTTTATCATGACATAATTTGTAACCTAAAGATCTTTTTTTGAAAAAAAATAAAATAAATAAAAATAAATACCTGATCTTTCAGCCACATGTTGTAAACTTTTATTTTTGTGAGCTTTGCTACAGGACAAGTTATTTTTTCAAAGGATTTGAGCTCTTTAAAAACAAACTCTGTTGCTTCAACCTGTTGAAAAGAAATTGAGCAACAATTTTAATTTATGTAATAACATCAGGTCTGGGTTTTCAATGAAATTTGGTTGCAAATGCATGGATGCTGATTCATAATCTACAAACTGAATAGAAGAAATAAGATTAGTTAAAGTGGTGCGAATCAGGACTATGCTATGACTAAAGCCACCCACTGTCATTTTTTATTAAAAGGAATCTGTGTTCCCTGCATAATAAAAGCTTTGACTTGATTTTTTAAATTAGATTGCAGAGTGGAGTGGAGTAAAATAAGAATTGCTTTCATTTCCTCTATATCCTGCTGCCATTAATATTTTCCAGATTAGTGTATAATGGATAACCAATATGAATAGCACTAGCCTACACAAAAACAAAAACACATTTCACATTTAGTTTTAGGTAAGATTTTACTACTCAGACCGGAAGTAGAGCCTGACGCTGACTGTCAAATAACTACAGACTATACTTAGATACTATAGTCTATAGAGTTCGGACTACTACTAATGAGATTGCCTACATTCTACACATTTCAATACCTTGCATTACACTTAAACAGTCAAAGAAAGAGTGGCACTTTGCTTTGATTAGTATTATGTAATTTATTTGTAATTAGTCTAAGTCTAGGAATTGCAACTGCGTTAAAAACACTATTTTGTTTTGTGGCCTCATCTTTGTGTTACAAATTCAATGTGAATCTGAAAAGTAACCAAGTTACAGTTACACAGCATCAATTTTTCTGTGCAATAATTTACTTTTACAAATTTTCTGCGCAGTAATTCTAAACTGCTGTGCTGCAGTGGTCATATATTTCAGCAGACGTGCAGCAAAGCAAGGTAACATTGGGCCCTATTTTGAATTTGGGTAAAAGCAAAGAGAACGGTGTGCTCGATAAATAGTATTTTTGGCTGCTATATTTTTTTTAAATATTTTAATTTCAAAATAGACTAATAAACCTAACCCAGACCCTAAAACTACAACTCTACAACCGTAATTACGTTTATAGTTTATGGATAAAAATAAAAATAATTGCACTAATTCCCTTTTCAAGTGTAAAAATACCAACATTTCATTCCCGGAAGTACACGTTCTGCCATAATAATGTAAATAGTAATAGTTGCAACATTAAGGACCATTCTCTTACTAAACTTACTTTAACTTAACTTTAGCCAAGTTTTTATTTTATTTTGAACACAAACCAAAGAATCTTGCCTTAGTCTTAGACAGAACATTGATGGAACTATGCCTATATGTTAATATTAATATCATCATAATATGTAAAAGGCAAAATATGATCATATCACAGTATTCATAGTCATAATTTACCATTTTAAATAATTTTAATTTTATTGATTTATTGCATCAAATTCAAACTTCAAGTCCTACCTCTTTTTTCAAACAAGTTACACGTTCTAAATCAAATAACATTGTGATTAAGAAAATGTAAATTGGCGTGAAGCTGTTTCGTGCAGTATTCATGCTTTTTGTGTGTTTTTTTTTCTTAATAAAATATTCACTTAAATGTACAGATAAAAAGAATAAAGATCTGCACAAAGTAACTCAGTACTGGGTTTCAGTGACTCAAAAGTCAGTAGTAATCGAAAGGAAGAGCTTCCGCCCAGGGTTGCCAGATTATAATTTGGGTAAAAGGCCAAACTGACTGCCAAAAAAGGCCAAAAAAAGGCCAAACTTATGTTATATGAAAAATGTTAACAAAAATGACGTCACGCACCTAGGGGGTGGGAGGGGGTCATAGATTTGTAGCCATGTATGACGAGAGGGAGGGTGCTTTTAAGGACAGTGACGTCATATTTGAAACGGTCTAGCTCTTGATTACGTGTGAAGAAGTGGGAGGGGGTGAAAATACATTGAAAAATCTGCCAAAATCACGTGACGCCACTTATGGACGGCTCAAAACGGCTGAAAATTAGTTAACTATTTAAAATGAAGATAAAACCAGGAGAAAAAGGATAATAAATGTGTAAATGCCAATGTTCGTATGTATGGTTGTATTCACAAAATAAAAAGACTATGATACTAACATACAAATTTGAAAGAAAAGCTTCAGGTCATCCTTTTCCTCTAGACTACTATTTGCAGTATTATTATAAACTTTATCAGATGTCAAGTCATCAAGCATTCTTGGTGACATGACAAAGTTCTTACTGCATTTATTTGTAAACAAAAGCTCACCCCTTACTCTAACAATAGCGTCTAAAAGTGTGCGCTGAATTCTGTATCTGGCTTTGTCTTAATAGCCTCTTCCTTAAACTTTTTAAAAAATTTTAAATATCTAACATACACGTAAGCTATCGAAAAAAAAAGAAAATAATTAATAAGGTTATTTACTTATTGGCGAATTTTTAATTTTTTAATTTTTTTGTGTGATAAAGATTATTTTTATATATATTTTATATATTTTTATTTATTTTTTAAGAAAAGGGCCAAAAAAAGGCCAAAAAGCCAAAAAATATTTTTGAGGCCAAACCCTCTTAAAAAAAGGCCAAATTTTGAGAATTTGGCCTTAAAAAGGCCAATATGGCAACCCTGCTTCCGCCGTTAGGGATACGTTGGAATTCCCGTTGCCGTTAATCAAAAAATATAAAAGGAAGTGTCTACGATTAGTCTACATACACAGCGAAGGTGTACTTAGCAATTCCTTCCAGAGATTATTCAGAAAAAAAATAATGATAAAATATGCCATTAATTAGTTACCGTTATTGTTGCACATAATGAAATATAATTTAATAAACAGTAAAGATCGCTTTATTTTATGTATTTATAGTTTCCTTACACTTACTTACTTGCAGTTCTCTTAATTATGTCATACTCATACGATTCATTTGTGTATCTTGTCATTCTTGTATTTTGTTAGGATAATTTTAATAATTTTTTTTAAAGAAAAAGAGGAAAACAGACTTCAATGTCCTGTTTTTATTTTGAGCTTAAATAATTTGTTTATTGTGTGTTTGAGCTTGTTATTCTCTCCTCATTTATGAAAATATATCTTCAAAATTAACGTTTTCAAATTATTCCTTAGTTAAATGGGTTTCATTTTTTTACGACTTCACTCATTTTACGGCCTACGTTCAAATTTAATAAATAAATGTGTGTGTGTGTTTAAAAAAAACAACAACCTGATAATATAAGGCTTATAAATTTTATTAACTTTTCACCTTTTTGAAAAAAATGCCATCAGGAGTGAACAACACCCCCTCACCAACACCACTGTTTCCATAATCCATAACACATTTTTTTTTAATAAGAAGAATAATACTAATAAATATTACATAAAAAATAGATACATGAAAATTAATGGTAATTTGGCATTTTAGTTTGAGGTGATTTAAGGTTTTAAAGCGTGAAAAGGTGAACGAAGAATTAACAATGCGAACCGGCGAACACTTGATTTGGGACAAGAGATAATACGAGTTCCATTGAGCAAGACTCGAAACTGTATACTATCTATGAGGAAATCTTCAGCTATTTATGTCACTAATATTGATAATATCATATTTTCATAATCAGTTTTGGATCCGATGGGAAATCATACTTAAAAGAAAGGGTAATTTGCGTGTATTTTGTGACAAAATGAAAACACATTTTGTCTTCATTATAAAGGGGGGTAATGAGTAAATTATTTGGATTATGTATTTTGTCCATGTTTTGGTTATTCGAGTTATTTCCCTTACATAACAATAAAATTAAATAAAATTGTCTTATAAAAAATACATTATAAATTATAATTAAAAAAATACATATAATCGATTCTCTCTCTCTCTCTCTCTCTTAAAATAATATATCGAGTGTGTCCATGCTATTTGTTTTCATTTTAAAAAATAAACTCAATGAAGATAAATAACACAAAACCACACTTTAAAATGTATAGCTTACAATTTCAGAAAATTGGTTTAAAGAGTACATTGCGATAAGAACGTCATTGTACAAAATATTAATAATTTAATAAGTAATTTTTCTCCCTCATTTTTCTATCAATAAAAAATAAAAATTTCTCCCGGTAAATGAAACCCGGCTCCATGAGTGCGGTAGCTCTTGTCTTGTCTTATCTATACAGACGCTCCTTCTATGCAGAAGATAGTTACGTCCACAGACCATGACAGATGATCTGTTTGGCAAGTGATGCAGCGTTCACAGGCCACGGCTTTGTGGGTTCCACGCATTACCCAGCCGCTTAACTACATGTAGTGTTAGGTACCCATTCGGAGCGGGGTGACTCAGGGACGCCCTAAGCCCCGGGAACAAACCCTTGCCTTCACACGGATTCGAACCCGTGACCATTGGTACGACAGTCCAGTGCGCTGCCACTCGACCACCGCTCTTCATCATCACCTGACCTCAACACTTGGACTTCCTGCATTGCTGCAATAAGGAGTTTTCTGGAACAAAACACATAACAGAGCATTTTATTCAAATTCAAACTTAACAGTGAACTTTTGACATCTGGTTTATACCAATCTACTATATAATTAATATAAACCTGAAAACAATACAGTATAAGTTATATTATAACTATATGTCCAAAATTTAAACAGTCTAAAAAAAATAAATGCTATCATCAAAGAGAAAAAATATATTGAAATTGAAACATGATTACCTTAAAATGAGTAATTTTTTACTTGAAAGTACTTTTACTTAAAGCAATAAGCTCTTAAATTTATGATTAAAATTCTGAAATATGTGAATTCTGCGCTTCAACAGAATGGCCAAAATTAGCTTTAATGATTCGTTACAGATTGAGCAGGGGCTTTTCAAATTGCGATCAGTTTATATTTATGACATGGTGACACCGAGAATTTAACTAATAGCATAGTGGGTTATAGTTTATTATCCGGTAAGTCATGTGCTTTAAACTATCTTCATTCAAAATAATTGTACTCTTCGTGTAGGATGTTTACTATTCTATTATTATTTAGTCGCCTGGACACTTAAAATACAAATGATTTCCATGGATTTTATTAAATATTTTAGAAATACAAAATGGCCACTTGCACGGCAAAGTCAAAGATGTGGCGCAAACAAAGTCAGATAAAAAAAAATAGGGATTCATGACACGAATGCAAAAATTAGTAAACAACGTTATTTTTGACAACTGTTGATTAGAAAAGTCTACATGAAATCTATAACAGGATTCAACTCATGGCAAAAATCTTATAATGGCAAATGAACACGAGATGACAGTAAGCAGCAATGAGTTTCAACACGAATATAGACACACAGAAAAATTTGAACTCATCTGGTGGAAACATACTGATTTCAATTTTCAATTTGATATCAATCGAAGGGCTTAAATAAGGTTTACTATAGTTGTAAGAATCAATCAGTGAAAATATAGAAATTCTGAACGTTTACTTGTTGTGGTTAATGTAAGCAGAGATCAACCGAAAGAAAGGACAAAGTAAACGATCCAAGCCCTCCACATAAAATAACAATCGGTAGAAAAGCTGTATGATTTAGGGAAATATAAATAAAAAATAATTTTAATAAATCTTGTTTAAGTTATAAATATTGTTCAAATATTTGTAAATTCATGCTCGCCAATATTAAAATGAATGATTCTTACGTGCGTACTGTTTATCACTTCTTTAACTTTAACGTAATATCGGTTCAATCGATGTTACCTTATCATAAAAAATACATGTACCACAACGCAATTTAGGATTCACCTTCGCCATTAATCACCTCGGTGTAATGTTTTGGTATCATTCACTTTGGTGAACTTCTCTCTGTCTACTCACCAACTCGTCAACTACGCTTTCTGCAGACACACGTATTCTCCCTGTCATGCACGCACTAAAACTGCGGGGACGCGGTGGTCGAGTGGCAGCGCACTGGACTGTCGTACCGAAGTTCACGGGTTCGAATCCGTGTGAAGGCAAGGGTTTGTTCCCGGGGCCTAGGGCGTCACTGAGTGACGCTGGGAATGGGTACCTAACTACAATAGTTAGGCGCCTGGGTAATGCGTGGCCTGTGAATGCTGCATCACTTGCCAACAGATCATCTGTCATGGTCTGTGGACGCCACTATCTTCTGCTTAGAAGGAGCGTCTGTATAGATAAGATAAGATAAGATAAAACTTTTGGCGAAAGGTCTTTCTCTTCTTGTGCCCCCAAATAATGGAATTCTCTACCATTACACAACCTCAGTATTCTGACTACTAAAGCCTTCAAGACTGCACTAAAAAAAACACATGTCATCAAACTTTACTTTGAAAATTATTAATAAAACAAACATTTATTTAAATGATAAATGTAGCTTATATGCACCGTTATGTCATTATATGTAGATTTTAGGATATGAAAGTTTTACATTAAATGAACTGAAAATTGTGTGTGTTTTATGTAAAGCGCCGTGAGCCCATTTGCTTGCTGAGGTACTGCGCTATATATAAATTATCAAATTATTATTATTATAGAGAGAAACATGTCTTAGATACTATACTATAGTCTGATATAGAAAAGACACGCTACAAGTTACAACGCTACACAATCTATGTATAGCCCAATATAGAGAAGACATGCCTCATATTCTGTGCCACCTTACTGATTGGCTGGCAAGGACAAGACTTGTCATCCTAAGATTATTTACGCAATAGATGCCGTGAGGAGTGACTATTTAGTTTATAATCCAGCGCAGGTTTCTCCAGCATTTATCGTGTTAAGGAGAAACTCAAATACTGTTAATTAAGGTCGCGGGGCAGTGTGCAGATACCTGGAGTGAGCCATTAACAAAAAACCTAACTACGATAGCATCACGCCTTGACCAACATCGTATTATTTCCCGATAGCGTTTCCCGTGAAACATTAACACCTTGTGTTCAATTATTTGATGGCGGTCTTCTGGGGAAAACTAAAAGTGAAGGCGGCGGGTATTGTACAGCCGCGCCGTCGCGTACGCTTTATTATGACGGAGTAGCGCCCTTCTGGCGTCTCTCCGTACACCAGAATTGTTTGCCGATTGTTTTCGATGAAAAACGGAAGACAGTTCGGTGCAAAACGCTGGCGCCAGTCCGTGTTTCGTCAGCCAATATTGAATCATGTCACCCGGGTCTCCCACCTTCACATTTACTTCTTAACGCGATACAAATATTTACCGGCGTTGCTCTTTTCGGATGGGGGAAAAAGATTCAAGACGACAATGCGGTGCTACCCGGGCGGTGTGGTGTTCACGGCTGACGCGGATACCCCCCCCCCGATGTGGTGGTGCACCTCCCTCCCTCCCCTTACTGATGCCTTTCTGCCACCTCCCCCCTCTCTCAGTCCATTTCGTCCCCAATTTCAGTTGCATTCAATCTTACCGTTTTAAACGAAACTTAAACTCATCTTATTTGAAATTACGACCGTATACCACTATTTCATGGCCATTCAGAACGGCGGGAAAATATAAATAAAACCAGGAAAAACGTCAGGCGAACAAAAGAGCACGGTGGCTGGCAACTAGCTTGGTCTTGTCTGCTGGTCGGATTGGGTTTCCAGGACCGGTCGGCGACGCTGGTATGAATGGCTGAGTCGGAAACGTGATACAGGGTTTTGGGGTGACATGTGCCACTCAATTCCCGCCAACCATTGTGTGTGGGTACACGGCCCGCTCAGGTTCGTGCCCAACTAGGAAATCTTGGAGTTATGTCCCACGTCTCTCCCGCAGACGGTCACCTCCTCATCCATTTCACGTTGTCCACAACTAACTCGATCACGCCATCTTTTTTGTTCCGTTTTTTTTTCTCTCTTCTTTCCCCATTCTCCCGCCTTGTCGTTATTTCCGTCTCGATCATCATCATTCATTGTCACGTGATTCAACATCACATGGGTTTCCATAGTCTCGAGACCAAATGGTTGCGCCTTTCATGAAACAAACAAAAATCGATGGCTAAACAATAATGCGATGTGTGTCTTAGGGGAGGGGGTTTAATGTGGTAACTGGTGACTGTAGAGCAACATTAAACAAACAATATGTTTTTAATTGTTGAACAATCTGATAGAAATATGAGTGTAACTATGAGCTGTGGTGGTGCAATGGAATAGCGAAATGGGGGCACAATGTACATTTGTCCCCTCGCGCCAAGGTAAAGGCGCGCAAAATTAAGCTTACAATCAGTGCTGCCAGTGAAAATTTTGGGAAAAACCTAGCCAACACGACAAAAAAACCTAGATCCGAAATATAAAAAAACCTAGACGCGATTTTAAAAAAAAGACGTCACAAAGCTCCCCCCTCCTCAAAAAAAAACCACAACAACAACAACAAACAAAAAAAAACGCATTTCCTATTTGAAAATGAGGACGAGCATGTTTCAAATCATTTTATTGTCATTGAGGCTGCAGTCTAATATCGTAACACGCGCGAAGCCATTTAAAACGTCATTAAATAAATTGTAAGCAATCAAATATTTAAGTGGGGGTTTCCTTTAAAGTTGCGCGTTGTGGATGTGACGTCACAGTTTTAAAACATCCTTCTCCTAGTCACACATCTCACAAAAGTGTACCCCGCCCCCTTTTGCCGCCTCCTAGATGCATGGTCATTTATGGACGGCCCCAAAGGTATTAGTTTGTTCTACATACCTATTTGTAAAATATACTAACATCTGCATTTATTAATCACTTATGTCATCTTCCTTATAAATGGGAATCTTATAAGCATTCTTGGAATCATTCTAATTTTATCTATTTTATATAGAACATTATTAAGTGCTACTTTTATCCATTGATTATGTATCGTATTGCGTTTTCATTTGAGTTTTAAATGTTGATAGAGTGTTGGTATTCCTCGTTTGATCAGGCAACCCATTCCACTTTCGAATTCCAGACGAAAAGAACGAGAATTTGTATGTGTTAATTCGAACATACGGATTAGGTAAAGTGTTTTTATCACTATGTCTATCTGAGAGTTGTATTAGATTATCTTTGGTCTATATCGTGTATAGGTACTTGAGAGAATATTCTCTCAACGTAGGCAGA
The DNA here is from genome assembly GCA_944989445.1 of Ampullaceana balthica. Lineage (NCBI taxonomy): Eukaryota > Metazoa > Mollusca > Gastropoda > Lymnaeidae > Ampullaceana > Ampullaceana balthica. The sequence goes on along the minus strand of CALYLW010000011.1, from coordinate 555,342 downwards.
TGAAAATGGTACAGCTGTTAAGTTTGTCATGAAGTCTAATAAAATTGAATATTTTGGCTCATTCAAGCTGTTTTATCGTGTACCAGATTTCTTTAGACAGATGACACCGCGGCAGCGCCACCTTTCGAACTAAGTGGGGTAGAGCTATAGATCAGGGGTCACCAAACTACGGCCCACGGCCAGATGCGGCCCGCGAGGCCTTCTCATCCGGCCCTTGGAGAACCTTTAATCTAAAAAAAGGATACTATTTTTACGTTAGTTTGACACAAAACAGTGTGCTGTTTGACAGTTAGTGCTGCCCTCCGGCTGAAAAGTTTGGAGACCCCTGCTATAGATCATAATTTAACACGATAGAGCGTCTGAAAAAACTATTGCCAACTAATGCATAATTTTACTTTTGAAAAATCTAAATTATTTAGGATATTAATTGCACATATTTATTAACTTTTGTACTTTAACATCGTTTATTTAATTATTTTTTTTAAAAAGAAAAACCTAGATTTAGGGCTATTTTTGAAATAAAAATCCTAGAAACCTAGACAAGGTCGATAAAAACCTTGATCTAGGTTGAAAATCCTGGTGCTGGCGGCACTGCTTACAATGCTATAATATAATTATTAGGGCTGGTACTGATTAAAAAATTGTGTTCTATTAATGGGGAAAAATTTAATCGATTAATCAATTAATTTCGATCAATTATATATTTTTTTATTACACACATATATACCCCGTTAAGTCGCGATTCATTAGTGCGCGAAAATGGTTAAGTCGCGGTAATTCCATGACTCCCAAATTGTGTGACGTAACATAGCAAATTCGGGGACCCGGTGACCCGTCAAAAGGGCCCCGGACAAACGGCCCCGACATAACGGCCCCGGTAAAAACGGCCCCAGACAAATTGTTATCATTTTTCAACAAAAACTTTATATATTTTTTTTCATTTTAAGCTTTTGTCAACTTTTTCACCCTGGTAAAATTGTAAAATTATATCTTGTGATGTTATTATATTGTTTCTTGTCAACAAACAGCCGCGATTGGTACTATTTCGCGTAAAGGCTATTAAATTCACTATTGTGATGTCATTATTATTGTTTATTATTAGCAAAACCTGACACTGAATAGGTGAGTAAAAATACGAATTTAATATTTGATTGAACATTTTAATTTTAGTCCATCTATTAGTCCGGGGCCGTTTTGTCGGGGGCGTTATGTCTGGGCCATTTTGTCGGGGCTGTTTTGTCGGTGAACCCAAATTCGTTCTGCTATCCAAGAAATAAGGAACAAAAACCTTTTTGTTTACGTATGCGCGTCTAAATAAATCATAGTAATACGAGGGAAAAGTATGTAAGTAATATATATGTATATATATATATAAATTGTGGAAAAATTATTAGAAATATTTTTAAAAAATCTAATCGAAATTAAATCGATCAAATTAATTTCAATCGATTAATTTTTAACGATTGATCGATTAATTAATCGTTAATTTCCGCAGCCCTATAATCAGTAAAGCAGGATAAGATATTTTAACTTGGGGGGCGGGGCACATTTTATAATTTGTTCCAGGGCGCAAAATATCATAATCATATCTCTCTGTGGCAGTGATATGCGAAACAAATAAATAAAACGCGTATTAAACGATGTAATAAAAAAAACTACCCATGAAGCAGCCAAATTTTATAATATAAAAAACAGGATTGAAACTGATTGCAAATTAAAACTGAAACAATAAAATGGGTCAACATGATTTATTGTATTTCATTTCAGGTTGAGGGACGGGGTGGGGCATATGTTAATACATACAATTGTCCGCGCTATTTACATACATTTTGTATAGAGCTGTGTGGAAAACTCGCGTTGATAAGTTTTAAACCTAATTGATATAAAGTGAATGTTTTAAAAAAGATATGATCATATTGTAAATCAAAGATTCCATTTCCTATTCCCCGAGTGCCTTAAAACTTAAGTAAGATATAATTAATTGCATACGTATAGCAAGCTGCATCTTTAAATTATGTGGATAAAATTTTAGGCAGGGGTGTCTATATTTACATACTAAATGCCGAAAGAGTTTTTTTTTAAAAAAACGTGCAGCAAACCCAGTTTTCTGCTTTGGTCTGCACCAAACCTATCTAATTTATCTAATTTATCTAATTTATCTAATTTATCTAATTTATCTAATTTATCTAATTTTTCTCGTAATCCTTTAAATCGTTTTTTTTTACATCTACTTATTGAAATCTATTTATTTACCGGAGATAAAATAATAACACAAATCAAGTTCAGTTTTTCTACATCAAGCTCATGCAAAATAAAATATCCAGTTAAATAAATTTATCTATAATTTGTGCAAGTTTTATAAATAAAACAAACCCGTAAAAACAAAGTTTTTGACTATAAATCCCTTATATATGAGACATAACTAAAAGTATTGATTATGTTCAAAAGCGACAAACATTTACAGACTGAATCTGTCTTAACTCCCCTTTGCTTTATAACCCGGGGGTGGGGGGTGGGAGAGGGGAAATGTCTGGTCACCGATAGCTGGACCGAGCTCAGCGTGACACGTAAAATGTAAACAAAAGCACGCCGGTACATCGACGATGTGGTGTCAACGCGAGAACTGAACTGTCACGTGAAAAAAAAACAACCGTGAAATTGAATTACATATGTCGGATAAACTAAAAATGCATTAATGTAATTACGGTACGTTCGATCAATCTGAAATTTTGATACGATGCATTGTTAGGCGACACAAGTCTATGTTCCAAATTTCATCTCGATGGCATCACGGGAAGTGGGTCATTTTTTACTTTTGTTTTTCCACCCGCCCGATGACGAACGACAGACAGAGAGACAGAGAGAGACGGCGGTGAAGTTAATATAAGGGATTTAAAAAGCAAGTTTATGCATTCGAAGTTTTTTTTTAATGTCCAGGTAAGTTTAATGTAAAAAAAAATCCGTATCTATTATAATAACATAAAACCTTACAGCAAATTAGTTTGAAATTAGCAAATTCATTAAGATGTGTTATTTATAAACCGGTATTAATCATAATTTTTTTTATAAAAAAAGGTTTAACAAGTATAAGTGTGACGGGTGCTCCAAGACTTTTTTGAGTCGTCATTGTCGGTGTGTGGTTAAAAGAATGAGAAAGTTCTCCGATAGACAAACACCGGCCTTGTTGAGGTAGACAAGTTCAAATCACTTTAAAGTAGGGTTGCGGAAATTAACGGTTAATTTCTCGATTAATCGTTAAAAATTTGCTTACGAGTAAAATATTTTTAAGGATTAATCGACCCATCACTTACAAATTATTGAAAGTGAAAAAGTAATAAAATAGCGGCCGATAAATAATAACAAATTTCCTGACGATTACACGGTATATATAACATTTTGGTTTTAAACTATTGACTGACGGGAATGTTCAAAATGTTGATAAAGTTTGCCTACCATGGTTCTAACACTTCCCCTAATTATCAAGCAAAATGAAAAGCGTATTAAGCTAATGACAGTAATGGAGTCTGACTGAGAGAAAGAAAATGACGACAGCTCTTCTGATGAATTAATGCGTTACAAAATTGAGATGAAAGTTCCTGAATCCATTAACACTCTACAATGGTGGAAACTTAATGAACACCGATATCAGATAATGTCATTCCTTGCCAAGACCGTTTTGTGCATACTAGTTACCTCAGTTCCATGTGAATGATTGTTCAGCTCGGCTGGTTATTTTGAATTAGAACCGCTCATCACTTGAACCAAATAATGTCAACACACTTGTCTTTTTGCGTAGTTGCTTAAAATATGACAGATAAAGGAGGCATACCACTGTTATTTAGATTTTCAACAAGAACGTTTAATAAGTGTTACTTGTGAGTGTGACATCATAAATTTTAAGTTTTGGCTTTAATCGAAATTAACGATTAATTAATCGTTAATTTTTCAAAAGTTAACGATTAAATTTAAATTTACCGTTAAAAGCCCTACTTTAAAGGAATCCTTAATTGTGGTATCTTTTACCCTACAGCTACGTAAACGCACACATTTTTTCACAGCCTTTGCATATGTATCACTATTTTAATGTATCGCACCCTTTCGCCATGACACTTATTTATTCAATTAGTATTTTGTTAAAAAATAAAATTTTAAAAATATTTAAAACCAAAGAAAAAATCCGAAAAAATGATTAAATTTTTTTTTACTTGTCCAGATTATACAAAAATAAAAAAAAACCAATAAAAAAAACCACACATATCAAAGATGAATAAAGCAGCAGCCCAATTTCATCTTTGATAATGAATAAGCAACAGCAAAAAAAATAGTAATAATAATAATAATAATATCTCTCCCTGGAATCGAATCCACCTCCATAAGGTCTTACTACAACACCGCAATCTCTAAATTTATTAGGGCTTTATAAATTTGTAATCAATGTCATGAAGCATTCCTTGCCATGGAAATTCTAAAAATAGCAACCTTTATCCAATCAAAAAAGCACGGCGTCAAGTCTCCACCAATCAAGGTTTCTGCAAACGGAAATTGCAGATAGTTGAAGGATTGATGTGAAGGATATAATCAGGGGCACATTGAATTACCATTAAAAAATAATATTAAAAAAAAATTAAATTAAAAAACCCGTAAAAAAAAATATCAAGTTTTTGACTATAAATCCTTTATATACGAGACATAAGTAAAAGAATGTTCATGATAATACGCAGCGCAAGACAATCCAAAAATCCAAAATTTTAGTTATGTCCCGTAAAACATGTTTAATATAATGCGCAACGATCGGGAATATATTTTTAAAAAGTATCGTCCATATAATACGCACCGAATCGCGCAACAGGAAAGTATTAAAAAGGTCGTTCAATACGCTCCGTGACACTCTATCTCAAAAATTAAAATGATACATAGAGATAAATAAAATAATCTAAAAATTCAATGATTTATTACAGTACTTACGATCGATCTGAAATTTGTATACATCGTTTTTATCATCGGCACGAAACTGCCTGCAAAATTTCAGCTTGCTATATATAGCTTACGAGGAAGTGGGATAAAAATCGATCCAAAGGTTTTTCGACAAGCAAGCAACAATCAGACACCACAAGTTAATATAAGGGATTTTTAAAAGAATTAAAATGGAAACTTTTTAACATTATGAAATACCTTTGTGTGAACAAATGATATATTTGTTTTATCCCCCCGCCCACCCCTTGAAATCGCTTTACTTGTGTGTCATGTCGAACTCCCAACTGTGTGAATTAAGCATGGCATTTTATTTAATGAGTCCAGCTCTGAGTTACCAGTGTAACTACCCCCTCCCCTCCCCTCACACGCCTTCTCGCCACAGCCACTAGGTTATTAGTCCACTACTCTATGTCACTAAACTCGCTGGTCAGCCTCTCTGATTTCTACGACAACAGCTTTCCTAACAGTGCGGTTTGAGATTATGTGTCAACCGTGTCAGAGTGTCAGGTCAGGAACCAGAATTACAGCACAAGTGCCCTGCCAGGCAGTACCACGATAGTGTCAGGTCAGGAACTAGTGTTACAGCACAAGTGCCCTGCCAGGCAGTACCACGATTAGTCATTGGCATAAGCCACCCGTCACAGTCAATTGTATTGAAATCTAAACCCGTCCACTTGTCAAACACAAGTTAATCGACCAAAGCTGTCCGGCCATGGTCTAGAAACAAGGCCCATTAGACAGCTGGACCGTTAGACAACTGGAGTTTTGTAACAAAATAAGGTCGATTACAGAAGCGTGTGTCCCCAACACCAGTTATAACATGTAATAGTTGTGCCATTATTCTCCGGTAGAAAGTTACACCAAAAATAATGCAACACACATTTTGTGAGGTGATCAAAGGTAATGTTAGATTTACACAATTACACGAATGTGTCACTTAATGGGGAGCTCCCTGAACTGTACTCTATTGGATGGAACTTTCTCACATGCAGGTTTAATTTGTAGATTTGAGATTTAGCGCAGGTTAGAGAGCAAAGCCAATATTTAAATATATGGTATGAGTTAAATGGCGAAGAAAAGGGGGACAAAAAGAGAAAGAAATGAGAGAAAGAGAGTGAAAGAGAATATAAGAGAGAGAGAGAGATAAATAAATAGAGTGAAAGAGATAGAAGAGAGAGGGGAAGACGAGAGAGAGAGAGAGAGAGAGAGAGAGAGAAGAGAGAGGGGAAGAAGAGAGAGGGCGAGAGAGAGAGAGAGAGAGAGAGAGAGAGAGAGAGAGAGAGAGAGAGAGAGAGAGAGAGAGAGAGAGAGAGAAGAGGGTCTCTAATAGTGTAATCTCTGACAAACTCTAATAGTGTAATTTCTGACCAACCAAAAAAATAAAAATAAATGAATATATATGTGTTATTGGTCTTACCTAAATGCTCGAGACTTACACTTACACCATGCAAAGTTATGTGTGTCTATGGCTCTGCCAAGATATTCGTGACTATGGCTCTGCCAAGATTCTTGGGTTTATGGCACTGCCAAGATACTTGGGTTTATGGCTCTGTCAAAATGTTAAGTCTTGCTCCATCAAGAAATTTCAATGGGAAAAAAATGAGTTAGTTATTTTCGTACAAATGTACTGTAACCCTTCGTCTTCCCTTCATTTACAGTAAATTGCCCAAAAGACGGAAAATCTGTTCCCAGAGAGAAAGAAAGGGCTTGCAGCGAGCCGTGGGTGATCACGGAGGAGACAAGCCAAAGAAATAGATATTTCTACCTTGTCGGTACTCGTACATACAATGCCTTGTTCCCCTGAAACGATACTTAACTGCTCGTGAGTTATTGCCCCTGGGGACCAAAGGGAGATACTTTTTCTGTACCGTTCCAATTCCAGCCCCGCGCCACTATCTGCTCGCATCCTTCGACCTCCGACGTAAGGACGTTTGATGATCAAGAAAACGCCCCTTAGTTCATAGGTATGAAAATGTTGACCCTTGACAAACTTGGCCACCTAGCCGAGGCGCTTCCGATTGGATGGGGAGAAAGACTTCCGCAGCAGGAGGGGGCGTCGGCAGTCATTACTCGCCCGCGGCTTAGATAGCGACTCAATCTTGGGAACGCAGCGGGGGCGAATATCAACTGTCAAAAAACTGGAATTTTCAAGAGGAAATGAGGCTATGTTTTTTAGCTGGCAGCCGATAGACACAACCATCAACATCGCCACACACATTGCACGGTGTTGTGTGAGTGTGTGGGGAGAGGGGGGGGGGAGGTGGGCTCCAGGCCGTTTGACATGAAAGATGCCGTGCCGCCTTTGATCAGCGGGACCGACCCACGGATGTTGAGTGAGTTTGGAGCGGAGATTGCAAGAGCAACTGTCACAGCTTAGCCTCCCATAACCCCCACCAACCCACCCCTACCGACTTCCAAAATGCTGACGTCAAGCATAACCAGAGCCAATCTACTACTTACTACCTGAGCCAAGTTCCTTTCTTCCCTCCATCGAGCTTTACCTTGGTTTTCATTTTATTTAAATAGTTTTTTTTTGTTTTTTGTCTTCCATCTCCCTGCAAGCCCAGGCCCAGGCCCCTCTTTTTTCCACAATCGAGCGCTCTGTTCACGAGAGATAAGCGTACTCGCCCGAAGAAACGAGATCTGCGGAATGCGCACCCGACTCGAGGCGTTTCATATGAAAACAATTTCATCTTTACCGATACGCCTTGTTATTTCGTGTGGTCCCGACAATCTCAGCGCTTCACGATTTCTTATCGAGGCCCGCGAAACCTTTTTGGGGGCCCAGGGATTGAGGGGAAAAAAAGAAGAAGAAGGAAAACAAAGATGTTGTGTGCGATGCCGCGGGGGTGATGAAGGAACCACAGCGGTGCTGGGAACAGGACGCCAGCAGCAGAGAACAACCAAAATGGAAGAGCGCTGTGGTTCTGAGCAAGCCTCAAGGGAAAGACGGGTGAAAAATGGAATTTAAAAAAAAAGGGTTAAAAGACCAAGAGCTTGTCTGCTCAGCCATCGACATTCACATTTAGGCTTCAAGATTTCCTGAGCAGATTTCCGGATGGTCTATCTATAGCAACGGAGAAATGTTTATTGTTAGTGACGCCCCTCTGACTTGCGGGAACGCCCATTTTTAAGGGTAACGCCTACTGTAGTCAAAGTCTATGTTGGTGAAATATATTTTTTATTCACTTTCTACATTGTTTTTATTTCGAAGTCATACGCCATAAGCAAAATTCCAACATAGTCGCACAATATCATGTTCGCCTTTGACGAATATACATCTCACATAAAATACATCTACCCGTAGATAGACACATTTTATATGAATTATACGTATTTATGTAAGTATGAACAGAAAGACATTACCTGTAACATACCAACAAAAATCAGAAATGGCGGGAAAATTTGCACGAGAGATTTATGAAACTTAACTTATATGGGCCATACTAGATGTATGTTTAGTGAAACAACGACTACAACGGGTCAATGCGGATATTTCTTCAATGTTTTTCGAATTACGTATATACAGCTTGAGTTGAATATGTCTAGGATTTATGCAAATGTATTTTTGATTTGAGGATAAGAAACCACAACACAACTACAACGAGGCATTGAAAGCAGTATAATTGATTATCTTATTTTTAAAAAAAATTATTTAAAAAAAAATATTTAAAAAATAACATGCCGTTCGTCTGTTTGGTGAAGAAAATCCAATTTTTCTTTCAATATTGAATAAGTCTTGAGGTGCGGGTTTGTTAAAAATTCATATATAGAAGTAAATAATCATCAAGTGAAGCAAAATTTATCAACTAAAATTCTATTTTTACTTCTACTAAAAAAACAAAACAAACAAACAAACAAAAATATCATTAATGATCAAATTGATTGTCTTGTTAACTCTGAGCGAGATATACAGTTGTCATTTCCATTATTACTTCCCTTCTCACGGATTAGCATTTGGCTAAGAATCAAACACAAATTTTACCAAGTTAATTAATTAAATATAACTAAAGTTTCAATTGTAAAGGGAAAAATATTGTTTGATATCGCCAACATATATGCAAACATTACAATAAACAAAGATGGCCGGGCGAGCTTATGAGCTTAAGGAAGGTCGTATAGATATGGGAGCTGCCACAAGGAGGGGGGGATAAGGATGTAAACCAGGTTAATATTTTGTGAATTGATTAAAGTAAACATTAGTAAACAATCAATATATTGTGTACATATTATTATGGGGAATAATTTAAGACCCCCCTCCCCCATTGTATCTACATACGCAAAGAAACGACTTATTTAAATAAAAAATTACCCGTAAAGTTCTCCTGGTGACCACAGTGATGAAAACAAATTAAATTTGATATGTCCAGTGCGTTGCGAAGTCGACATTTCTTAACCACTATAATGTAGGATACATGTTTTAAACATCTCTATTACTATAAATTCTATTATCATTCGTAACATTTTTATAACAATAATAATTATTATTATTATCATTAATATTTATATGATTATTAAATGCAGTTTATTTAAGCGATACAAAATTCAAAGCAAATGGTCAAGCATCTAATCATGAAATGGCGAAGTAAAACCTATCTAAAGACACCATTCAATTGTAAGCAGCTAATATTTGAATTGTATAATCTATTTTCATGTTAACAGACTGATGTAGAGAAAACCAAAGCATTAGCAGAACAGAAAAGGCATCCTATTTTTCGACTTAACGTGGTGTTTTAGACAAATTTAGCTAGAATTACCTCCCTGTCATGAATCTGCGCCACTCACATCTATCATCTTGGAGGGACGGTTCTTATAAAACTTTATAGATCTTTATCTTTAAAAACTATACATGCCATATATTCCGTTTTACAGGACAATTAATTTGGAATTATTAAATCCGTACCCCTCGAGTGAAATACATGTCAAAATGTTTACAGTGAAATTTGAACATATAACAGTTGCCAAAATCTGTAGCGACTGCTATGTAAATGGAAGGTGATCCAGATAAGAGAAAGTGTTTATTAAAAGCGATATATAATATCTATATATATATCATTATCCCCTAAGAACTAAAATAACACTTTATTCAGTAAACCTTTCCTCCCTCTCAATCACATTCCTACCTTTAAAAAAAAATCCTTTCTTTTTTTTATCATACATAATATCCTTCCTTTTCTAACGACTCAAAGCATTCCTTATTACTAAACAGGCATTCTAAGAGTCATTTATCTGTGAACAAGCAAGATTTTTTTCTTTGTTTTTGAGTGGGGTGGGGGGTATTTTTATGGGGGAAAAAACCCAAACTTTCTCACGTGAAAATAATTATTTTAATAAATGTTGAAAATAACGAGCACATTTGAAAACTGAAGAGAAAATGTGTTTTGAATGAACATCTCTTACCGACTGTGGTTTGTGGTGAGGGGGGAAGTTATGCGTTTGTGATGTGGGTGTGTGCTGAAGCAATGAAAGAATTCAGGCATCAAAGACAGACAACGTACACGGGTGTTTTAAAAACAATACACGCTCAATCAATATCTCATTTCTAGGGCCACTTGCCTTCACCAGCACTGACATTTTCCAAAACATAAATATTAGGTAGAGTAAACACGGGATTAAAAACACAAGTGCTCCCCCCACCTCCCCTCACTCCCTCTTGGAGGCGAAGAGGTGAGGACTTTGAGGGGGGAGATTCCCGAAGCATTTATGGAGAAGATGAAAGTGCATGCCGGGAAATTTCGACTCGGCGGAAAACAAAACATGACGTCTAAATAAATAATAAGCAACAATTACCGTCTCGAATCTCCTCACGGGCGAGGGGGCACAACTCGACAGAAGGGGAGAGAAGCTCGTGGTCGGGACTCTGGGTGAGTTGAGGCAAATTAAAGTATTGAATCAGAGGGGGCATACGGGGGAATATTCCACTGCCTGGAAGGTATTGATGTCTACTAGAGTTTCAGAGCAGGTCTCTGGGTGTACAAACACAAGCGTCTGGGGGCCCGGGCCGGGAAAGAAGATCCCTTTGATCGTGTTTTGAGTAGTCTAATTGATAAAGGGTTGGCCAGAAGACCCGCGGACCTATCGCTAGGGACTTCTGAAGGTCCCGAAAGTTTAGACAGAAAACAGTTTTGAATCTTGCTGTTAAGACATTGGTGGAATCATTGGGAAGGTAAAAGAAAAATGTTCTTGTGTGCAGGGGTGGGGGGAGGGGGTCTACATTTACTATTTTTTTCTGTTTATTCTTATTTCCCGGGGATTACCTTATCCCAAGAAAACAGGAATAGATTTTCTTAATATCAGAAAGTCTAGGATAATCCCAACAAGATTTAAATAATTTAAATAATAATTTTAATTGTTTTCTAACTCAAATTTAAAAAATAACAGATTTGATATGTAATTTTATTTAAATGCTATTTGTTAGTAATGAACAAAAACAATTTAAATGTTGAGAGACTGCCCGATGGCCACTCGCTAAGGCTTGTTTCACTTTGTAAGTTGTTTCCTTACATTGGTGGCTGCGGCGCAAGCTTAAGAAGTATTAATTTGTGGCACCACTTGGAACTAGGCACTGTCTTAACTGAAACTTACCCCCACCCCCCTCCCCCAACAAAAAATTAAATGTGTATGACAATCAAGCAAATATATTAATAATACTAAATTGATAATTTATATAGCGCTGTATACACCCCAGTAAGGAACAGGGCTCACTGCGCTTTACATAAAGATAATAACATACATATAAGTATTAATTTAAACATTCATATAATAGAAACCACACTAATGACAGTACGCTACACATGAGCTACGTTAATCATTAGACATACGTTGTTTCATTAATTTTGAAAATACATTTTGAAAATATGTGTCTTAAGTCTTAAGTGCAGTCTTAAGGGATTTGGTAGATGGAATACTACGGATGTGTAATGGTAGAGAATTCCATTGTTTGGCTGCACAAAAAGAGAAAGACCTTTAAATTTAGATATAGGAATCTATATATATAATTCACCAAAGCGAGTATGTGCAAATCAGCATGACGAATGACCCTCGCTGGGGTCGACGAATCAGTTTATAGTTGGAAAGCGGAGGTGGTCTCGAGATCAACAATGGTTTTTGCGTTCAGCTGCGTTGTTCCTTCACAGAATAACGTATGATTCGTAGTGTAGTGGTTATCACGTCCGCCTTATATGCGGAAGGTCCTGGCAGTGGCGTAGTTAGGGTCATGTGCGCCCGGGGACATGACACAAAATCGGCGCCTCTTGTCGGACCCAAAGATTCTGGGGGCTCACTGAGCCCCTAAGAAAAAATTGAAATTTTACGGTTTATATAGTTCATTTTCGAAGCCTCTGGTATTTTAATGAAATAGAATACAGACTAATAATTCTCTATACGATTGTAAACAATTTATTTGAAAAAAAAAGACTCTACTAATTATACAATTAGACATAGTCTACAAAAAATTGATTCTCCTATATTTAATTTGATAGTCGCAAACTCGTCAATCACGTTGTCAAAATTAATATTCTCAAAGTGTTTCTCTTTCGATGCTAGGGAGTGCAAGATCACTGGGACTATCTTTTCCAAATTGAAGCAGGTAAATAAGACAAAATAAGCTTCAGTTTGCTGAAGGACCGCTCACAGCTTTCAGTTGAAACAGCAATTGTTAGAAGTATTTGAAGTGAAATGCGCTTGACTCGGAAATACGTCATCTCCATATGAAACAATAAAACCAAGAACATCCAAAGGAGTTTCCGGTAGAACTTCAGTCCGGGTACTGAGAAGCATTTTTCAGTCTCCGATTTATGTGCACAAGTGGTGACCATTGACGTCAGTGTCGTATAAATTAGCAAAATCTAAGCAATTTTAAACGAAGTGTATCGACTTTTGTCTCAGCAAGAAGAGTTTTGATGTCTAGTAAAAATCCAAATTTGTTGTTTGGAATTTTTTAGATGTATAAACCGTATTGATATATCCTGTTGGAGTCTATCAATTACGCTGTTCATATCACGTGCAATTCTTCTTCTGCAGAAAGTCCTGCATCTCTTGTTAATTCTCCAGGCATCCTCCGATGTCGTCTAATCCTTCTGTCAACCTCGATTCTCCAAGTTGTGCATCTTCCTTTCCATTATCTACCGCAACCTGGCTCAAATTATCACGAATGTTGACAATTTCTTGCTCAAACGATTCAAGAGCAGATGCTGCTTCCTTGAAATTCAAAGTAGGATTCTGCAACCATTTCTTGACACGATCAAAGTATGATGTTCCAGAAATTTAACAAAACTAGGAATATAAAGTTTAATATACCTGCCAGCAAAGTTTCTGCATCACTTCTCGTGTCAGGAGTCATATTTGTATGTTTTGATAATTTTTCCAACAGCTCTACCAGTTCATCTAGTGAAATCTAGTCGTTCATAAATTGCTTTAACAGCTTCTGATCGTGCACTCCAACGTGTTTCAGACTTCCTCTTCATTGTGATTGGCACAACTCTTTTTAATTCTTCCCAAAGAGTTGTTGAACGAGAGAAACAAAAATGTATACTTTCAACTGTTCCAAAAGCGTGATAACAACTGGATCCTGTTTAGCTGAGTGTACTCTTGGTAAGTTTAAGCTGTGGTTATCACAGTTGACGAACAATGCTCTGTGATTTCTGGCACTTATTCGGTGTTGAAGGCCGGATATATGCCCAGTCATTACAGCAGCATTGTCATAACATTGTGACCGATAGTCGGCTAGAGGTATGTTATTAGATTCTAGTTTCTCCACGATAACTCTTTCAATGCTTGCTGCGTCTTTGGAATGTATCTGGATAAAACCTAAGAATGATTCTTTGATGGTTTCTTTTTTAGTTTGAAAATCCACATCCACAAATCTGATGATTTGAGAAAGCTGTTCCCGGTGTCTTAGATCGTGTGTTGAGTCAAGTAAGATACCGTATAGTCTGTAGTACTTGATTTTTCTGATTTCACTCAACAGCTGATTCCTTACAGTCGATGAAAGTAGGTGGATAAATTCATTTTGGATTTCCTGTATAAATAAGATACTGAACCTGGATTTTCTCGGAAATCTTGTAAGTGCTTTTCTAACAGTGGATCATACTGATCAAGTTTGATCACAGAGAGACACGAAAGAGAGGCGGTGTCTGATGTTTCATATAAAAGGAATCCAACTTGCTTTAACACACTCACACAATCCCTTGAGAGGAGAGACATTCTGGAAGCCAGTGGTTCTCAAACTTTTGAGATTCAAGGACCACTTGAAAAATGTGTGTCTTAGCTACGGACCACTACTATAAATTGTGCTACAGCCGAGCTGGAAAGTTAAATATAATCATACTGTGTATATCTTATCTGTTGCTCCTTCTATACAGAAGTTTATTGCTAGCTATAAGTAGTATACATGTTAGTTAGTAAAACTATACTAATATGCTACGTTTTGCGTGCTCCAAAAAACAATAGTGTAATGGCTTTCTTTTGTAAAGAACAAATGTCATTTATATTAGTCTCATAGTCTTCTTATTTAATTCTACTTGCTAACTATTAAAAAAACTTTAAGTCATAAACAGTAGTTTGTATTAAAAAGACTGCTATATTAGTTAATTTAGTACGAGCGATGTTTTGTTTTTATTGTAAGCAATGCAGAAAATCCACTTTCACAAAGTTGCAAAAGGTAAAAAAGTATTTTTAAAAGCTATTTAAGACAGTTCGGAGCACTCCGAAATTTCATTAAGCCCACTTTCTGATGCAACATATTCAAAGTGGAATCGCTAGTCAGTTCAATGAATTGGTTTAATTACGATGTTGGTAAATTTACATATATTTGATGAGACAATGTGTGCGAGATTAGGACTGGAAACCCACTAAAAACCACTGAACGTTAAAAATCACCAAAGTAGAATTAAAATTGGCCCTGCATTGATCGAATATGACAAGAAATCAAATTTATCAACAGTTGTTTATTTATTTCAACATTTTCTGGTTTCTCGGTGATTTCGTATAATTGATCAAATATCTCAAAGTTAACTTGAAATAATCTTCTTTTCCAAAGATCAAATTTTTACGTAAAAGCAGACACTTTGTCACTGAGAGTAATATAATGTGTCTGCTTTCCTTGCCAAGTTGAATTAAGTTTATTGAGTTCTTCAAAAGTTTCAGCCAAGTAAGCCAGAACAGCAACCCATAAGCTATGGTTCAAATGATCAACAAGCTTTGAGTTTGTTCTACAAGAAACTCTCTTACGCCATCACGTAATTCAAACAGTCTGATAACCAACGAACTTCAGTATACATCAGTAACTGTTCATGTTCAAGATTCATATTCGAACATACGAAAGCAAAGAAATGAGAATTTAATAGACGAGCCTTGATAAAATTTAAAAACTATTTAGGCCAGATCAAAAATATATTTTAATTCTGCGTTAATTCTTTTACTTGTTGGTCTTTCTCTATGAATCATACAGTGCGTAAATTTCATGCTTTGCTCGCGGACCACCTGGCACATCTTCGTGGACAACTAGTGGTCCACGGACCACAGGTTGAGAACTACTGCTTTAAGCCACTCCTTTTTCTTGTCTTGGTCATTTTGGTTGCTTTTAATGTCGTCTCTGTCTGTTCTATTAATAGAATCGCCTTTGTCTCTTACTGCTCCCCTACTCTCACTCCCAGTCTCTCCCCGTTTTTTTTTAAATCGCCATCAGCAATCCTACATTGTGGATGTGTCATTTATTTATGAATAGAATGGCGCCCCTTAACGCTCAATGGGGGCGCCAAAATCATGCTTGCAAACTGATTTGTAATGAATATATTTTCGGAGCTCCAAAATTCAATCTTGCAAACGTATTTGGGATACATTAGTTTACATCAAAACGCAGTTAAATAATGAGTTTTAATACTCATCATGGCGCCCCCTAACGTGGCTCCCGGGGACATATGTCCCCCTGCCCCCCCTCGCTACGCCACTGGGTCCTGGGCTCAAGCCCCAGCAAAAACATTATTTTTTAAATTTTTACAAATGTGCATGTGTTTGTCCGTTCTTTTCCACATTTTTTGCGAACATGGCTGACCCCGCTAGGGTCGGCCAATCAGAGTTTATGGTTGGCAAGCTAGGACGGTCCCCCCCCTCCCCCACCGACGTTCACTCGCCGTGTTTTGATTTCTTCGTGCTGTAATGTGAGTCCGTTATTTCCCCCCTTTATTTGCACTATCCATGTGCAAGTCTGCGGCGTATTCTACACCGCGGGGCGTATCTAGTATAGTTTTATTTTTAAAAATGACAATAACATTTTTAAAACAGAAATTATTCAAACCAAATCAATATACAATATTCTATCTATTATTTATTGACCCCATTGTTCCAAACAAGAAAATCCTACTACTTCTACTACTACTTCTTTATTTTTTAAAGAATTTATGTTACCTTGTTTCTTACAGGCATCTTGCGCTTTGGGTTTGGAAAAGGGGGGGGGTGCGGTTGATGAATAGGAAATTGCATTCTACTCCTGGAGCAAGTCAACTGATATTCTAGATCAGTGGCGGGTAAACTTTTTTGGGCGAAGCCCGCGTTAGTAAGACATGAAACGTCAAGGTCCCGCACCTAAACAAAACTTAGCCTCAGTTCAATTTAAAAAATCCACCTTTAACATTAATAATTTGGTGGGGTTTTTAAAAAACAGATTTTGCATGCACGGTGGTCGAGTGGCATGAAGGCGACTGGGTAATGCGTGGATGCAGCGTTCACAGGCCACGGCTATGAGGGTTCCAAGCATTATCCAGCCGCCTAACTAGTGTTAGGTACCCATTCGGAGCTGGGTGGCTCAGGGACGCCCTATGCCTATGCCCCGGGAACAAATCCTTGCCTTCACATGGATTCGAACCCGTGACCATCGGTACGCCAGTCGAGCGCGCTGCTACACCGCTGGGTTGAATCAGCCACCGGAACAGAGACTCGAACTCGTTACTCTCAGTACGCCAGGGCCGTCTTAACGCATAGGCCTGTTGGGCATTGGCCCGGGGGCCCACGGCCCACGAGCATAGGGGCCCCATGGGAATATGTTTATCTATATATATTATGTATATTTATTTTTTCTATTCATGCGGGGAAAGAGCCCAACACTATTTCTTTGCCCGGGGGCCCAAACTGGTGTAAAGACGGCTCTGCAGTACGCCGCTCAAAAATCGTGGCCACTAAGATTTAAAATTGTAACATTAATCACAAATTTATTTATGTAAAAAGTTTGCAACGGTAGCAAAATATCTGAAATGAGCGAAGAAATGCGCGGTTAAATAAAATAAATAGAGGTAAAAATAAGATTTTTAAAAACCACGTTTTTCTAAGTGGACTAAAAAGAAGAAAATAATTCGATTTAATATGACTAAAAACGTGGGACGTGTGCTTATGAAGTTTTAAATATGCAGTTCACTCATTCTCTCATTTATAGATCTCTCTTTTGCCTTCTAAATTATAAATCTTCAATTTTTATACTTAACACCTATCTTTGTGTTGTATTTCTAAATTAGAATGGGATTTTGAAGCACCCGCCCCACGTTTTTTGTCATATTAAATTTTATTCTTTTTAGTCCAATTATAACAACCTAGTTTTTTAAAATATTTTTTTACCTCTATTTATTTTACCAAACACCTCATCAGCACCCGCCCAACGTTTTAATGCCACGGCGATGAGGTCACGAGGTGAACTCGACACGTGAAATCTATTAACGGCTGTCGGATACAGATGCTTATATAGAGATAAACTAAAAAATGCAAAATTTAATTGCGGTACATTCGATCGATCTGAAATTTTAATACAATGCATTATCAGCCAAGATCTATCTGTGGTAAAATATTGAGCTCTCTAGGGCTATCAGAAATGGTTTAATTTAACGTTGGAAAATTTGAAAAATTGCGGACCGACAGGAACGAAAACAACGCGGACAGACGAGAGCGAAAGCAAGTTAATAAAAACGTGGTAATAATATGAGTTTAACACTGTAATCGGCTATGCGGCAAAAGTATAGCTGAGTTATTTGAATTAACGTTAAGGGGGAACACCTTATAATCTTCTATAAATAATAGAGCCATGGCAAATTATGAGTTGATACCCCCCCCCTTTTTCCTGTCTCTCCTCTATCAGATAGTTCTGCTTTATTCATTCATTTCAATTCTTCCTCCCCCACCCTCCTTTTTTCTGTTATTTGTGTTACATGTTTACTTTCTGTTTATGCAATACTCACGCTGACAGAGCCGTCTCCCTAACATTCCTGACTACTCACACATTTTTTTTAATATATCAAACCTTCAGTCTTAGACCATCTTATCCCATGTTTAGATCGTATCCTCTCTTCGGGGTTTGATTCACCTTGTCTGCCGGTGTTTATGACACGTGACAGAGATATCTGATTGTATCAAATACAATTCGCCACACACATTACAGAAACTTATAGAACAGTAGACCAGATTTCTCTGTCATGTTCTCAGATGTGTATCTTGCTGAATGACACCTTCAATTACCCGTAACAGTACTTAGATCAAAATAGACAGCACAATTGCGCGTCTATCCAATTTTATTTTAAGTTACATTAAAAATGTTTATCCTTATTTTCTGTAAAGCTAAGTGAATTATTGTAAATTCGTGAAATTTACCACGTGGCAATGTTCCCTGCAAGGTTCGTTGGTCCGTGTGTGGAGTGAAAAAACTCGTGTGCAAAGTTTCACAGCATCCAATTCTTGGTGCAATTTTTGTCCAAATTTGCCGGGCAGCTTAAAGGGAACATTGCCATGTGGTGCTGAACCTATTATCATGTGGAGATATTATATTCAAAACAATAGCAGACGACACAAAGAGTTTCCTCAATATGTTACACATTTTTTAAAACTAAGACTCTCACAAGATATAACCCAAAAAAAATCAGAAATGAATTTTTAAAAAATAAATATATGCATCATAATAATCGTTTTATCTTGCATCAACCAAGATGTCAAATACGTACCCTGATGTTGCTACAAACCCATGACAGAAGTCCTTCTACAGATCCACGAAAATTAGATAAAAGATTTCATTTCAAGGACATCACTAACCAACTTGCTTTTAATCTTACTGCTGTCTGGGTGGAGATATGCTTTTAAATTTTATTTTGTATATTTTTCTATAAACATGTAGATACGATCTCCATTAAGTGTTCGGCGTACTGCGCAACGAGCTGTGTTCACAACGCTCAAAGTTTGTTGGTTTAGAGCAGTCTACTTCCTTCAGTGAAGGGTTGAGTCATGGAGCTCAGTTTTAATCTTAAATAGTTGATCAGTGTAACATCTTTGTGATGTTTTACCTATTAATATATATTGTATGCGTTCTCTCAATACATAACCTTGCACACAATAATCCCTTGAAGAACTGGTTTCAATAAAACAACTTTAATATCTACACTATGCACAGTACATATATAATTTGAGGCTATACAACGTGGAGTCCTCAGCACACGTTCGCCATTAAACACAGAATTCTCCAACTCTGATAATCTCCCGCGCTTTCACTCACGTGACCTCTCCGTCATCCAACTCGTGATTCACACGTGACATTCAGAAATAGTTACTTTCACCTGAATTTTTTTAGCATTCGTTATTTAATAATTAAATAACTGTCAACTTGTTAAACATAAGAATTTTTAGGTAAAATTTTGGAATACACAAATAAATTCAATAAACAAATAAAGCTTGTGGAAAAAAAGTTTTCTCAAACTTATTAAATATAAAACGCATTTATTTAATTATACGAAATTGAAAGACAATTCCAAGTCCACAAAGAAATTTATTATTTTTAAACTCTATTTTTAACAATCGACACAAACAAACAAACATACACACACACACACATATATATATATATATAAATAATATGTCAGTTTTCTGTATAATACTCCGTGCCGTGTGACAAAAGTAATTTCTTAAATACTTTTGGTACATTGAAAAAAACACACAAAAAAAACAGAATATATTTCCTTCTCCATTCCCATTTTCTCCTATCACGTGATATCAATGACGTGATCTCTCTAGGGTGACATCTTCCAGTCCGGAGCCATTTTTCTCGTTGAAATTGCTTGTCACACACAGTCTAGACGGCCTTCTCTTTGAGTCGCCATCAGCCTCTCCATCCTCACCACATCATATCACTAGAACTAGACACCAGCTGTCACCACTTACTAGCTCACCTCGACATTCATTCACCTCTACACTCAACACCACAATCACCAAGCCAAAGCTCATCAACATCAAACTCACATACCCGACACTCACCAACTCCACACTCACCAACTCCACACTCACCAACTCCACACTCACCAACCCCATACTGACCAACCCCATACTGACCAACCCCATACTGACCAGCCGCATATTGACCAGCCGCATATTGACCAGCCGCATATTGACCAGCCCCATACTGACCAGCCCCATATTGACCAGCCCCATACTGACAAGCCCCATACTGACCAGCCCCATACTGACCAAGCCCACAAACACAAGCCTACAATACCCAAGCCTACACTACCCAAGTCTACACTACCCAAGCATACACTACCCAAGCCTACACTACCCAAGCCTACACTACCCAAGCCTACACTACCCAAGCCTACACTACCCAAGCCTACACTACCCAAGCCTACACTACCCAAGCCTACACTACCCAAACCCATATAGTCACAAACTCCTCCGAGTATGATACACTGATAAATTTATATTGATAAACGTAAATCGTTTACATTAATGTTAAAAAAAGAATTCATCTCAAAATGGGAGAAGGCTGCAGGTTTATATGATTGATTTATTTATTGTCTATGGCATTTTATTAGAAAGGAAGTTACATAGAAATCATTTTCTTAGCTTTCAATTTCAAAAATGTAATCAGATTTTTAAATATTTGTTTTAAATTCCACACTCAACTTGAGATTTCAAAAAGTTCCGTTAATCCCTTTATGCGTTCACCAGTTTATGAAACAATCAATAAATTCATAAATGCATAAATAGCAGCACAAGATTGTAAACAGATAAGGAACTAGCATCGAACTCGTGTACCCAATTAGATAAAATCAGGAAAGTTTGGGAAATAATTTGATGCTGAAGTACAGACAGGAAAATCTTGTTTCTTTTTGAAAGAAAACATGAACGATAATATTTCATTTTACGCTTCAAATCCTATTTTGGTCCAATAAACAAACTGTCATTTTCCCCATGAACAGGTTTTTACTGCAGCTAGTGGCGAACCTCATGTGCATTGTGGATGACGGCCATTGATATCGGCGGAAGGAAAGGGTGCTACATTAAAACAAGTGGATAAAAATCACGTGACAGCGTGAGCGGGCCGAGGACAGGGCAATAATGAGCAATGATCCTCAGATGAACTGATACCTGCGCTCGGGAAAATAATGAAGGGCCCGGCACCGCCCGTATCTCCTGTATTATCGAGGAGTTCGGACGGGCGGGAAAATTGAGTTTTGATTAGGGCCGGG
Organism: Ampullaceana balthica; assembly: GCA_944989445.1. Taxonomy (NCBI): domain Eukaryota; kingdom Metazoa; phylum Mollusca; class Gastropoda; family Lymnaeidae; genus Ampullaceana; species Ampullaceana balthica. Next base: position 533,881 of record CALYLW010000011.1, on the reverse strand, counting down.
TATCATCCCCGTGGTGCCGCCCATGTGAGATACAAGAGGTCAATTGTCAGAGACAACGACACTAAATTTTCTATCTTTCGCCTAGCCTCAACCCGCAATCGGCGCTTATGAGAAATTGGATTCGCCGACCCTCGCGCTCTCCTCGGTCTCCCAGTCCTCGTAAAGGCGAGGGAGCCATTGATCTGGGTATTGATAGCCCGACACAAATCCGGGAACACTCGGGTCATTCCGGCCACCAAAGTCCCCAACTTACCGCGATTTTTCGGCAAATGGGTCTCCTTAGTTGCCTCCGACTGACAATAAATCATAATCGGTTAGTTTCGGATCGTTTCATCTGCCAAGTGGCGGGCCCGTATAGACGTGGGAAGAGATAGAGTAGTTTACATTTACTGGCACCGACCTCTATGCCCGAAGATGCCAGTGGTTAACATTAAGACTGATATATCTTTGAACCAATAAACCCACTCAGCGCTCAACGCTCGCGTGGCGCAAATGGTGAAATAGGATTAGGGAAGACAAGGGTACAGTTGTTAAGACTAAATTTTCTGTCATGGCAACCACTTGTCTTTCATATGGTTACTGCTGCCATAGGGTTGTATAACCACTTGTCTTTGATATGGTTACTGCTGCTATAAGGTTATATACTTAACCACTGGTATTTGATATGGTTACTGCTGCCATAGGGTTGTATAACCACCTTTCTTTGATACGGTTACTGCTGCTATAAGGTTATATACTTAACCACTTGTCTTTTGAGATGGTTACTGCTGCCATTGGGTTGTATAACCACTTGTCTTTGATATGGTTACTGCTGTCACAGGTTGTACCTCACCACTTGTCTTTGAGATGGTAACTGCTGCTATAAGGTTGTGATTTCAATTAAAATGTAAAACTGTTCAAGACCAATATATCTTTTTAAGTTAATTTTTTCATTTCCTTTTAAAGATCCATTGTATTACGAGATGTGAATCTGTGTCCAGGTTCAGCCTTCTATATAATCGGGAAATTTGTTAAACTGGGTTCACAAGATTCCTGGCTGAAATAAAAACATGGGTGTATGTGAACTAAACATGGGTGTATGTGAACTAAACATGGGTGTATGTGAACTAAACATGGGTGTATGTGAACTAAACATGGGTGTATGTGAACTAAACATGGGTGTATGTGAACTAAACATGGGTGTATGTGAACTAAACATGGGTGTATGTGAACTAAACATGGGTGTATGTGAACTAAACATGGGTGTATGTGAACTAAACATGGGTGTCTGTGAACTAAACATGGGTGTATGTGAACTAAACATGGGTGTATGTGAACTAAACATGGGTGTATGTGAACTAAACATGGGTGTATGTGAACTAAACATGGGTGTATGTGAACTAAACATGGGTGTATGTGAACTAAACATGGGTGTATGTGAACTAAACATGGGTGTATGTGAACTAAGGGAAGGAAGCATTGGGGCATACCAATCTATGAGATAATTGAGGAGAAACATGTAATAAAATTTTAAAAAATAACAGGAATCGTAAGCAGATATAAACTTAACGAAAAATTTTACTTCTCTAATTGTTTTTCCTTCAATAAAATATATCAATTATAGATGCGTGAACGTTAACATTTTCTAGAGAAATGTTACAAACTACCACAAATAAAAAAAATAATAATGATAATAAACAGTGTGGTTTAGCTTCAAATAGACAGATGACTACGCCGGATGGCGAAATGTTTCCTATTGTATTAGTTAAATAATAAAGCTTAAATTTATTGTTTGCATTACATAATTTGTTTGTGTATTTTGTATTTTAATTAAAAACGTTATCGCAGTCCTATTCTATATGAAATATTTGACGAAACTCGCATTCATTTAACACATTTCATTAAACAAAGCCATGTGAAGGGTAAACCTCAATCTCCCTCCTGGCCTGACCGGGCCACCGCACATTTAATTGTAACCTTTGAACTATTTTAACACACTCTCTTACAGCACAGATTTATGACATCAAAATTTAAATTTCTGTCGATTAAAAGTAAACATACCATCACACTTGAGGTATTTTAAAATTAGCTCTAATACCCTTGAATTTTTCCTAGAGCCTGGTTAAGATGTTAAAAATATACATTTTGGTCCTAAAACTAAATAATATCAATAAACATAAATTTGCAATGTATGTCACGTCCCGTCTGTCATGTCCGTGACGCTACTAATTTTAGAAAGCAGCGCACCAAATTACTGCACCAAAAATAACTCTTTTCGAACGTCCGCATAAAATTGTTCAATAGGTAAAAAAAAATGAATAAAATATAAATAAATAAAATAAATGAAAGTTCTGTATTACGTTATTTTTTAATCTGATGTGTATTTATTTTGAAAATTTCCGTCATTTTTGACGGGTGATACACTAGTTCCAAACATATTACGCAAATGGTGCAGTGGCGTAGCTAGGGGGGTGGTGGGGGCGGTCCCCCAGGGCGGCACACATTTTGGGGGCGGCATTTGGGGGCATTTGAAAAGTACAGCCCTTTCTGACAACCAACCTTTTTCTTTTGAAAGAGGAAACCCGGGTGAAAATAAAATATTCGTACTTTCGAGTCGTAATTAACGGATTCTCAAAACATTTTTTATTACACACTGTTTGTTATTACTAACGCATAACCGTTAAGAAATTTAAAATCGCTTAAAAATTGTATCGATTTGTTTTGAAAATTAAGCGGTATACATCACAGATGACGCTTTTAAAAAGAAAACGACACAAAGAACACATCACCGCCGGACCGAATATACTATTAATATCGCCGCTACAGTTATTGCATAGATTTTCGACATGCACAGAATGATAAGCGAACAAGTACCTACATGGCATGGAAGTTCAAATATTGTGTTTAACTTGCAAGTAGTAATTTATATTACTGTATAAGTTTACTGAAAATTATTCTAAGGTAATTTATTAAAAATTATTTATATGTTTTTTTCATTAAAGTAGCACAAACAAAATGTGTGTGTTTCATTAAAATACGTTTATTCACTTAAACATTTACACATATCCTATTAAAGTAATGTTTAGATAGTTTGAATTAGTCTATTTTACTGAAAATTATTGCGATTTTTTACAAGAAAGATTAATCGCGATTGTTGTTTTTTTCTCCAAGTTTTGCATAATGGTGAAAATTTGTTAAGATCGTGGATCACCATTGAAAATTTTAAAATAATTCATTGCTGTAAACTGTTTGATGATCTTTTCCAATCAATTTTTAAGACGGAAAAATGGTTTTAACAATAAATAGAAGTAAAAAAAAGATTTTTTAAAAACCACGTTTTTATAAGCGGACTAGAAAGAAGAAAATAATTTAAAACTTATTAGTTCAAGTACTTTCATTTAATGTGACTAAAACGTGTGGCGTGCGCTTATGAGGTTAACATATGCGGTTCACTCATTCTCTCACTTATAGATCTCACTTTTGCTTTCTAAATTAGAAATCTTTAATTTTTATACCAAACACCTATCCCACGTTTTTAGTCATATTAAATCGAAGTAATAAGTTTTAAATTATTTTCCTCTTTTTAGTCCGCTTATAAAAACGTGGTTTTTAAAAATCTTTTTTTTACTTCTATTTATTTTATTCTTTTTAGTCCACTTATAACAACCTGGTTTTTAAAAATATTTTTTTACCTCTATTTATTTTAACAAACACCTCACAAGCGCCCGCCCAACGTTTTAAAAACATTGTGATGTGGTCACGGGGCGAACTCACAGATGTCAACAAAAGCCGACGGTACAGATGCTTTTATATAGACTATAGATAAACTTAAAAGTTCAATAATTTAATAATGGTACATTTGATCGATCTGAAATTTTGATACAATGCATGTGGTAAAATTTTCAGATCTCTAGGACCATCAGAAGTGGTTCAATTTTACGTTGGCAGATTTGAAAAAATCTTGGACAATGCCCAACGAAAGCGAGTTAATAAAAACGTGGCAAATAAATAGAAGTAAAAAAAAACAAACCTTTAAAAAAAAAGTTTTTGACTATAAATCCCTTATATATGAGACATAACTAACAGTATTGATTATATTCAAACGCTACAAACATTGACAGACTGACACCGAGTGATGTCCCTTGTCTTTAATAAATGGGGGTGGGACGTGAGGGGGTGTCGGCACGACGGTTGGCGTCAACTCAAACTCACGTGGAAGTGGAAGAAAAAAACAATAACAAACCGTGAATTTGAATTACATACCTCATATAAGGATAAACTAAAAATGCATTAATTTAATTACGATACGATCGATCGATCTGAAATTTTGATACGATGCATTGTTGGGTGAGACGGGCCCGTCTGCCAAATTTCAGCTCGATCGGATCACGGTAAGTGGGTCATTTTCGACTTTTGTTTTTCCGCCCGCCCATGAGATGACGACAGACAGAGAGACAGAGACGGCGGTGAAGTTAATATAATAGATTTAAAAAAAGATTTTTAAAAACCACGTTTTTACAAGCGGACTAAAAAGAAGAAAATAATTTAAAACTTATTAGTTCATGTACTTCGATTTAATATGACTAAAAACGTGGGGCGGGCGCTTATGAGGTTTAAAATATGCGGTTCACTCATTCTCTCACTTATAGATCTCTCTTTTGCCTTCTAAATTAGAAATCTTTAATTTTTATACCAAACACCCGCTGTTATAGCAGCCAAAAGAATGTGTGAAGAGTTGGAGACATCGACTGAACAACGCCAAGTTAGAAGGGAAAAAACATACGAATGGGGAAAATTCAAAAGACGTGCTCTTATCTTTCGAACATGAAGTACGACGAGTAATTTTTTAATCCATGGATCGAATTATAAAGGAATTAAAAGAACGCTTTGATCAGTTGCATGTCCTTGTAAGAAAATATTAGTTCATATATCCCATGTAACCTACTAAATGCAGAAATTCAATGTAAATAAGAAAAACCGTAAAAAACCAAGTTTTTGACTATAAATCCTTTATGTACGAGAAGTAATTAAAAGAATGTTCATTATAATACGCAGCGCCAGACCATCCAGAAATACAAAATTGCAGTTGTGTCGTAAAACATGTTTAATATAATACGCACCGATCAGGAATATGTTTATAAAAAGAGCTGTCAATAAAATACGCACCTTATTGCGGCGACAGAAAGGTTTTTCAATATAATACGCACCGCGACGCTCTATCTCAAAAAATAGCATGATACATAGGAATAAAAAAAATAATCTAAAAAATCAATAATTTAATTACGGTACATGCGATCGATCTGAAATTTTGATACATTGTTTTTATCATCGGTACGAAACTGCCTGCAAAATTTCAGCTCGCTATCTTGCGAGCAAGTGGGTTAAAAATCGATCAAAAGTTTTGGCGACAAGGTCGGTCGGTCGGTCGGTCGGTCGGTCGGTCGGTCGGCCGCAGACACCACGAGTTAATATAAAGGATTTAATAAGAAAAACCCGTAAAAAACCAAGTTTTTTACTATAAATCCTTTATGTACGAGATGTAATTAAAAGATTGTTCATTATAACACGCAGCGCAAGACCATCCAAAAATACAAAATTGCAGTTGTGTCGTAAAACGTGTTTAATATAATGCGCACCGATCAGGAATAGGTTTATAAAAAGTGTTGTCAGTAAAATACGCACCTTATTGCGCGACAGAAAGGTTGTTCAATATAATACGCACCGCGACGCTCTATCTCAAAAAATAGCATGATACATAGGAATAAATAAAATAATCTAAAAAATCAATAATTTAATTAAGGTACATGCGATCGATCTGAAATTTTGATACATTGTTTTTATCATCGGTACAAAACTGCCTGCAAAATTTCAGCTCGCTATCTTGCGAGCAAGTGGGTTAAAAATCGATCAAAAGTTTTGGTGACAAGCAAGCAAGCAAGCAAGCAAGCAAGGTCGGCCGCAGACACCACGAGTTAATATAAAGGATTTAAAAAAAAATGATTTTATTGACATTAATAAAGAACAGTTCTTTATTAATGTCAATCTTAGCAAGATTACAATGTTACAAAAAGAGGCATTGCGTTGGGAAAATGGAGTAAAAGGCCCCCTTGATCAATTAAAATTTATTAAACAGTATAGATTTGAAACTTCTGAACCCAACATTGTAATCTTGCTAAGAATTGTTATAACAATTATTGTTATCAGTGTCGCTAGTTGTGAAAGGAGCTTCTCCAAACTGAAGTTGATAAAAAAATTATCTTCGTCCCACAATGAGTGCATGATTTAAGACAGGGGTCGGGAAACCATGGCTCCCGAGCCAGATGTGGCTCTATTGATGGCTGAATCTGGCTCTCACACAAATAATCGATTATTTAAAAAAACACGTTTATTCAGATTCCTTTGAATTGCATATAAAATAAACAGCATAACAATGATATTAAAAATAATTCAGAGACATAATTATGGTACTTTTATTGTTAGGGTGAAATAATGCCCACATTTACTTGAATTTTTAGTTACATAATGTACGTCTCTCACAGAATTACTTTTTAATAAATGTGGTGTTTATGGCTCTCTCAGACAAAAAGTTTCCCGACCCTTGATTTAAGACTACAAAATTTAAACTTTGATAGCATAATACACGATTTTCTACTATGAAAGTTAGGAAAATAAATGTGTAAATAATATCTTTACTTACTAATGTACACAATTTGTTCATAAAAAATAATTAAATAATTTGTTTATAAATACAAAATAAAAGCATACTAATTGGTATTTTTTGGTGAAAATTTGGAATACGTTTGTCTCATGGGGGGAGAGAGGGCGCTGCAACCTCATTATCTTTCTTGTAACCATAAAAATAGTATCTTGTATTGTCCGTAATTCTAATAAAATATGTATTTATAGGTATAACATCTTATTTCACCTCCTTTATTGCCGCTTACTTAAATAAGGCATCCAATGGTAAAAATGTTCGCCACCTTTACTTTATTTCTATAACAATTATTTATTTATGTTTCTTAATTTGTAAAAATCATCCACTTTTTAAGGGCGGCAAATTGGAGACCGCCCCGGGCGGCAAAAGGTCTAGCTACGCCACTGAAATGTTGTGTGCATTTTAAATACTAGAATGTGCTGATCTGACGTCATGTGAGAGAGCAGAACAAAACTCATATAGCCTGATTCCAGGGACGTCGCCTAGGATGTTAGCACAGGGCTACATTTTTTTGCTGTATTTTCGTTTACTTAATATTCCCCGCCCCCCTTGACGAAAAGCGCAACATGAAGGGTAATAGCAAGAGGATGCCATTCATCAGAGCTAGACCCCCGGGATTATCATACTCTTGGCAGGAACGCGCATTAAATACCCTTGAAAATCATGAATTATTTCCACCTTGTTGCCAACAACTGTCAGATTCAAAGTTTGTTCCCCTTGTGATCGGGTAGACCAGTAACTAGCGTCCGTCACAGATAGCGGGTAACGGAGCCTCTCACATGGCGCTACATGTACAGAAATGTCACGGCTACTTCTACAATGGTTTAGCGATCAGCTTACAATTGGAGTGAGCAGCGCTATTAAATCCAGGCTGGCCGTTGGGTAAATTCTAAGTCAATGCACCTTATTCCTAAAAATATACGTGAACACATATTATATTTTGCATGAAAACTTTTCAATTTTACTTTCGGCATGGACCTGGCTGGGAGTTATGTCTACAGCCATGCGGAGATACGTCTACAGCCATGGGGAGATATGCCTACAGCCATGGGGAGATATGCCTACAGCCATGGGGAGATATGCCTACAGCCATGGGGAGATATGTCTACAGCCTTGGGGAGATATGTCTACAGCCTTGGGGAGATATGCCTACACCCATGGGGAGATATGTCTACAGCCTTGGGGAGATATGTCTACAGCCTTGGGGAGATATGTCTACAGCCTTGGGGAGATATGTCTACAGCCTTGGGGAGATATGCCTACACCCATGGGGAGATATGTCTACAGCCTTGGGGAGATATGTCTACAGCCTTGGGGAGATATGCCTACACCCATGGGGAGATATGCCTACAGCCATGGGGAGATATGCCTACAGGCATGGGGAGATATGTCTACAGCCTTGGGGAGATATGCCTACAGCCATGGGGAGATATGCCTACAGCCATGGGGAGATATGCCTACAGCCATGGGGAGATATGCCTACAGCCATGGGGAGATATGTCTACAGCCATGGGGAGATATGCCTACAGCCATGGGGAGATATGCCTACAGCCTTGGGGAGATATGTCTACAGCCTTGGGGAGATATGTCTACAGCCATGGGGAGATATGTCTACAGCCATGGGGAGATATGGCTACAGCCATGGGGAGATATGTCTACAGCCTTGGGGAGATATGCCTACAGCCTTGGGGAGATATGTCTACAGCCTTGGGGAGATATGCCTACAGCCTTGGGGAGATATGCCTACAGCCATGGGGAGATATGCCTACAGCCATGGGGAGATATGCCTACAGCCATGGGGAGATATGCCTACAGCTATGGGGAGATATGCCTACAGCCATGGGGAGATATGTCTACAGCCATGGGGAGATATGCCTACAGCCATGGGGAGATATGCCTACAGCCTTGGGGAGATATGTCTACAGCCTTGGGGAGATATGTCTACAGCCATGGGGAGATATGTCTACAGCCTTGGGAGATATGGCTACAGCCATGGGGAGATATGTCTACAGCCTTGGGGAGATATGCCTACAGCCTTGGGGAGATATGTCTACAGCCATGGGGAGATATGTCTACAGCCATGGGGAGATATGCCTACAGCCATGAGGAGATACGTCTACAGCCATGGGGAGATATGCCTACAGCCATGGGGAGATATGCCTACAGCCTTGGGGAGATATGTCTACAGCCATGGGGAGATATGTCTACAGCCATGGGGAGATATGCCTACAGCCTTGGGGAGATATGTCTACAGCCTTGGGGAGATATGTCTACAGCCATGGGGAGATATGTCTACAGCCATGGGGAGATATGCCTACAGCCTTGGGGAGATATGTCTACAGCCATGGGGAGATATGTCTACAGCCATGGGGAGATATGCCTACAGCCTTGGGGAGATATGCCTACAGCCTTGGGGAGATATGTCTACAGCCATGGGGAGATATGTCTACAGCCATGGGGAGATATGTCTACAGCCATGGGGAGATATGGCTACAGCCATGGGGAGATATGCCTACAGACATGAGGAGATACGTCTACAGCCATGGGGAGATATGCCTACAGCCATGGGGAGATATGTCTACAGCCATGGGGAGATATGCCTACAGCCTTGGGGAGATATGTCTACAGCCATGGGGAGATATGTCTACATCCATGGGGAGATATGCCTACAGCCTTGGGGAGATATGCCTACAGCCTTGGGGAGATATGCCTACAGCCTTGGGGAGATATGTCTACAGCCATGGGGAGATATGTCTACAGCCATGGGGAGATATGCCTACAGCCTTGGGGAGATATGCCTACAGCCTTGGGGAGATATGTCTACAGCCATGGGGAGATATGCCTACGGCTTTTGGGAGATATGTCTACAGCCATGGGGAGATATGTCTACAGCCATGGGGAGATATGTCTACAGCCATGGGGAGATATGTCTACAGCCATGGGGAGATATGTCTACAGCCATGGGGAGATATGCCTACAGCCTTGGGGAGATATGCCTACAGCCTTGGGGAGATATGTCTACAGCCATGGGGAGATATGTCTACAGCCATGGGGAGATATGTCTACAGCCATGGGGAGATATGGCTATAGCCATGGGGAGATATGCCTACAGACATGAGGAGATACGTCTACAGCCATGGGGAGATATGCCTACAGCCATGGGGAGATATGTCTACAGCCATGGGGAGATATGCCTACAGCCTTGGGGAGATATGTCTACAGCCATGGGGAGATATGTCTACATCCATGGGGAGATATGCCTACAGCCTTGGGGAGATATGCCTACAGCCTTGGGGAGATATGCCTACAGCCTTGGGGAGATATGTCTACAGCCATGGGGAGATATGTCTACAGCCATGGGGAGATATGCCTACAGCCTTGGGGAGATATGCCTACAGCCTTGGGGAGATATGTCTACAGCCATGGGGAGATATGCCTACAGCCTTGGGGAGATATGTCTACAGCCATGGGGAGATATGTCTACAGCCATGGGGGAGATATGTCTACAACCATGGGGAGATATGGCTACAGCCATGGGGATATATGGCTACTGCCATTGGGAGATACGTCTACAGCCGTGGAGAGATACGTTAAAAGTATAGGGGAGATCTTTTCTACTATTAATTTAAATCGACTATTCTCAATGTCAAGGGTACCTTTTCACTCTTAATTTTTATGGAGATCTTATTTTACTTAGTTAACCGACAAAACGGCCCCGACAAATGGGCCCCCACATAACGGCCCTGGACTAATATATGGACTAATAGTCAAAAATACAATCAAATATTATACCAGTACATTTACTCACCGATTCAGTGTCAGGTTCCGTTCACAAGAAACAAGAAATAATTTAATTACAATTACTCGGTATGGTACCAAGTCACGGTTGTTAGTTGAAAAGAAATAATTTAATAACACCACAAGAAATAATTTTACAATTTGATGGGTTTTAAGGGTGAAAAAGTTGACAAAAGCTTTAAAATGAAAAAAAAATAACTAAAAAATAAAAAATAATTAAATTTTGTTTTAAAAAATGTAAACAATTTGCTTGGGGCCGTTTTGATAGTTATGTCGGGGCAGTTTGACGAGTCACGCTTACTTTACTATTGTAATCTACTTATATTTTCATGGAGATCTTGTCATAATTTCAGGGGCATCAATAAATAAATAATAATAACTCCCTTTCCAGTCCATGACAAACTATGGGGCATGTGAAGTAGCGTTCACAAGTTTTATTTAGCTACCAACAACTAGCAAGGGATTTTGTGGCTAGCACAATGCCCCTGGGGCCTTGCCTGCACCGAGAATAGATCTCTCTTTTGTCTCGGTCCTAAGGTAAGTAAATGTTGGTCCAATTAAATCAATATCATAAACATTTGGCCTTTTTCTGGAAATAAACTGGAGCATGTTGCTTGAAATAAACTGGAGCATGTTGCTTGAAATAAACTGGAGCACGTTGCTTGAAATAATCTGGAGCATGTTGCTTGAAATAAACTGGAGCATGTTGCTTGAAATAAACTGGAGCATGTTGCTTGAAATAAACTGGAGCATGTTGCTTGAAATAAACTGGAGCATGTTGCTTGAAATAAACAGTGACTTTTGTTTTTCCGCCCGCCCAAGACAGAGAGACAGAGACGGCGGTGAAGTTAATATAAGGGATTTAATTAAACAACCCCGTAAAAACAAAGTTTTTGACTATAAATCCCTTATAGATGAGACATAACTAAAAGTATTGATTATATTCAAACATTTACAGACTGAATCTGTCTTAACTCAACTTTGCATCATAACCCTAGTGGGGGGGGGGAGGGGTGGGTGGGGGAAGAGGGGAAAAGTCTGGTCACCGATTCGCTTGACCGAGCTCAGAGTGACACGTAAAATGTAAACAAAAGCGCACCGTCGTTTCGTTGGGTCGCCTCAATGCTCAAACTTTCACGTGGCAAAAAAACAATAACAAATCGTGAATTAAAATTACATACCTCATATAAGGATAAACTAAAAATGCATTAATTTAATTACGGTACGTTCGATCGATCTGAAATTTTGATACGATGCATTGTTAGGTAAGACGGGTCCGTGTGCCAAATTTCAGTTCGATCGGATCATTGGAAGTGGGTCATTTTCGACTTTTGTTTTTCCGCCCGCCGAGCCCATGAGATGATGAGAGAGAGACAGAGAGAGAGACAGACAGACAGAGAGAGACGGCGGTGAAGTTAATATAAGGGATTTAAAAATGTATTTTCTGTCCAAATTGGGACAAACGCCAGTAGCTATATGGCATTAATTTCATTTGAAGAGGACCTGCTACGAGATATGAAATTTGAAGACGTCATATATGACTTTATTAATGCAAAGAGCAAAAAAAAATTGACATACAGTAATCCAGCTAGTGTTCTCATGTTACATGGTTAGCGCTGTAAACCTTATTAAATTTGCGTCTTCAATATCTTTTATATTTTTCAGGTAATGAATCCCTTTATGTTTCCAATACTTGATTTTCTGGGGTTTTGTAGATTCTTTAAACTACAGTAGGCCCTGAAAGTCTGGGAACATTATCACGTGACTATCATGGCACTGGATAAGCACGTGATGGAATAGTGTCGTGGCTGTTAGCCGCCCTTCTCGGCCCCCACCCCTTAAAAATCGGTTTGCGCCTGCTAACATAAAAAAAAATATTTATCTTTTCTACGTGTCTGAAACGGTTATTTGCCAAAAGTGTATCTTTGGAAGAGATATCTGAGTCCCCGCATCTCTTGATATTTGGATTATCATGACATGTGTGCACAGATAATGATAGTGACTGACAATCAGTATCAGGGCATGAGTTAAGTAATAATCCTAAAACTCTAAAGAAGGAAACATTAGGGAAATACATTTTAAAGTTTCAAACGTACAGGCAGAAAAACAAAATAAGCACGTTAAGAGTAAACGCCTCCTCCGAAGCCAAGAAAAAACAGGAGACAATCAGAAATATGTTTTAAAAAACCTACAAGTTTGGAGTTCGTTATCTGAACAATCTACAATATTTCAAGAGTAAGTGCAATTAATGATATGCCATTGTTTTTAAATAAAATACTTAACCTATAAGAAATATAACAAGAAAAGTTATACTAGAAAATAGAAGATGAATACCGGATAAAAAAAAAGAAATGATCTCAAAATTTTGATTTTGATTCAAGACTTTCATTTGAAAGAATAGTTTAAGAAACTCTACTTCAAATTTTTTTTTATGTGCGATGAGAAGACACTATTTTGCTTACAGTAAGTACCCGAAAACTACCAAAGAAATTCAGCTGCCAGAAAGTCAGAAATGATTCGTTTGGTGGCACGACCAGCAATGATTAAATCAAATAGACCTCTACTGAATGACTGAAGGGTGTATTTTTATTATGTTAAAGAGGTTTGACGTCACTTGACGGAACGTTTCTTCTTCCCTTCACAAATTCTTTCCGTGATTTTAAGTTCAAATAGTTATCTTAGTTACAATGTGGAGTCATTCTAGTTTGCTTTCTTTTTTTATAATCCCGTGGTTAAAATTAATATTCACAACATAATCCTAATCATAACCAAACTCTTCCTTTTTCTACTGTTAAAAGTCGTTTTTCCTTTTCTTTAGGAATATTTGCAATAAGTTACATATTTTAATTTTTGGCCAATCAATATTTTAACATTTGTATGGTAATTTTTCCGTAAACACTTTACTTTTGCTCTACTCGCTACTCCTAATTATTGTTATATATGTATATATATTATATTTTTATATCATATTAATGAATTAATGTTGAACAGTTTCTCTTTTTAAATTTCTATCTGGGTAAACTGATATTTACAAATATTTATCACAAAAAAGACCACATCAATACAATTCTTTTAAGAATTAGAAACAAACCTATTTCGACTCTAAAAATATATTTGTTGTGTTTTTTACAGGTATGTCGCACAGTTTGGCATGCCCTGCGTCTTCTGATTGGCCAAACAGTGTAAAAATTAATCACCCTAAATCTTCCAGCCGACACCGGAAGATGACGTAAGAACACTGCAGACGTGAGAAATGATGTGGTCGTGTTTGCCTGGCAAGAGAATTTACGCCCTCCAGGAGATGAAACCGCGACCGGCGAGACAAAGGCCCCGATGTCAGTTGTCCTTTAAACAAGCCCACCTCAAGGCGAGCCACGTCGAAGCCCATCGCTCGGGGTGAACCGCATTTCAGGGCGGCCTTCAAGGGCCGGCAGAAATTAGGCAAACTCTATTCATCGAGACAGCGACTCGTAAAGTTAAACATTTTTTTCCTACTCCGTGGGTGACGCCGTTGAAAGCATGAGATGGCAGACGGGTGGTGAGGTGGGGCAAGTCCAACGGTCCCCGATACTCTCATAAAGACTGGATCACTTTCCACCCAGGGGCGTTTCTGCGTTCTGAGGTTAATTACCTTCTCAATGTGACTTTTATACGACGCTCACGCCACTGCAGTTGCTGATGACTCTGGCGTTGTCTCTCTCCCCCCCCCCACCTCACCCATCCCCTTCCTCTGCCGCCGAAGAGCTTCGCCAAGGCGTGAAGTTTCTGGGTGGTCTGCCCTTCATACACTTTCAAAGCGTTCTAGGATTGAGGAAACGCATTTAGTTTCCCATCCCATAGATTTAGCGATGTTTGTTGTTTTTCAATTAAACCTATGCCATAGCTTCCACTGCTTTCAGACGGCAATTTTCAGCAAAGTGCTCTCGTGTCAAGTTGAATTTACCTTTTACTTTCAACTTAAGCCAAGAGGAAGTAGAGGTAAGCTCTCACTTGTAGCACATTCAACTATGGTTTTCAAAACAGCCATAGCTGAGTGGGTGGAGGAAAGATTTTTTAGAGGTTTATTTTCTTTCGGTTGGATTTTCTTTCTGTAAAAAATTTATATTTATCGTTCACGTGCAAAAGTATCTCATCCTATATTCAAAAGTGTTTTAGAATGGGAAAAAAATTGTAATTTTATCTACAGTTCAAAATTGAGGGAACATGAAACATTTCAATAACTAATTGAAAAGTTTAAACCTCACCAAGACTGTCTATAGATATTGATGAATTATTCTCATTAAAAAATTGAAGATTACTGCATTGAAACCAAGTCATTAAGATACACGATAAACAAACTGTGTGATAAAAAACAATTAATCGACTAATACACAATTGACATTTCGACTAATGCCTTCATCAAGTCCATTATTTTTTAATATATGTATATATTTTAATGATTCAAATCATTTTCAATTTTTTTTCCATGTTCAACACACTGCTTTCTTAGAACTTTTGGAACATTTCTTGAAAGTAAAATATTTTGTTTATATTTTGGTAAATAAAAACTACCACGACGTACCAGGAAGACCAACATTACAAATATACAGAAACACGAGATAATTGTATTCTAAAATGTTATTTATTTAAACAAGACAACGCGAGAAAAGCCAACAATCGCAGAAAAAAGACGACCGGGACCTAATCTAGAAAATAAAACTCCGACTGCAATTATCGAAACAAACTTTATAATGCAAAGTTTACCCCCCCTCCCTCCTTTTTCCATTGTTTTTCGCCCATCTACCGCCAGAATCTATATATTAAAGTGCATTTTGCATTTTACTGTTCCATAATGATTGGAGATTCCAAGACAAGTACCAAAAATAACTGCAATATTGTCTTTATCTTTCCTCTATCTATGCCTTTAATTTTGTCCAAAACCAAATATTTTTGTTATCATAGTTATATAAAGATAGATTCGTTATACTTATCTCTGAATTATAATGCTCGTGGCACCAAGTGCAGACACACAAAAAAGGAATGATTGTAATGTACATAAAACGTGGAGGTTATTTGGTGGTGGCTTGGGTTAGTCAGTACAAATGTACACATTTCCAGCGGTGGTCAGCTAGGTTAGTCGGTACAAATATACACATTTCCAGCAAGCGTCAGTTAGGTTAGTCGGTACAAATGTACACATTTCTTCGATGGTCAGTTAGGTTAGTCGGTACAAATGTACACATTTCTTCGATGGTCAGTTAGGTTAGTCGGTACAAATGTACACATTTCCAGCGATGGTCAGTTAGGTTAGTCGGTACAAATGTACACATTTCTTCGATGGTCAGTTAGGTTAGTCGGTACAAATGTACACATTTCCAGCGATGGTCAGTTAGGTTAGTCGGTACAAATGTACACATTTCCAGCGATGGTCAGTTAGGTTAGTCGGTACAAATGTACACATTTCCAGCAAGCGTCAGTTAGGTTAGTTGGTACAAATGTACACATTTCCAGCAAGCGTCAGTTAGGTTAGTCGGTACAAATGTACACATTTCCAGCAAGCGTCAGTTAGGTTAGTCGGTACAAATGTACACATTTCCAGCGATGGTCAGTTAGGTTAGTCGGTACAAATGTACAAATTTCCAGCGATGGTCAGCTAGGTTAGTCGGTACAAATGTACACATTTCCAGCGATGGTCAGTTAGTTAGTCGGTACAAATCTCCAGCGATGGTCGGTAGTCGTAAATGTAAAAAACGCCAAAGTTGGCCCGTTATAAGGTTAGTTGGTACAAATGTACAAAACTTTAGCGATGGAGTTGCCTGCGCCTCACTCACACTAATCAACTTTGGTGGCCAAAGTATTACTCTTAGATACAGCACACTTTGGTGGCCAAAGTATTACTCTTAGATACAGCACACTTTGGTGGCCAAAGTATTACTCTTAGATACAGCACACTTTGGTGGCCAAAGTATTACTCTTAGATACAGCACACTTTGGTGGCCAAAGTATTACTCTTAGATACAGCACACTTTGGTGGCCAAAGTTTTACTCTTAGATACAGCACACTTTGGTGGCCAAAGTATTACTCTTAGATACAGCACACTTTGGTGGCCAAAGTATTACTCTTAGATACAGCACACTTTGGTGGCCAAAGTATTACTCTTAGATACAGCACACTTTGGTGGCCAAAGTATTACTCTTAGATACAGCACACTTTGGTGGCCAAAGTATTACTCTTAGATACAGCACACTTTGGTGGCCAAAGTATTACTCTTAGATACAGCACACTTTGGTGGCCAAAGTATTACTCTTAGATACAGCACACTTTGGTGGCCAAAGTATTACTCTTAGATACAGCACACTTTGGTGGCCAAAGTATTACTCTTAGATACAGCACACTTTGGATATGTTAATTAATGAATAGTTTTTGTTTAAATTGATATGTTCAATTTCTATTACTTTGTTGAATACGTATCACTTTGCATTCGACCAGACCTAGAAGACATAATGAAATGATTAATTTCGCGTATTCTTGTGGCACCAAGACACGAAGTCCTGATTTTTATTTGATCTTAGATAGGATGTATTAAATGAAGGGTCAAGGGGCAGCACCCCCGCAGAAGGCTTGAGGCAACCCTGGCCACCCCAGGTCAGCACTAATTTTAGCAATACTCACTCCCGAGAGGCGTATTGGGAGGGTGAGTAAGTGAGTGGGAGTGAGGGAATATGGAGAAGGAGGGGTAGACAAGTTGCTACATATTAGAACATGAAACGAAATATTCAATGTCAAGGGCACCTCGTTATTTATGTGTTTAAAACTAAGTCATGGGATACATGGGAATATGACCACGACCCTGTGTGTATCTTTTTATTCTTCTACAAGCCCTTAAATGGAAAATTAGTTGGTTTTATTCCCGCAAGTTCCATAATTCAATTTCTATATGGGTAGAACGCCCACCCCTCCCTTAATCAATTCCTTACCCCACACAGCCGTTAACCCTGCATTTTAAAAATATTTCTTTTTCTTGACATTATTACAGTAGAGCCATGCGCCTACATGTCTGAGTTTAAGAAGACTCTTCTTTACTTTAAAAACTCATTTTCGTCTTTTCGTGCGTCTATTCTTTATCTGACCTGTTCGTTGTGCGTGGCTTGATTGTAGAGCTTATCACAGCCATGATGCAATGCACTCGCCCGAACCGCAGTCAAAGATGAGGCCGCATCACAAACCATGGGACGCTCTTCTTAAAGTCTTCTCTCTTTTACCTCGGGTCAGACATTGACGCTAACCGCTGCTGATGTAGGCGAACAATTTTACTCCAATAAAGATAGGTCCCACCAACATTATACGCTCAGAACCAAAGAGGTTAGACTGGGCCGTTTGGTGTTTTCTGACAAGATCTTTAGCGCCAGGAAGATAAAGATATCCCAGAATTACTCAGGCCTGGTTTACTGGCATCACGTCCGAGATTTGTGAGCCGCGGCGGAGGGCCGAAGGACTTTTGATTGCGACCTGGTGTCTCCAGAAGGAGGCGGGAGTGGAGTCGCGCACGATTAGAGATTAATGGGTTAGAACTCGGTGGCATTACAGGCGAGCTTTGATGAGGGGGGGAAAATTACATGAGGGGAAATTACTTTTACAAAATAATATAATAACTGAGACTTTGTCTATCATGGTTCTTGTACCACACAACCTCTTAATGTTCTCTGTTTTGATAATAAATAAATAAAAAAATTAAAATATTTTTTTAAAGGAATAATTTGAAATATTTTTATACTTCTGCACTTCTGAATGATGCGGTTATTTTGTTGTTAATAAGCAAGTAAACAGAAATAAAAACAATACTAAGGATATGAAATGTAATGAATCAAAGTTTCGATATCTTTTGAAAATGATCATTAAACACAATTTATCCCCCCCCCCACACACACACATTCTTCCTTCCACAAAAAATATTTTTTTAAAGCAGAATATCTCAAACATTAGTTAATAATATAGATTGAAACCCAAACAAAAACAAGAAACAGAAATGACTTAAAAGTTAGCATTAATCTCTTGTATGACATCATCCTACGTTTCTTGTTATGCAACACTCCATTACCATTACCACCCTTCTCCTACGTTTTTTTCCTTGTTTCCAGCTTCCAACCCCTTGGGTAGCCCCCCTCCCACCACTCCCCCCCCCCTCACAACAGTTTGTGACCGTAATTATGAATATAGACATGAATCCACAAACTCTTATCCACGCCAATATTTCAACGTTGCCCTACCCTCCCCCCCAGCCCCACCCGTCTCTCCAAACTTTGCTGGTCGCCTTTAGCCGCTCTGTAGATTTCCCATAGCGCCCCCAGCAAGAGCTCGTTAGACTAGAAACGAAAGATGAAAGACGGGCTTTTTAAGAGTCAAATTTACGAGTCTGCCTCACACGACGCAGGGCTCTTTAAACGCCCCAATACCAGGAGTGAGCACTCGTGAGTCAAGAGGTGCCTCCCGATTTTCACGTGCCGTCTGCCTTAATGCGATAAGGGGGTGGGGGAGAGGTACACGGGGAGAGGGAGGTTGTGGTGGGTGGGGGTTGAAGATTCGACAGTATGGCTTTGAACTTGAGAGGCGAGGGCCGACCGCGAGGAGAGTGTGAGAGAGAGAGAGAGAGAGAGAGAGAGAGAGAGAGAGAGAGAGAGAGAGAGAGAGAGAGAGAGAGAGAGAGAGAGAGAGAGAGAGAGAGAGAGAGAGAGAGAGAGAGAGAGAGAGAGAGAGAGAGATCAGCTAAGCATTGGACTCACGCTATAATGGATGAGTTCGTGTCGCAAATGAAATTCAAACTTTGAAAAGTTTGTGTTTTTTTGGGTGGTGCTGTCTGATTAGTAAAAGTGGAGAAGTGCCAAATTAAAGCAAATACATATCTAAAAGAAAATTGGTTTGGATTTAAAGAACTTTGATTGTTGTTCGTCGCTTCGTGTATTGGCTGTACCCACAATGTCCTTATATGAATGACGTTTAGATCTATACGGAGGACAAATGTTATGTGATTGAGTAAACAGAGATGGATGAAATACAAAAGATTATGATTGTTAGTGTAAGTGTGACTGATGATTGTGGTGATGCTGATTGTGGTGATGTGATTGTGGTGATGATTATTGTGGTGATGATTATTGTGGTGATGATTATTGTGTTGTTTAATGTTGGTGATGGTGATTGTGGTGATGTTATTGTGTTGTTTAATGTTGGTGATGGTGATTGTGGTGATGTTGATGGTGCTGTTGTTTAATGTTGGTGATGGTGATTGTGGTGATGTTGATGGTGCTGTTGTTTAATGTTGGTGATGGTGATTGTGGTGATGTTGATTGGGGTGATGTTGATTGGGGTGATGTTGATTGTGTTGTTTAATGTTGGTGATGGTGATTGTGGTGATGTTGATTGTGTTGTTTAATGTTGGTGATGGTGATTGTGGTGATGTTGATGGTGGTGTTGTTTAATGTTGGTGATGGTGATTGTGGTGATGTTGATTGTGGTGTTGTTTAATGTTGGTGATGGTGATTGTGGTGATGTTGATTGGGGTGATGTTGATTGTGGGTGATGTTGATTGTGGTTGTTTAATGTTGGTGATGGTGATTGTGGTGATGTTGATTGTGGTGTTGTTTAATGTTGGTGATGGTGATTGTGGTGATGTTGATTGTGGTGATGTTGATTGTGGGTGATGTTGATTGGGGTGATGATTGATTGTGGTGATGTTGATTGTGTGTTGTTTAATGTTGGTGATGGTGATTGTGGTGATGTTGATTGTGGTGATGTTATTGTGTTGTTTAATGTTGGTGATGGTGATTGTGGTGATGTTGATTGTGTGTGTTGTTTAATGTTGGTGATGGTGATTGTGGTGATGTTGATTGTGGTGATGATTATTGTGTTGTTTAATGTTGGTGATGGTGATTGTGGTGATGGTGATTGTGGTGATGGTGATTGTGGTGATGTTGATTGGGGTGATGTTATTGTGGTGATGTTGATTGTGGTGATGTTATGTGGTGATGTGATTGTGTGATGTTGGTGATGGTGATTGTGGTGATGTTGATTGTGGTGATGTTGATTGTGGTGATGATGATTGTGGTGATGTTGATTGTGGTGTTGTTTAATGTTGGTGATGGTGATTGTGGTGATGGTGATTGTGGTGATGGTGATTGTGGTGATGTTGATTGGGTGATGTTATTGTGGTGATGATGATTGTGGTGATGTTATTGTGTTGTTTAATGTTGGTGATGGTGATTGTGGTGATGTTGATTGTGGTGATGTGATTGTGGTGATGTGATTGTGGGTGATGTTGATTGTGGTGTATGTTGATGTGGTGATGGTGATTGTGGTGATGTTGATTGTGGTGATGGTGATTGTGGTGATGTTGATTGTGGTGATGATTATTGTGGTGATGTTATTGTGTGTGTTTAATGTTGGTGATGGTGATTGTGGTGATGTTGATTGTGGTGATGGTGATTGTGGTGATGTTGATTGGGGTGATGATTATTGTGGTGATGTTGATTGTGGTGTGTTGTTTAATGTTGGTGATGGTGATTGTGGTGATGTTGATTGTGGTGATGTGATTGTGGTGATGTTGATTGTGGTGATGTTGATTGTGGTGATGGTGATTGTGGTGATGGTGATTGTGGTGATGGTGATTGTGGTGATGTTGATTGGGGTGATGTTGATTGTGGTGATGTTGATTGTGTTGTTTAATGTTGGTGATGGTGATTGTGGTGATGTTGATTGTGGTGATGTGATTGTGGTGATGTTGATTGTGGTGTGATTGTGTTGTTTAATGTTGGTGATGGTGATTGTGGTGATGTTGATTGTGGTGATGTTTGGTTGTGTTGTTGGTGATGGTGATTGTGGTGATGGTGATTGTGGTGATGTGATTGTGGTGATGTTGATTGGGGTGATGTTATTGTGGTGATGTTGTGTGTGTTGTGTGTTTAATGTTGGTGATGGTGATTGTGGTGATGTTGATGTGTGGTGATGGTGATTGTGGTGATGTTGATTGTGGTGATGTTATTGTGGTGATGGTGATTGTGGTGATGGTGATTGTGGTGATGGTGATTGTGGTGATGTTGATTGGGGTGATGTTGATTGTGGTGATGTTGATTGTGGTGATGTTATTGTGTTGTTTAATGTTGGTGATGGTGATTGTGGTGATGTTGATTGTGGTGTTGTTTGATGTTGGTGATGGTGGGGTGTGGTGTGGTGTTGTGGGTGGTGTTGGGGTGGTGTTGTGGTGGTGGTGTTGTGGGTGTGTTGATTGGGGTGTGGTTGTGGGGTGTGGTGTTGTGGGGTGTTGTTGGGTGGTGTTGGTGGTTGTGGTGTGGTGTTGTGGTGGTGTTGTGGTGGGTGGGGTTGTGGTGTGGTGTTGTGGTGGTGGTGTTGTGGGTGGGTGGTTGTGGGGTGTGGTGTTGTGGTGTGGTGTTGGGGGTGTGGTGGTTGGGGGTGTGTTGTGTGGTGTGGTGTTGTGGGTGTGGTGTTGTGGTGGTGTTGGTGGGGTGGTGTTGTGGTGGTGTTGTGGTGGGTGGTGTGGGTGTGGTGGTGTTGTTGTGGTGTGGTGTTGGTGTTGTGGGTGTTGGTGTGGTGTTGTGGGGTGTTGTGGTGGTGGTGTTGTGGGGTGGTGGTTGTGGTGGTGTGGTGTTGTGGTGTGGTGGTTGTGGTGTGGGGGGGTGTGGGGGTGTGTTGTTGGGGTGTGGTTTTGTGGTGTGGGTGTTGGGTGGGTGTTGTGGTGGTGTTGGGTGTGGTGGTGGGGTGTGGTGGTTGTGGGGTGTTGTGTGGGGTGGGGGTTGTGGTGGGTGTTGGTGGTGGGGGTTGTGGGGTGTTGGGGTGGGGGTGTTGGGTGTGGTGTTGGGTGGGTGTGGGGGTGGGGGTTGTGGGGGTGGTGGTGGTGGGGTGGTGTGGGGGGGTGTGGGTGTTGTGGGGGTGTGGTGTTGGTGGTGGTGGTGTTGTGGTGGTGGGTTGTGGGGGTGGTGTTGGGGGTGTGGTGGTGGGTGTTGTGGGGTGGGGTGGGGTGTGGTGGGGGGGTGTGGTGTTGGGTGGGGGGTGGGTGTGGTGTGGGGGTGTTGTGGGGTGGTGGGTGTGGGGTGTTGGTGGGGTGGGGTGGTTGGGGTGGGTTGGTGTGGGGTGGTGTTGGGGTGGTGTGGGGGTGGTGTGGGGGTTGTGGTGGTTGTGGTGTGTGGTGTGTGATTGTGGTGGTGTTGTGGTGTTGTTGGGGTGATGTGATTGGGGGTGATGTTGATGTGTGGTGTTGTTTAATGTTGGTGATGATGATTGTGGTGATGTTGATTGTGGTGTTGTTTAATGTTGGTGATGATGATTGTGGTGATGTTGATTGGGGTGTTGTGTTGTGGTGATGTGATTGTGGTGTTGTTGATGGGGTGTGGTGATTGTGGTGATGTTGATTGTGGTGTTGTTTAATGTTGGTGATGGTGATTGTGGTGATGTTGATTGGGGTTGGTGTGGTGATTGTGGGTGATGTTGATTGGGTGTGTGTTGTGGTGATGTTGGTGTGGTGATTGTGGTGATGGTGATTGTGGTGGGTGTTGTGTGGTAATGTTGGTGATGATGATTGTGGTGATGTTGATTGTGGTGTTGTTTAATGTTGGTGATGGTGATTGTGGTGATGGTGATTGTGGTGATGTTGATTGCGATGTTGTTTAATGTTGGTGATGGTGATTGTGGTGATGTTGATTGTGGTGATGGTGATTGTGGTGATGTTGATTGCGATGTTGTTTAATGTTGGTGATGGTGATTGTGGTGATGTTGATTGTGGTGATGCTGATTGTGGTGATGTTGATTGTGGTGTTGTTTAATGTTGGTGATGGTGATTGTGGTGATGTTGATTGCGATGTTGTCAATGATGTTGATTGTGGTGATGTTGATTGTGGTGATGTTGATTGGGGTGATGATGATTGTGGTGATGTTGATTGTGGTGATGTTGATTGTGGTGATGTTGATTGTGGTGATGTTGATTGTGGTGTTGTTTAATGTTTGTGATGATGATTGTGGTGATGGTGATTGTGGTAATACTGATGATGGTGGTGGTTATTTTATTGTTCTTATAAATCCACGACATTTTATTACTAACACATTTTTTCAATGAAACCCATCGACGCCGTTACCTATATCATGGTACCCACATGCACGTAGATGTACGCACACGGCTGTAACATTCAATACCTTTGAAGCACGGCTGCACAGACGGCTGTACATCACAACAGTTTATCGATGGCTTTATTACACTGCTTGTTGCACATGCGGCTAGACATAAATGGGTGTTGTACACACACGGCTGTTTATGCATGGCTGTACATACACGGTTACAAGACATAGGGCTGTTAAAGAATGTACATACACGGTTACAAGACATATGGCTGTTAAAGAATGTACAATCAAGGTTATAAGACATAGGACTGTTAAAGAATGTACATACACGGTTACAAGACATATGGCTGTTAAAGAATGTACATAAATGTCCGCTGAAAATTTGTCGCTTACAGGCTTGTAAGACTGACACAATAAAACATTAGTTATTGTTTGTACTTGAGAACTCTGCTGCCGGTCACTGTTGACAACCTGTTCATACTTGAGCCGATGTCTGTGCTCGGCTGGCGTACTGATTTCACGGGTTCGAATCCATGTGAAGGCATCGCTGAGTACACCCAGACGGCTGGGTAATGCGTGGAACCCTTATAGCCTTATTGATTATGTTCAAAAGCACGCCGGTACTTCGATGGGTCGCGTCAACGCGCGAACTGAGCTCTCACGTGAAAAAAAACCCAGCTAACTGTGAAATTGAATTACATACCTCGTAGAGAGATAAACTAAAAATACATTAATTTAATTACGGTACGTTCCATCGATCTTAAATTTTGATACGATGCATTGTTAGGTGACACGGGTACGTGTGCCAAGTTTAGCTCGATGGCTTCACGGGAAGTGGGTAATTTTTTACTTTTGTTTTTCCGCGGGCCCATGAGATGGCGGTGAAGTTAATATAAGGGATTTAATAAATAGAATTTAAAGAAAAGATTTTTAAAAACCACGTTTTTATAAGCGGACTAAAAAGAAGAAAATATTTTTTTTCCCCACAGAATTGTGAAGGAAAAATCTTTTTCTGGATTGATAAAAATTTCAAACTTAAATGCTCAAGTACTAGGGTGTAATATGACTAAAAACGAGGGGCGGGCGCTTCTCAGGCTTAACTAATTCAATACACTCATTTTCTTACTCGACATTTGTAAACCCTAATCATTTTAGCCAAACGCCTAAAAAGCGCCCCCCCCACGTTTAAGTCATATTACATCATAGTACTTGAGCATATAGGTTTGAAATTTTTATCAATCCAGAAAAATAGCTTCACTTCACAGTTCTGTGAATTTTTTTTTATTTTCTTCTTTTTATTCCGCTTATAAAAACGGGGTTTTTAACAATCATTTTTTTAAACTTCTATTTATTGTTCGTTGGAGAAGGCACTTTGCCGAAACGTTAACTGTTTTGTGACGTAATGTTAAGCTCATTCCTAACTTGTTTGCATGTTATCCATCTTCTCACATACATAAATAATGCAATTATATTTTCAACTATATGTGTGTACAAATAGGTACATCCTATATAATAAAATGCAATTTTCTGTCCGTTCTGTCCTGTCATCTAAAGCGATTGGTCGTCCCTCAAACACATATGAAGAGCTCAAGGGAAGAAACGGCTATTTCACATTTTTGTAGTTTTGAGATATTCAAGTTTTAAAGTTCAAAATTATACATATTATTTCTTACAAATTAACTAAATAGATTAAAAGTTTTAATTGGGTTAGAGACATAATTTTTTCATAATACCTCATTCAGAACATTCTATTTTTGATCCTCTATCAGATACAGGGTGTAACTAAAAAATTTCAAAAATTTCACTTAGCCGTTTTTTCTCGTGGTCTTCATATGACTCCTACAGCCAATCATATTGAGCACGTTTACGCGGACTTTCAAAACGGGTTATTTTTGATCCAGTATTTCTTCCAAGACTTTATTTTGAGTTATCCGCGTTGGGATTTATAGTCAAAAGCTCTGTTTTTACGAGTTATTTATTTTAACTATAATGAATAGTATTTTTGACGTGATGCACATGTATGCCGGTCGAGACGGCGGTTGTTACAACAACATGCCACCGAACGGTGGCGGAACGTTCTTGGACGGGCTTTGTTGCTCGTTTTACAATATTTTGTCAGTGAGAAAGAACACTTCATCTTAAAATCTTTTTTTGGGTCAATATCTGATGTGCATTACAATTTATTAGCCCGCAATCGCTGCACCACAAAGCACCGGTACAATTATATTTTTTATCAATTGCGTTGTTCCTGAGATAATGTAGGTGACAAGATAAGAGTTTTTATTTCTTTTAAACTCTGTTGAACTTTAATTTACAATACAGTGAGATATATTAGTATTAACTTGTGTTACTAAAACAATATTCTTTTTATATTAAAATTACATTTACAAAAAATTAAACTCATATTAAAAATATATTTTAAATATTGCATTTATTTATACTAACAGTAACTGTAAAATTAATATAGTATGGTTCATCTATATGTATCTTTAACTATTACAATATAAACGGACGCTGGTATTAGTCACGATCTATTTATGTAAGTGGCACGCCACTTGACTTCGATCCCTAAATTTAGGAATACAATGACAATGAAATGCAATGATTTTTGTACCTATCCGACAACTCTAAATAAAATAAAAAATCTATTTCATTTTATTTTTCGATTTCTAATGTTTCATAGGATTGGTAACTTGAACGTAGAAAAAAATCAACATGATTAAAATTGACTTTGCTACTCTCAAAATCATAGAGACAATAATTGACTATTTATATCATTTTTTATCACTGGTAAAAATGAGGCCCAACATTTGACACCCTTTATTCTCAAGCAACAATTTTTAGAAAACAATTCATAGTTCCAGTCCTTGGCGAAAAAGAACATAGGTGAAGTAAAGTAGTTACCGCCCACGACCATCAAGACCAGTGAAAGACAGTGAATATTCTTTTCAAAATTGTTAGATGACATGTATAGCATATAACTAACATATAACAAACATATAACTAACATATAACTAACATATAACTAACATATAACTAACATATAACTAACATATAACTAACATATAACTAACATATAACTAACATATAACTAACATATAACTAACCGAATTCATTCCAAATGTTTCAGGGCTGTAGGCCATATGGGGGCTCATATTGCTACCACGTCTGTACAGGGAAAATAGCGCACCGGTCCCTGGTGCAATGGAAAACCTCCTGCCGGTCCACCATACTAAAAAGTTTTAGAAGCACTGTTCTAAAGGATTCTAGAGCACATATCGAAGACACTGGATGCACTGTGGCTTAAATGCATTGACGAACTGTGATGCTAATATGGGTGCAGTGTTTACACATACAATGTTGTACAAAACATTAAAATAGGTGATTGTTTAGGTGATGGGCATGCCTGTGATGGTGGTTAAATAAAACTATTTGTTTCTGAGTCGAAGACCTGACAAGAACATTGTATTAAAGATGGCGTGGAGCGGTGTCTCGTTGTTAACAACAAGTCTGCTGCGTGTACGTAAACCTTGAAAGTATCCCATATATTTTTTTTTACCTGCCTATAGGAATAAATTGTTGTGTAAACGTTAGTCTGTTGATATTATGACACCTGGTCCCAATCCACTCAACGATATTACAGTGAGCTCCGTTGGGCTGACGGGAGACGACTGCGTAGGGCAGACAGACACCGCTATGAAATGAAATTCTCATCTCAGCAGCGGTTAGGTTTCTTGCACCGGTAGAGCGAGCCGGGGCCAGACAACAAACACAGACATATTAATCCTTACTTTAATAGATGTCAGAAACAAAGGTAAGGGTAAGATAAGACTTTCTGCTCTAGGAGGCACGTTCTAGAATCTTGGCCTTTCACAGTGGATGAGATCCCCGGTAAAGATATTTATAAGGCGACTAAGGAAATGCTATCTGATTCTCCGACGCTGACGCCGTAACATCGTCGTTCATGAAAACTTATGAAAGTGGAGTAGACGTGCTAAACTGTATGAATGTGCAGAACCGCCATAATAGAAACAAGCACTTTTTTAAAAACAAAAATTGTCCAGCCAATTAATGAATAAGAGATTTCTTTGATTATTGAATTTGGTTGATTAGAATTTTTAGATTATCTAACTTTACTGCAAAGTCTCTTGCTAAGAAAACGGTCTGGTCATCTCGCCACTTAGGATGACCAAGTGGTCATTTGGGCACGTTTCTCGTCGGCCTGAAGGAAGCATTAGAAAATTGGCAGACCTTTTCAAAAATATTTCTATATAGTTGTCTTTCCATCTTGTGGTTTGGTGGGTAGAGAGTTCACCGCTTAATTAAGTTTAAAAAAAAATAATTGTCGCCCCCCTTAACTTGATGACATCATTTATTTCGTTTACTTAAGGGATTGGTTAGGGAAACTCAGATCTATGTTTGAGATAACAACAAATAACCTTAAAGAAATATTTTATTTTAAAAAATAATTTAAAGAAATAAAAGACACAGCAAGAAGTGTTAACAAGTCTTTAAAGATGTTGTAATTATTTGTTTTTAGTTGATGTGTTGGTAAATCGATCTTAAACCGCAATTGCCTAAAGTTTTAGAATTGCCTCCCTATTTGAGCATGTTAATGTACATGGTACAATATAAAACCCACACCTCGCTGGATAATGTTTGTATCTATGCTCAATTATTCGCGACGGTTGCGTTTCAGAGTATTATCATGTGGGGAGGGGCAGGGCGGAGTGGTTAAATAGGGGGCCAAAAGGGCAGACAAGATGGGGAGCTCAGATAGACAGAACCTGGGGGGTGATGGGGAAGTAGCGCTTTTTCGTGGCGCCAAGTGACAATCATTACAGACTTCCGGTTGTGACGAGCAAGGTCACGAGTGGCTGATTGTTGAGAATGATGGCGTGTGTTGCTACCAGCATTTCCTATTAGCGACATTGCGCATGCCCTAAACTACACTTGCCATTTGAACAAGTTCTACCCCGTGCGCTGTCTACAGACAGGGACACGAATAAATATACATTTGACACTTAAACAGTCTCCCTGCACGGCAACGGTTCTCACATGATCGTACTTTAGAGTATTTTAAAGTATGTCTGTCATTCTCCGAGAATGTAGTTCGAGACTCGTTGGTGGGATCTTTTTTTATATCACATTTTCCGAGTGCTAATGATGTCTACAAGTCTTACAAGTAAAACACGTGTAAGCTATTTTTGCAACAACATTTACACTTCAGATTTTACAGTTGTATTTAACTACCTTTTAAACGAGCTTTTGTTTATATATAACGTTATATATAAAGGAAGAGGGAGAGGGTTAGATATAGAGACAGGGAGAGAAAGAGAGCGGGGTGAGCTTGAGAGAGAGAGAGAGGGAGGGAGGAATGGGGGATATTAAGAGAGAAAGTTAATATTTAAAAAAAATAGATAGAGTGATGTCATAGCTGCAGTCATGGTACTCTTCGAAAAGTCTTTTATTACGTCAGTTGATCTGCTGTTACGTACCAACTGCTATTTTTTAAGTAAGAATTTCTTAAACTAAATCAAAGTAAATGTTAAATAAAGCAAATGTCACTTAAATGGCTATTTTATGTAATGGAACAAGTAACTAAGTAACTCTTAAATTCCCGCAGTAAAAGCTAAAACAAATCACTTTTCAAAGTAGACACCCAGATGCGGGTAATGCAGCTAGTAATTACCAGCTGGTTGGGGTTCTTGTTGACATTCCCATTAAAACAGAGTTGGTGGGGGGCGGGGGTTATTCACGTAAAAACAGAGTTGGTGGGGGCGGGGGTTATTCACGTAAAAACAGAGTTGGTGGGGGACGGGGGTTATTCACGTAAAAACAGAGTTGATGGGGGGGGGCGGGGGTTATTCACGTAAAACAATTAGTCACTACCGGCCCCTTCACCTCTTCGTTGTTTTTAAACCTCATAGGGAGTGATTACTAGGCACATAGACTGATTCATGGCCGAGGTGTGCAGCACATAGACTGATTCATGGCCGAGGTGTGCAACACATAGACTGATTCATGGCCGAGATGCGCAGCACATAGACTGATTCATGGGCGAAGTTTGCAGCACATAGACTGATTCATGGGCGAGATGCGCAGCACATAGACTGATTCATGGGCGAGGTGTGCAGCACATAGACTGATTCATGGGCGAGATGCGCAGCACATAGACTGATTCATGGGTGAGGTGTGCAGCCCATAGACTGATTCATGGCCGAGGTGTGCAGCACATAGACTGATTCATGGCCGAGGTGTGCAGCACATAGACTGATTCATGGCCGAGGTGCGCAACACATAGACTGATTCATGGGCGAGGTGTGCAGCCCATAGACTGATTCATGGCCGAGGTGTGCAGCACATAGACTGATTCATGGGCGAGGTGTGCAGCACATCGACTGATTCATGGGCGCGATGCGCAGCACATAGACTGTTTCATGGCCGAGGTGTTCAGCACATAGACTGATTCATGGGCGAGATGCGCAGCACATAGACTGATTCATGGGCGAGGTGTGCAGCACATAGACTGATTCATGGGCGAGATGCGCAGCACATAGACTGATTCATGGCCGAGGTGCGCAACACATAGACTGATTCATGGCCAAGATGCGCAGCACATAGACTGATTCATGGCCGAGGTGTGCAGCACATAGACTGATTCTTGGGCGAGGTGTGCAGCACATAGACTGATTCATGGCCGAGGTGTGCAGCACATAGACTGATTCATGGGGCGAGGTGTGCAGCACATAGACTGATTCATGGCCGAGGTGTGCAGCACATAGACTGATTCATGGGTGAGGTGTGCAGCACATATACTGATTCATGGGCGAGGTGTGCAGCACATAGCCTGATTCATGGGCGAGGTGTGCAGCACATAGACTGATTCATGGGCGAGGTGTGCAGCACATAGACTGATTCATGTGCGAGGTGTGCAGCACATAGACTGATTCATGGGCGAGGTGTGCAGCACATAGACTGATTCATGGGCGAGGTGTGCAGCACATAGACTGATTCATGGGCGAAGTGTGCAGCACATAGGCTGATTCATGGGCAAGGTGTTCAGCACATTGACTGATTCATGGGTGAGAGACCAAACACATAGACTGATTCATGGGTGAGAGACCAAACACATAGACTGATTCATGGTTGAGACCCCAAACACATAGACTGATTCATGGGTGAGAGACCAAGCACATAGACTGATTCATGGTGTGAGAGACACCAAGCACATAGACTGAAGTCATGGGTGAGAGACCATACACATAGACGCTTGCCCCGTCGCGCACACCACTCAGCTGACTCATGGTGAGATCCCAAGGCACATAGACTGAAACATGGGCAAAGGTGTTCAGAACATAGATAAGTTATGGCGAGGGGCCAGATATCATGATCACATGATATCACCGAGGTGGGCCATTTTTACGCCCACATTTGAATGGCCCAATTTGCTTCGGCGGGTAGTGTGCTTTTTGTTTTTCGTTCTTTAGTTGAATAGTTCTAACAGCATGAAAATTAATCGAATTTTAGGCAATTTTTTCGATCTCAAGAAATGGTTTCTGAAGGATAAAAAATTAATTAAAAAATAACGAAGATTCAAATCTTGGATTAATGAATTAAGAAATGACTGCCTTGGTGTTATGTTCATTTTTGGGTATTCTCATTAGATATGTTATTTAGAATTTTCATATAAGTTCAAAGCAGTAAGAACTTTAAACCTTTGGAAATTTAAGCATTGCAGAAATAGAACATTTTGTTGGGCAAAAGGCATTAATTATGAAAAATAAGCATTGCAGAAATAAGAATATATTAGTTGTCTAAAGGCATTAATTATGAAACTAAGCATTGCAGAAATAGAACTATTTTAGTTGTTCAAAAAGGCATAATTATGAAAATAAAGCATTGCATAAATAGAAACTATTTAGTCGTCAAAAAAAGGCTTTAATTTTGAAAATAAAGCATTGCAGAAAATAGAACTATTTAGTTGTCAAAAAGGTCATTAAATTTGAAAATAAAGCATTGCGAAATAGCACTATTTAGTTGTTCAAAAAGGCATTAATTATGAAAATAAGCATTGCAGAAATAGAACTATTTAGTTGTCAAAAAGCATTAATTATGAAAAATAAGCATTGCAGAAATAGACAACCATATTTAGTTGTCAAAAAGGCATTAATTATGAAAATAAAGCATTGCAGAAATAGAAACTATTTAGTTTCACAAAAGGCATTAATTATGAAAATAAAGCATTGCAGAAATAGATACTATTTAGTTGTCAAATAAGGCATTAATTATGCAAAATAAGCATTGCAGAAGAATAGAACTATTTAGTTGCCTAAAAAGCATTAAATTCTGAAAATAAGGCATTGCACAGAAACTAGAAAACTCATACATATAAAAACCCTTAGTCCATAATAATCATCAATAGCACTAATTTCGTTAGACACCACATTTCAAATAATCACCAACTCAAATCATAAAATAACAAATAATTATACAAAAATACCAACATATAATAAAATACTCAATAGCAATACAATTTAGAAGTAACATAACAGTAAAAATTAACCAAAAATACAAAAAAAAAATTCCCCAAACGAAAAACACAACACCATTAACAAAACCCCTTGCCATCTCCCAAAATACTATAAATAATAAAATACAACTAAATCTCCAGTCCAAAAATTCAAATAAACCCCCACCACCCCCCAACCCCACCCAACCCCCCCAAAAAACAAACACACCCCCCCACACCTCCACACCCACACACCCCAACACACACACACACCAACAAAACAAAACCAAAAAAAAAAAAAAAACCAACACTCCACACACACCACACCAATAAATAAAAAAATACAAAAAAAAAAAAAAAAAACTGACGTCTTCTTTCGTTTCTCTTTTGCATTCTGCTTCTATATAACATACTAAGGGTTTTAGGGCGCCTAAGGCGCCCACTTTTTTGTTTGTTTGTCAAAAGCCCAAGTAACTTTTCCTTGTTTGATAAATACGAATTATTAAACTTCCTGAAATGTACACAAAGTATTTTATAATTATAAATCCTCAAATCCTCTTTTTACATCGTTCTCTTTTCCAAAATTAAAATATAAGCTAAAACAATGACGCCATATAATAATTTTTTTTTAGGGCGAGAATGTTTTAATTATAATTATTTTGCACACCTCTTGATGCGCACCTTGTAAATATATATAATATAAAAGCCCAAATCAATCACTCACTGTGAAACGCCGAGGAACGATGTACAACAGTCTATAGCAGTTAAAAAATTGTGTGGTGATTAGCACTGTAAAAAAATATTATATGACGTCATTGTTTGAGCTTATATTTTAAAATACAAGGTGTGCATCTGTGCGCAAAATGATTATAAATTAAAGTTGCGCTGTAAAAAAACATTATATGACGTCATTGTTTTAGCTCATATTTTAATTTTAGAAAAGGGAACAATGTAAAAAGAGGATTTGATGATGGTTAATTATAAAATACTTTGTGTACGTTCTAGGAATTTTAATATTTCGTATTTATCAAACAAGGATAAGTTACTTGGGCTTTTGACAAAAAACAAAGTGGGCGCCTTAGGCGCCTTACAACCCCTATTATAAAATACTTTGTGTACATTTCAGAAAGTTTAATATTTCGGATTTATCAAACAAGGACAAGTTAGTTGGGCTTCTAAAAAAGATGGGCGCCGCAGCACAACCTAGTACTTAAATATAAGCTCAAAAAAATGAAGTCTTAGCGTTACAGATACATACTTCAACCAACATGTGACTTGGGCTATTATATTGTTTATTACAGTACATGAGCACATTAAAATGTTCATCGCCCTTGTTGAGAAAGATGAATTATTATATTATATTAAAATTGTAATAATTCAACATTTTAAAAGTAGTAAATTTCAATATTTTTGTGTATTTTAGCGTATTTGTTTATTTGATTGCATAGCTAAAAAAATCATTTTTTTAACTTCCTTATTCGTAATATTCTCCTGTATAATAATTTTATAATCATATTTGTGTGTATATGTGTGTGTGGGTGTGTGGGTGTGGATGTGTGTGTATGTATATGTGTGTGTGTGCACTCAATAATTCTTTAAAAAAAACAATTATTCTGTTTTTTCAAGTATTCAACTTTTGCAAAAAAAGTAACAATGCAATTAAGCATTTATACAAACAATTCATTAATTTGGCATAGTTGCCATATTCCCATGGACAGTCGTCCCAAACTTATAAGGATTATTGGAGTACAGAATACACACAGATTCTTAAAAAATATAATTAAAAATAAATATTATTTTATAACATTAAATTTGTGGATTCCTGGTTGAAAATAACTCATTTAAATAGATGTGATAAGATCCTTACTACCATATGTAACAATGATATGTTCCTGTTATATGTGATTAATGTATGTAACTATGACATGCAAATGATGAGGGTGGTTCCTTGTGTAGCGCTATGTATCCTTACTATCATTATAGTCCAGATTGCTCACGGCGCATGGCCACCATACAAATATTTACAAAGCTGAGCTGATTCACATAACAATGGTATACCAAGCTGAACCTTGAAATATATACCAAGTAAAAGTATATTTATTGCTT
This sequence comes from Ampullaceana balthica, assembly GCA_944989445.1. Taxonomy (NCBI): domain Eukaryota; kingdom Metazoa; phylum Mollusca; class Gastropoda; family Lymnaeidae; genus Ampullaceana; species Ampullaceana balthica. The sequence continues at coordinate 499,672 of CALYLW010000011.1, read as the reverse complement.
TGATATCTCCCCCAATACAAAAGTATACGTAGCTCAGCATAAAACTTTCACACTACAAGTGCACTTAGTTACGTAAAATTGGAACCCGTTTGATGACATAAAAGGTGACTGTTTAAAAAAAAACTATGAAGAAAACAATATCCAGAAAGTAGTTTAAAAATACAAGTAAAAATTAAATGAAATTTTAAAAAATAAATAAATAAATAAACAACAACAAAATCAGCTGACGTTAAAAGTAAATATTTTTAATGTGACACATGACTATAACTCATTTAGGCTCATTTCGTGTCATATTGAAACGTGAAAATAAAACATGTCCCGTAAATCTGTAAATGTTGAGGAACACTAAAGTTCTCACCAGTTTAACATTTGGTAAAATCTGCATGTCTGAATTATAGCTGAAGGCTGCACGCTTTCATTTGAAGTCTTTAAAATTTTCATCTATCATGGGTAGCATGAAAAATTACTTTATACTTTATGTTCTTATGGGAACCAACAAGATTTGTGCATAAAGTTTCTTTTAAAATTATCCAATAAGTCTTATCCAAAACTTGGAATGTATTTTTAACCTCAATACTTTAGTGATCTTAGGCCCAATGCTTTGTCACGGAGTTATCACCGCTGTACAAATCGTACGACAGGCTCTTTATTTAAACTTTTTAAAATAATTCTTGACAAGCGTTGGTCTGCACATGTACTCGCGTTCTCGCAGGTCTTGGTTTTTTGTAACTCTCTTCTTTCAGGTTCGCCTTATAAGCAATACATCGACAAACTTCAAACATTTAAAAATTCAGCTGCCAGGATAGTTCTAATTGTGAAAAAAAATATAATAAAAAATAATAATAAAATTTAAAAAACCCGTAAAAAAAAAGTTTTTACGAGACGTAACTAAAAGAATGTTCATTATAATACGCAGCGCAAGACCATCCAAAAATACAAAATTGCAGTTGTGTCGTATAACATGTTTAATATAATGCGCACCGATCAGGAATATGTTTATAAAAGGGTTGTCAATAAAATATGCACCTTATTGCGCGACAGAAAGGTCGTTCAATATGATACGCACCGCGACACTCTATCTAAAAAAATAACATGATACACAGAGATAAAAAAAAATAATCTAAAAATTAAATAATTTAATTACGGTAAATGCGATCGATCTGAAATTTTGATACATCGTTTTTATCATCGGTACAAAACTGCCTGCAAAATTTCAGTTCGCTAGCTTACGAGAAAGTGGGTTAAAAATCGATCCAAAGTTTTGGCGACAAGCAAGCAAGCAAACAATCAACCAACCAAACAGAAACCACGAGTTAATATAAAGGATTTAATAAACCATGCTTCAATTAATCTGCTACTTTATTCACTTCATTGGCTCCCTGTAAAGACACGCATTGATAACAAACTGTCCTTCTTTTGCCGCAACTTCTTTTCTGACTCATGCCCTTCCGATCTTACTGAAATTCTCTATGTCTACTGACCCACTCGTCAGCTACGCTCTTTTGCAGACACACGTATTCTCTTTGTTCCTAAGATACGCACAAAAACATTGGTTATAAGTCTTTCTCTTTTTTTCCCCCGAAAAATGGAATTTTCTACCGTGATACATTCGTAGTATTCCAACTATTAAGGCATTCAAGACTGCACTAAAAGTATATATCTTTAATCTTTACTTTCCAAATTAACAAACAAATATTTCCCTGAATGATAATCGTAGCTTATGTTCACCATCAGATCATCACATCTTATTTTGTAAATATGATATGAACGATTTAAATTGAATGCATTTATAAATGTATCTGTTAATATTTATTATGCAAAGAGCGGTGTGCCAAGCTGCTTGCTGTGATAGTGCGCTATATAAGTTATCAAATTATTATTATTATTGTTCTTAATGAAAGCATTCAAATTCGACATTTTAACATTTTCTTATTTCTACTGTTATGTGTATTCATTATTTGTATGTTTAAAGGGATATTTTCTCTCTCTCTCTCTCTCTCTCTCTCTCTATCTATCTATCTCCTCTCTCTCCCTCTCTCTCTCTCTCTCTCTCTCTCTCTCTCTCTATCTATCTATCTATCTATCTCTCTATGTGTGTGTATGTGTGTGTACAAGTTTTAGCTTTGTATTATATAAAATTAATTTCAAAATTTTTACTTTTAATAATCCAATGCCAGTTAAATGTCATCAATGTTTTATATAAGACTTGCTTTAGAACAAACCACTCGGCTACAACATAAAGCATTTAAATTGATTGTGATACCTCAAAAAAAACAAAAACGTCAACACCAGAGATAAAAAGTAGTCTTTTAAATGTGAATAAATATTTCACGGTTATATCCCTTGTTTTATTATTAAATTTGTTTTTTGTCCGTAAGTGCTTTTTTCCCTTTCTGTTTTCTTGACGCTCTCATGCTTTTCTTCCCTTCATAACAGCGTAGAATGATCACATCAGATTAACTTCATAACAGCGTAGAATGATCACATCAGATTAACTTCATAACAGCAAAGAATGATCACATCAGATTAACTTCATAACAGCGTAGAATGATCACATCAGATTAACTTCATAACAGCGTAGAATGATCACATCAGATTAACTTCATAACAGCGTAGAATGATCACATCAGATTAACTTCATAACAGCAAAGAATGATCACATCAGATTAACTTCATAACAGCAAAGAATGATCACATCAGATTAACTTCATAACAGCGTAGAATGATCACATCAGATTAACTTCATAACAGCGTAGAATGATCACATCAGATTAACTTCATAACAGCGTAGAATGATCACATCAGATTAACTTCATAACAGCGTAGAATGATCACATCAGATTAACTTCATAACAGCGTAGAATGATCACATCAGATTAACTTCATAACAGCAAAGAATGATCACATCAGATTAACTTCATAACAGCGTAGAATGATCACATCAGATTAACTTCATAACAGCAAAGAATGATCACATCAGATTAACTTCATAACAGCGTAGAATGCTCACATCAGATTAACTTCATAACAGCGTAGAATGATCACATCAGATTAACTTCATAACAGCGTAGAATGATCACATCAGATTAACTTCATAACAGCATAGAATGATCACATCAGATTAACTTCATAACAGCAAAGAATGATCACATCAGATTAACTTCATAACAGCGTAGAATGATCACATCAGATTAACTTCATAACAGCGTAGAATGATCACATCAGATTAACTTCATAACAGCGTAGAATGATCACATCAGATTAACTTCATAACAGCGTAGAATGATCACATCAGATTAACTTCATAACAGCGTAGAATGATCACATCAGATTAACTTCATAACAGCGTAGAATGATCACATCAGATTAACTTCATAACAGCGTAGAATGATCACATCAGATTAACTTCATAACAGCGTAGAATGATCACATCAGATTAACTTCATAACAGCGTAGAATGATCACATCAGATTAACTTCATAACAGCGTAGAATGATCACATCAGATTAACTTCATAACAGCGTAGAATGATCACATCAGATTAACTTCATAACAGCGTAGAATGATCACATCAGATTAACTTCATAACAGCGTAGAATGATCACATCAGATTAACTTCATAACAGCGTAGAATGATCACATCAGATTAACTTCATAACAGCGTAGAATGATCACATCAGATTAACTTCATAACAGCGTAGAATGATCACATCAGATTAACTTCATAACAGCGTAGAATGATCACATCAGATTAACTTCATAACAGCGTAGAATGATCACATCAGATTAACTTCATAACAGCGTAGAATGATCACATCAGATTAACTTCATAACAGCGTAGAATGATCACATCAGATTAACTTCATAACAGCATAGAATGATCACATCAGATTAACTTCATAACAGCAAAGAATGATCACATCAGATTAACTTCATAACAGCGTAGAATGATCACATCAGATTAACTTCATAACAGCAAAGAATGATCACATCAGATTAACTTCATAACAGCGTAGAATGATCACATCAGATTAACTTCATAACAGCAAAGAATGATCACATCAGATTAACTTCATAACAGCGTAGAATGATCACATCAGATTAACTTCATAACAGCGTAGAATGATCACATCAGATTAACTTCATAACAGCGTAGAATGATCACATCAGATTAACTTCATAACAGCATAGAATGATCACATCAGATTAACTTCATAACAGCAAAGAATGATCACATCAGATTAACTTCATAACAGCGTAGAATGATCACATCAGATTAACTTCATAACAGCGTAGAATGATCACATCAGATTAACTTCATAACAGCATAGAATGATCACATCAGATTAACTTCATAACAGCGTAGAATGATCACATCAGATTAACTTCATAACAGCATAGAATGATCACATCAGATTAACTTCATAACAGCGTAGAATGATCACATCAGATTAACTTCATAACAGCGTAGAATGATCACATCAGATTAACTTCATAACAGCGTAGAATGATCACATCAGATTAACTTCATAACAGCGTAGAATGATCACATCAGATTAACTTCATAACAGCGTAGAATGATCACATCAGATTAACTTCATAACAGCGTAGAATGATCACATCAGATTAACTTCATAACAGCGTAGAATGATCACATCAGATTAACTTCATAACAGCGTAGAATGATCACATCAGATTAACTTCATAACAGCGTAGAATGATCACATCAGATTAACTTCATAACAGCGTAGAATGATCACATCAGATTAACTTCATAACAGCGTAGAATGATCACATCAGATTAACTTCATAACAGCGTAGAATGATCACATCAGATTAACTTCATAACAGCGTAGAATGATCACATCAGATTAACTTCATAACAGCAAAGAATGATCACATCAGATTAACTCATAACAGCGTAGAATGATCACATCAGATTAACTTCATAACAGCTAGAATGATCACATCAGATTAACTTCATAACAGCGTAGAATGATCACATCAGATTAACTTCATAACAGCGTAGAATGATCACATCAGATTAACTTCATAACAGCGTAGAATGATCACATCAGATTAACTTCATAACAGCGTAGAATGATCACATCAGATTAACTTCATAACAGCGTAGAATGATCACATCAGATTAACTTCATAACAGCGTAGAATGATCACATCAGATTAACTTCATAACAGCGTAGAATGATCACATCAGATTAACTTCATAACAGCGTAGAATGATCACATCAGATTAACTTCATAACAGCGTAGAATGATCACATCAGATTAACTTCATAACAGCGTAGAATGATCACATCAGATTAACTTCATAACAGCGTAGAATGATCACATCAGATTAACTTCATAACAGCGTAGAATGATCACATCAGATTAACTTCATAACAGCGTAGAATGATCACATCAGATTAACTTCATAACAGCGTAGAATGATCACATCAGATTAACTTCATAACAGCGTAGAATGATCACATCAGATTAACTTCATAACAGCGTAGAATGATCACATCAGATTAACTTCATAACAGCGTAGAATGATCACATCAGATTAACTTCATAACAGCGTAGAATGATCACATCAGATTAACTTCATAACAGCGTAGAATGATCACATCAGATTAACTTCATAACAGCGTAGAATGATCACATCAGATTAACTTCATAACAGCGTAGAATGATCACATCAGATTAACTTCATAACAGCGTAGAATGATCACATCAGATTAACTTCATAACAGCGTAGAATGATCACATCAGATTAACTTCATAACAGCATAGAATGATCACATCAGATTAACTTCATAACAGCGTAGAATGATCACATCAGATTAACTTCATAACAGCGTAGAATGATCACATCAGATTAACTTCATAACAGCGTAGAATGATCACATCAGATTAACTTCATAACAGCGTAGAATGATCACATCAGATTAACTTCATAACAGCGTAGAATGATCACATCAGATTAACTTCATAACAGCGTAGAATGATCACATCAGATTAACTTCATAACAGCGTAGAATGATCACATCAGATTAACTTCATAACAGCGTAGAATGATCACATCAGATTAACTTCATAACAGCGTAGAATGATCACATCAGATTAACTTCATAACAGCGTAGAATGATCACATCAGATTAACTTCATAACAGCGTAGAATGATCACATCAGATTAACTTCATAACAGCGTAGAATGATCACATCAGATTAACTTCATAACAGCGTAGAATGATCACATCAGATTAACTTCATAACAGCGTAGAATGATCACATCAGATTAACTTCATAACAGCGTAGAATGATCACATCAGATTAACTTCATAACAGCGTAGAATGATCACATCAGATTAACTTCATAACAGCGTAGAATGATCACATCAGATTAACTTCATAACAGCGTAGAATGATCACATCAGATTAACTTCATAACAGCGTAGAATGATCACATCAGATTAACTTCATAACAGCGTAGAATGATCACATCAGATTAACTTCATAACAGCGTAGAATGATCACATCAGATTAACTTCATAACAGCATAGAATGATCACATCAGATTAACTTTAGATTTAAAAATCTTTAAAATGGTGATGCTACACAGTTCAGTTACACTAATTGTGGAGAAAAAAAAATAGCAACAGCTCAGCTTGTCTTTTTTTCAATAGAACGTTTGCTATGTAAAACAATCTGAATTTTTCTTGTGAAAATGATATATTTAGATAAAACCTTGTTTTTTTATTGAGCTTTTTTTTTATAGAGGCAACGTGATCAAAGACCCAGACACAATGCAAACACATTTTTTTTCAATGTGAGGGGAAAAAAAAGAAAAAAGAAAAATGAAACGATAATATCCAATTCCTTTATATTTCAAAGCCTGACGTTTCAGTACCAAACATTGAGTATAAGACAAAACATACTAAATAAATAGAGCATAATATTCACAAGAAAAATTGCACCGTTTTTGAAGGCCATCGTCTTCGAAAGAAGACATATTGACAGTTAGTTTTTGTTTCATCATGCAGATGTAAGTTCCAAACATCATTTTAACTAAAAATGTGTCGCCTAATAAAATAGAAACTAAGCTAAAGCTATTTGCCCCCCAAAAATTAAAGCAATTTATTACAAGAAGACAGGAATCATCTAATATCAAGTGAGAAAAACCGACGGAAACGAAGATCCGCAACGAGAGACAACGATACGGATGAATGCGTAAAGGAAGTCTTAGGGGGTGGGGAACATGTAGGGCAGATTGAGAATTTAATTACAGCATTAAAAAGACAGTGAGAGGGGGCAGAAACGGATAATGAAAGAGAGAGCGAGTATGGAGAGGGGGAGACAGATAATGAGAGAAAGAGAATCGGGGAGATGAACAGTAAATGACATTTTAAACAAAACGTTGCGGATACTTTTTCTTATATATCCAGCTTCTGTACGTTGGATTACCCGGTGGATTCGGGACACACTTCTTTCATAAAAATTGTTAATTTTAGAATTTTCGCGCGACGTAGAAACGAAACCCGATTTCAGCAACCACCACTAGATAATCAATAAGCCATGGGGCATGTTTAGGTCAAACATAACCAATAATTCGTCCAGAGCCTTAATAAATTTTCGCACAGCATTCTTTGGTGGCTTGTAACATTGATAGTGTTGGACTTCTCAGCTAACCATGCACGCAGAGCCTCAATCACCTTAACCACGTTCTTGAAGGTCAGTATTTTTAAAATGTCAATTTGACAACATAGTAAACACAGCAACAAAAAGACTGAAACGAAGACTAAGATAATTGACTAGATCATAGATTCAGATCATTGAACAATGTTGACACGTTGTAAAGTACTCCCAGGGAACCCATTCCATTAGAACATCTAAATTCTACGGCGTAAATAAACCATTAGTTACGCAATGGCTGTTCCTATGTACACACCCGAGCTAATGCAAAATTTCATTTGGACATGACGCGATGACTAGTACGCGACCGGATCAGTGGATCCGCCGGTCACGTGCCGGTTGCCAGTTGTCATGTGACATTGTTAGATTTGCAAATTTATCCACGTCTTGGTTACCACTCGGCGGAAGTTCATCACCTCGGCCACAGCGTGCGCCCCTCCTATGGAAAGATGGAGTAATTGACCAAAGGGATTTCATTTCAGGGGCGTTCAGTTCTGCTCTTTCACGCCGGGCATGCAGCCTGGCCAAGGTGACGAAATAGACACCGTAGGCTCATGACGCACAGAAATGACGGTTAGATTAGTTCGGGGGAAGCGGTTCATTTCTAAATGGATGGAATCTTTTTTTTTCGAGAACGTCTTGCAGCCGGCTAGCAGACACCAGAAGGACATTACCGTCTGAAAGACACGAGTGGTGTCCCGTTTCATAATAAATTACGTAGCCCTGAGCTACCGGACCAAACTTTGACTGGCGTCCACGCCGAGGCGGGGCGGGCCAGCGATCAGCCCGCCATTCGGGGCTACGTCCGGTCTAATTATGTCGATTGTTATTCTGATTAAATTTCTTTATCCACCAGCCTCTCGCGTGAGTCTCTCGCGCCTCGGAGGCGTTTAGAGCCTCTCTGGTTAACGAGGTAACGACGAGGGAAACGATATCCGAGTTAAATGGCAAGCCGCTCCTCCCCTCCCGCCCTCCCTCCCTGCTCTACCCGCATGCATCCAGCATTAGGAGGAAGGCTGGCTAAAACAAATATATATGTTATGTGTGTGTGGAGAAGGGGAGAAATATCTCTAAAAGATGAATATTTTTTGTTATAAAAAGCTATACGTTACAATACCCTAATATAAAAGGACTATACGGTATTATTGTTTAATTTACGAAGTTCGATAGTTTTAAGAGATTATATTTTTCATTTAATGATAACAAAAGATAATTTATGTTTTTAAAACATTATGGAAAGAGAAGAATCTGAACTCAAATGTTTATTTTTAAGTTTTTTTGTGTGCAACTATCTTCTAGCTTTTCCAAGTACACATTTGCAGAAGACGGGGCGCCATGGATTGTTCCACCACAAAGTGTTTACAAAATTTCAGACTGTCTATTCTCTCATGTTGTCTCATGTTGTCTCATGTTGTCTCATGTTGTCTCATGTTGTCTCATGTTGTCTCATGTTGTCTCATGTTGTCATTAAAACAACCGATGTTACCATTTAAGTACGAAGTTACTCAACAAAATAAAATATAATTTGTTTTGTCTTTTTGTCTTTATTTCATTTGTTGGTATTAATTACCCCCCCCCCTCTGGCAAAACTTCCCCCATTTTCCCTTGAACATATTGTGTTGTAAATGTTCCCTGCAATGTTCCCCATGATCTGATTCCCTTGTCCGACCGGCTGTCTGCGCGTCTATTTTGAACAGTGTATTCACATCTCCAATTCACCCTCCACCTCGCTAACAAAGCTCCTCACTCGACTCAGACGAGATCCCCCAGAAGAAGGAGATGAGGGCGCACCACCGTGCGAACGCGGCTTGTTATTTGGAGAAAATTGCTGCACGTCGGTGGTCGGGGCTGCACCATTATGAAGCAGGTCTATTTTGAAAGCCAGATGACGTACCGAGAGATAGCGCGTGATTTAGAGTCTATGGGTGCGTCAAGGAGCCGAGTCTAAATGAAAGAATAGATTGGGCTACCTGGCTAGCGTAATGAGATATATATATATATATATATATATAAAAGAGTTTAAAAAAATCATTCAGGGCGCATGGTATTCTTGTGTGTTTGAGCATGTTGAAGAATAAACTAAGATGACTAAGAACTATACGATCTTAATTAAGTTAATAAAAAATTTTTTTTTAATTAACATGTTTTAACCTTGACATGTACCATAACAAAATGTTTAATTTGAAAGTCTGTACAGACTCACTGTAGTGTTATGAGTGGTGTCCAGTATGTCCACACATGCGTTCTGTGTGAACATTATTCTTCAAACATAAATGAATGTACACATAAAAAAAACATAACTTTTTAAAAATAATTTTCCGATATCCAATAAGGACATAATTTCTATTCAATATTTGCTTATTTTTTAACCAAAAGAACCCACGGCAACATGTAAGCGCTGATCAAATGTTGCAGCAACAAAAGTGCGATATTACGTCTTCGAGACAATTGTCTGACCGATGTCTCGTTTTGGCAAAACCCTGACAAGATCATGTCTGAATTAATGAGCCCGCATATTGCCCTGCTTATTTATGTTTTTTTAAGAATCACTCGATTTATTGAACTTCACAATCTGGCCAAGGATGTCTTTTAAAAATATTTCCTCCTGTACAAAATAAATTTACATTAAGTTACACATGATTATATATCTCTTTATAACTGAAATGAAAATTGCGTGAAGGAAGTTTAAAACATTTTAAAAGTTTCGATAACTTAAAAGAAAACTTATAATTTGTACGTTCAAGTCTGTTGATTCTCTTGACCTCTAGGGTCAAAACGTATTAAAAGTTTTAGTTAACATTCATCATGTGGTAATATCGTCATTGGCTCCGCCCTCTCATCAATACTGACTGACATGTGCCACGCGTGACGCGGACCAATAGACAATTGACGGCGCCATAACAGGGAACTACTCTCGTCCTTTCACGCGCTGGCCGGAACCAGTAGCACGTGCTGATGTGACACACTTCCGGTCCTGCTACCTCGTTTTCGTCTTTTGATCAATCTGTTGGTCACATGACTTCCGGTGATCATTTCCGGCAGTGAAAACTTTCCTCTCTTAAGACTCGGCATTTTGGAATAGATCTGTGTAGTTGACTGAGAAATGACAGAGGGAAAAAAATGCAACTAGTCAGCAGAGTGATGTGTAGACTCCAATTACCGGAACATGAGATACTCTGCAGGGTACTGTTCTTGTACTTTTCTTAGAAAATGGATACTTAGTCCGCCAAAGACTATACAATTTACTATACATTCCAATGACATGGAGATAGCTGAGCATGGTCTGTATGGGACTGTAGATGCCAATGAAAAGGAAATAGAGGGACCTAATCTGCGGGCGACTATAGATGTCTTCAAATTTTAGCTGAGGCACATATAAGACTGCTAAGACTATAAATGCCAATGACATGGCGATGACTTGTCTAGTCTGCTCTCATCCTTTATATAAACCCACCTTTTTTTAAATATACAAGCCAACCACGAAACCAAAATGAATGTGCACAATGGTGTTCTAATGCATTGCTTCTCAAACTTCTTAGTATTGCGGACCGGCGGGAATTTTTTCCATTGCATCAGGGACCGGCGAACTTTTTTCCCTGTACTGACGAGGTAGAGAAATGTAATTTCTTGGTAACTTCTGCGGACCGGCATCGAATGTACCACGGACCGGCACCGGTCCGCGGACCACCCCTTTGAGAATCACTGTCATAATGGACCGGATGAGTTACGATTTTTATGAACCTCATTTGACGTTAAACTAGTAAAACTGCGCGGCATGTAGTCATATTTAACTTGCAGTGTTAAGATATCGGGCAATTCCTCGTGGTATCGATGTTAAAACAAATATCGCAGATGTAGAGAAGCCAGTAATAAATCATAAATATAGGGACCAGTCCTCACTAACATATTCTCAGGTAAACGTGTGTCGAGGGTAAAGGTGTTTTACAGCTTGTAATAATTAATCGCAGGTCGCAACAACAACAAAATAATGATTTGGGAAGATTCTCATAATGAATTTAAGCCAAAATATTTGACCACTTCCATTTAATTATGCCACGTAGATAGCAAACATGAATGAAATAACAAAAAAATCTGATGCTAATATTTTAATAACACAATGTCTTTTGCAATGACGTTGTGTGGAGGTGATTTTTCCCCCCACTTCAAATTTTTTAAAGTTTAGCCACCTACATTGAAAATAACTTTTTGTTACTTCTGTCAGGTGTGTGTGTGTGGGGGGGGGGTATCAGCTGTATCTGCAGAAAAGATCTGGTCTGCCGGTCTGCCTTGCTGATGGCGGCGGCTGTGGAATGTAACGTCCACCAGCGGAAAGGTGACACACCGACACAATGGTGCCTCTGACACACCGACAATGGTGTCTCCACACACGGACACAGTGGTGTTTATGGGCGTGAGGGGCGGGGCGGGCCTTCGTGACTCTGGTCTATAACCTAAGCCCCGGGGTCAAGGTTGTCAAGTTGGCGACACAATGGTCAAAAAAAAAGGGAAAATGAAAACAAACCACGGTCAAATTCTTGAGTTTATACGGATGTTACCAGCAAACAATACCAACAAAATGTCACCGGTTTGTGACTGTAAAAAAATCATCCGACGTGTCGGGGCTTATAAGATAAATTTCAGGGAGTTTATTATCCCCGAACGCGTCTGCGTTATTGGAGAGCCCGTATCGTTGTCCCTGGTCTCGTAGTGGGCGGGTCTCATGTTCAGGCACCTCTGGGTATCGATTGCCAGGCTGGTCGGTAGGTGAATGGATCGTGTGGGTGAGAAGGCCGGCAGGGAGGGTGGTGGGACTGGCAGGGAGGGTGGTGGGGCCGGCAGGGAAGGTGGTGGGACTGACAGTGAGAGTGGTGGGGCCGGCAGGGAGGGTGGTGGGGCGGCAGGGAGGGTGGTGGGGCCGGCAGGGAGGGTGGTGGGGCCGGCAGGGAGGGTGGTGGGACCAGCAGGGAGGGTGGTGGGACTGGCAGGGAGGGTGGTGGCGCCGGCAGGGAGGGTGGTGCGACTAGCAGGTAGGGTGGTGGGCCTGCCAGGGAGGGTGGTGGGGCCGGCAGGGAGGTCGGTGGGCCTGGCAGGAAGGTGTTGTTGGTGATGGTAACTCAGCGTCCCTCGATTTGTAGTTGGATTACTTACATACCAAAGGATTCCAAAGTGGAATTAATGGTAGGCTAAATACATTTATGGAATAATAGACAAAGATTTCCATTAATTGCAAATCTAACGATTGAAAATATGAAGAAGAGTTTTAGTTAAAGTAAAAATTTTAATAACTTTTTTCAACAATTTTTTTAAAAAAAGTTGTATCATTTAAACTCAAATAAAAAACAAGAGGACAGTTCAGTTAACTAAAAAAAAACAACCCGTAAAAACACTTGACTACAAATCCCTTATATATAAGACATAACTAAAAGTATTGATAATGTTTAATATAATATGCACCGCGCGATAGACTAGCATAAACACTGACAGACTGAACGTGACTGAACTCCCCGTTCTGTAAAACACGGGGATGTGGTCTTCGAGGGCTGGAGTGAACCTCCAGTGAACCGAGGAGGTTAACTATAGCAGACGGCACACATTATACATAGAGACATAAAGATAAACTAAAAATTCAGTAACTTAATTACGGTACATTCGATCGATCTGAAATTTTTATACAATGCATTGTTAGGTGACACAAGTCTATGTGTAAAATTTCAGCTCGATAGTATCACGAGAAGTGGGTCATGTTTGACTTTTGTTTTTTCCGTGGGAGGTTGGGACCACGACAGACAGAAAGAGAGACAGTGTCAGAGAGAACGACAAGACGGTGAAGTTAATATAAGGGATTTAAAAAGGAGGCCACTTTCACCTGCAAGAAGACCACTTTCACCTGCCAGAAGACCACTTTCACCTGCCAGAAGACCACATTCACCTGCCAGAAGACCACTTTCACCTGCAAGAAGACCACTTTCAGCTGCCAGAAGACCACTTTCACCTGCCAGAAGACCACTTTCACCTGCCACTTTCACTGCAGAGACCACTTTCACCTGCCAGAATACCACTTTCACCTGCCAGAAGACCACTTTTCATCTGCCAGAAGACCACTTTCAACTTCCAGAATACCACTTTCACCTGCCAGATGACCACTTTTTATCTGCCAGAAGACCACTTTAGCCAAGTAGAAGACTTCTTTAACCAGCGAGAAGACCACTTTAGCCAGTTAGAAGACTACTTTGGCCAGCGAGAAGACCGCTTTAACCAGGTAGAATATCACGTTTGCACCAAGAGCTAGAAGAGCACGCTAGCCTAATGTTGGCCGAGTTAGGGGCGAGGTGTAGGGAGAAGAAGGGAGGTGGGGATAGGGCCAGGTGAAACATTAGTTGGGCCTGGTGGATGACACGGGTCGGGAGCCATTGTCCGCGGGGAACCCGAGCCCGGCATCAACTTCACGGAGTCGTCTCAAGGTGTATACTTAAGAGATTAGAGAGAAGAGCGCCTTTCGGGGGCCGATTGTCAAAATACGGAAATAAACAGTATTTATGGTCTCCACGGTAGCGTTCTTTAAATGGGGGTGGTGGGCCAGCGCTCGGTCCCTGATCGTGAGTTCTTTTGTTTCCAATCGGCAAAGCTAACACAAGGAACATTATAGGGTCCGAGTGGGGATTGGGGGGGGGGTGTGCATAATTCCCTTTTAGTGCGTTGACGGTATTGGAGGAAAGAATAAAACATTAAAAAAATTAATTGGCAAATGCTGTATAGGATGCAACAAAACAAAATAAAACAGATACATTATAATACATAAGAAAGCTGGGAGAGGAGTCGTGAGAGTACAGTGATGTGCGGCATTAAATGCACAGAAGACAGCAGTGAGTGTATCGTGTGTTCAGATAAAACTGTATAGCGCGCTACTTTTGTTAGAGAAAAACGGGTTCAATTATTACTTTAGTACAGACATCAGTGCCAGAGGAGGCCATGCTAACCCTGCACTTGTGTACAACAGTGCCAGAGGAGGCCATGCTAACCCTGCGCTTGTGTACACCGGTGCCAGAGGAGGCCAGGCTAACTCTGCGCTTGTGTACGCCAGCGCCAGAGAAGGCCAGGCTAACTCTGCGCTTGTGTACACCAGTGCCAGAGAATATAAGGCTAAATCTGTACTTGTGTACATATAGTATAAATCATCAGTGACAGAGCTAACTCTTCTCTTGTGTACAGATATACAGCAGTGTTAGGGAAGAGCAGGTTAATTCTGAACTTTTGTACAGATATAATACAGCAGTGCCAGTTGAGGCCAGGCTAACTCTTCACGTTTGTACATATATTATACATCAGTTCCAGGCTAACTCTTTACGTTTGTGCATATATTATACACCAGTGCCAAAGTATATCAGGCTAACTCTGTACTTGTCTACATGTATCAATACATCAGAGTACATGAGACACGCCAGACAAGACCGAGTTAACGATGTGTCTTTAGATGTTTCAAATGCTGCATGTCTATAGAACATGTCTATATATTATAATCGGTCTGAACAGCCATGTACCCACTCGAAAATAAGAAGCTCTATACCAAAAACAAAATACGAGAATCAGTTATAGGCCATGGTCTAATTCAATTGACGACCTGTTAAAGTTGGCATAAAAACATATAGGTGACTGAAGACTATCGGCTCTCTATTGTGACACATTGACAAAAGAACTATAGAATCTAAATTTTTTGATTGAGTTAATAAACTATTTCTTACCAACCCAACAGTGGTGACATGCAACAACCAGACTCTCTGAAACTTCAAGTCCAAACTCAGGTTAGCCTGCTAAAGAAATATCAGTATGCTAAGAGATGGCTTAAAAATATATTGCTTAATAAAAGTTAACGTCTTACTAATGAAATTTTAGGGAAAACGACAAAGCTGGAAAAGTAAGCTCAGTGCTATAATTGTATTGTTAGTTTAGGGCGTTTTGGGCAAGTTCTTATGCACGCTGTATAGATGGGTTTTAAATTCAAATTTCAAAGAAATATTCATAACTGATAGTTGTGGAACTTCTTAGCTTTACTTATTCTCTTTGAAGTTTGAATTCAGTTTGGGCCTCCCTATAAGAGATAAATTTAGCACAGTTTCGTCGGTCTGTCCTCTCAAACAGTTATAGACATTCAACAACTGGAGCGGAAAGAAATGGGTGGATGTAAAGGGTCACCACGCGCTCTCTTATATGGAGGGACTGCCTCTTCAGGCAAACTACAGAGGGAATGTTTCTTAAGATGGTTAGTAAGATTGATCCCATCCGCCTTGCACAAATCCTTGTAGCTGCGCCTCAACATTTCTTTGTTATACCTGAGGTCAAAATATTTAAAATCTTATTTTGATCCTTTACTTTTGAAAGAAAGGGTCAAATTTTGAGTATATCAATTATTATTAGTTAAACTATTTTAAGCCAGAACCAGGCACATCTTCAATCAAACTCTCTTAAAACTTTTTCGCCTAAAACAGATTCTTAACGTTTTAATAATATTTTGAAAACCACGAAAATCTTGGCTCTTCCATACGGGCCGCGTCACTTAAATCAAACGTTATCTTCGTCGAGCTTTCTAGCAAGTCCTGGTAGCAGCAATACCTGCAAGAGAATACGTCATGAAAGGTCTCGAATTAGCTTAATTTTTTTCTCTCTCCCCTTATAAATAGACAACTCTCGTGTTCATATACGCGGGAGATGTTGATAAAGAGAAGAGTTCCAACCAGGGAAGGATGCAGAAGGAGTTTCCCCCAACCTGTCACGAGCCCCCAGGAATTCCCTCTCGCAAAGCTCGTGTTTTATGGCGGGTCTCACTGATAACTCTACGGCTTGTGCCGCGTAGCTCATGATGTAATAACACAGAAATCTGGAGGGAGTGGGGGGTTAGCAATGGGTGGGGTGTTGAAGGTGAAATAATGTATTAAGAAATATTCAAAGTTTCAAAGCAAAGTTTTAATTTTATTATACGTGTTTTATTTTTCTTCTTCTTTTATTAGTTATGTAATGATACATTGTTGCTTCAAGAGTAGCCCTGTCAACGGGTACCCGGGAACCCGGGTACCCGTTGCCGAGCAATTACCCGGGTAGTAAAATTGCGCCCGGGTACCCGTGAAAATGTTACTGCAATGTCTATACCAACGGTGGTCGAACTGCGGGTCATCTGTGTTCACATTTCGGCTCGCGAATAATTTATCAAATTAAAACTTTTCGTTTGAAATACATACTGTGAAATACATTTAACACGAAAACGCTTAAAAAGAAATAACTGTCAAACGGAAATAAAACACTGTCCCGACAAACTATAATGTATTTTGATACACTTTTTTTTTCTTGGAAAATGAAACAAAAATCGTTTAAAACAAAAAGGTTTTGGTTCTTAGCTTTGTTCAAGTAAGGAAAATATAACACAGCGCCGATAATTAGGAGGGGCAGAAAATGACAGAAATGACCTTGGCTTTGGCTTTGAAATACGCCACACATCTTTTTTACCGATTGAGACGAGAAAATGTTGTTTATATAATCCCCCCACCCCACACACATATACTCACTCCATTGTCCACTCCTTTCCCATCATGATACTTAGAAGAAAACAATACCTGCTATATTCCTGGGTTTTAAAAGAAATTATATTTCAATCCTTGAATGATTTTCACTATAACAACAAAAATAAATGCTAGGGGATGGGTCTACTATATAGGAACAAGACCCAGAAAGTTTTGTTAATTACAATTGTCAACTATGAACTAGAAAGAACACACCATGTCATCATACGATTACCGCCCTTTATCTTTAAAGCACTTTCTTCAAAAAAAAATAAATTAAAAAATAATACTTTGGCAATCCTCTGCTCATTTTTTTCACACCGCTGTACTATAGTAGTATTTCAATGTCATCATTTTTACATCGCTGATTCATTACATCTAAATTTACATTTCCATAATGAACAAAGAAGTATAAGGCTAATAGCGGGCATGACGGCAAAAATTGGACAAGTATCCGGGAAGCATTTTTCAACAATATTGACAGCCCTATTCAAGAGTACAGCAATACTTGTTTGTGTGTGTATGTATGGTTTGTGTGTGGGGGGGGGGAGGAGGGGAACTATAGCAATAAAGTTTTTAAAAACTTGTAAATATCAAAATCTAACAAAGGTCAGAAAGACAATGAACTGAATTTATTGATTAACCCCTGACTTACAGCCACTGAATATCATCAACACACACACACACACACACATTGACGGTTCCATACCAACACACTCATACATTGATGGTTCCATACCAACACACACATACATTGACGGTTCCATACCAACACACACATACATAGACAGTTCCATACCAACACACACATACATTGACGGTTCCATACCAACACACACATACATTGGCAGTTCCATACCAACACACACATACATTGACGGTTCCATACCAACACACATACATTGACGGTTCCATACCAACACACTCATACATTGACGGTTCCATACCAACACACACATACATTGACGGTTCCATACCAACACACTCATACATTGACGGTTCCATACCAACACACACATACATTGACGGTTCCATACCAACACACTCATACATTGACGGTTCCATACCAACACACACATACATTGGCAGTTCCATACCAACACACACTTACATTGACGGTTACATACCAACACACTCATACATTGACGGTTCCATACCAACACACACATACATTGACGGTTCAATACCAACACACTCATACATTGACGGTTCCATACCAACACACACATACATTGACGGTTCCATACCAACACACACATACATTGGCGGTTCCATACCAACACACACATACATTGACGGTTCCATACCAACACACACATACATTGACGGTTCCATACCAACACACTCATACATTGACGGTTCCATACCAACACACACATACATTGACGGTTCCATACCAACACACTCATACATTGACGGTTCCATACCAACACACATACATTGACGGTTCCATACCAACACACACATACATTGACGGTTCCATACCAACACACACATACATTGACGGTTCCATACCAACACACTCATGCATTGACGGTTCCATACCAACACACTCGTACATTGACGGTTCCATACCAACACACACATACATTGACGGTTCCATACCAACACACACATACATTGACGGTTCCATACCAACACACTCATACATTGACGGTTCCATACCAACACACTCATACATTGACGGTTCCATACCAACACACACATACATTGACGGTTCCATACCAACACACATACATTGACGGTTCCATACCAACACACTCATACATTGACGGTTCCATACCAACACACACATACATTGACGGTTCCATACCAACACACTCATACATTGACGGTTCCATACCAACACACACATACATTGGCAGTTCCATACCAACACACACATACATTGACGGTTACATACCAACACACTCATACATTGACGGTTCCATACCAACACACTCATACATTGACGGTTCCATACCAACACACACATACATTGACGGTTCCATACCAACACACACATACATTGGCGGTTCCATACCAACACACTCATACATTGACGGTTCCATACCAACACACACATACATTGACGGTTCCATACCAACACACTCATACATTGACGGTTCCATACCAACACACACATACATTGACGGTTCCATACCAACACACACATACATTGACGGTTCCATACCAACACACTCATATATTGACGGTTCCATACCAACACACTCATACATTGACGGTTCCATACCAACACACACATACATTGACGGTTCCATACCAACACACACATACATTGACGGTTCCATACCAACACACTCATACATTGACGGTTCCATACCAACACACTCATACATTGACGGTTCCATACCAACACACACATACATTGACGGTTCCATACCAACACACTCATACATTGACGGTTCCATACCAACACACACATACATTGACGGTTCCATACCAACACACACATACATTGGCAGTTCCATACCAACACACACTTACATTGACGGTTACATACCAACACACTCATACATTGACGGTTCCATACCAACACACTCATACATTGACGGTTCCATACCAACACACTCATACATTGACGGTTCCATACCAACACACACATACATTGGCAGTTCCATACCAACACACACTTACATTGACGGTTACATACCAACACACTCATACATTGACGGTTCCATACCAACACACACATACATTGACGGTTCCATACCAACACACTCATACATTGACGGTTCCATACCAACACACACATACATTGACGGTTCCATACCAACACACACATACATTGGCGGTTCCATACCAACACACACATACATTGACGGTTCCATACCAACACACACATACATTGACGGTTCCATACCAACACACTCATACATTGACGGTTCCATACCAACACACACATACATTGACGGATCCATACCAACACACTCATATATTGACGGTTCCATACCAACACACTCATACATTGACGGTTCCATACCAACACACACATACATTGACGGTTCCATACCAACACACACATACATTGACGGTTCCATACCAACACACTCATACATTGACGGTTCCATACCAACACACTCATACATTGACGGTTCCATACCAACACACACATACATTGACGGTTCCATACCAACACACTCATACATTGACGGTTCCATACCAACACACACATACATTGACGGTTCCATACCAACACACACATACATTGGCAGTTCCATACCAACACACACTTACATTGACGGTTACATACCAACACACTCATACATTGACGGTTCCATACCAACACACTCATACATTGACGGTTCCATACCAACACACTCATACATTGACGGTTCCATACCAACACACACATACATTGGCAGTTCCATACCAACACACACTTACATTGACGGTTACATACCAACACACTCATACATTGACGGTTCCATACCAACACACACATACATTGGCAGTTCCATACCAACACACACATACATTGACGGTTACATACCAACACACTCATACATTGACGGTTCCATACCAACACACTCATACATTGACGGTTCCATACCAACACACACATACATTGACGGTTCCATACCAACACACACATACATTGGCGGTTCCATACCAACACACTCATACATTGACGGTTCCATACCAACACACACATACATTGACGGTTCCATACCAACACACTCATACATTGACGGTTCCATACCAACACACACATACATTGACGGTTCCATACCAACACACACATACATTGACGGTTCCATACCAACACACTCATATATTGACGGTTCCATACCAACACACTCATACATTGACGGTTCCATACCAACACACACATACATTGACGGTTCCATACCAACACAC
Organism: Ampullaceana balthica; assembly: GCA_944989445.1. Lineage (NCBI taxonomy): Eukaryota > Metazoa > Mollusca > Gastropoda > Lymnaeidae > Ampullaceana > Ampullaceana balthica. Next base: position 478,565 of record CALYLW010000011.1, on the reverse strand, counting down.
ACATACATTGACGGTTCCATACCAACACACTCATACATTGACGGTTCCATACCAACACACTCATACATTGACGGTTCCATACCAACACACACATACATTGACGGTTCCATACCAACACACACATACATTGACGGTTCCATGACAAAACGACAAGGAGACAAAACTACAAGGTGTCATAGAAACAACGTAGATAACTGTAGAACCCCGTAATGAAGTCCCCGTGACTAGGTCACTTTGAACATAGACTAAGGGTGTCAGACTCAATAGCTCAGCGGCCAAAACTAAAAACACTTCAGTCAAAATCAGTGCCCTTTTTTTTTCGTTGTCCCATTTTGACCTATTTTTGTCACCTTTTCGTTTTGTCGCTTGGTCAGTTATTGTCGTTTTGTCACCTTGTCATTTTGTCACTTGTCGTTTTGTCTGGTTACAACATTGACAATGAACTGCCAGACTTTATTAAACGGATAATTTGAAATGCTGGCGTTTAACAAGAAACACAAAAAGCTGTACTCGACCTGCGAAGTCTGTAACCTCGGTTAAAAAGATGAGCTGCTGGAACCATTATATAAACACTAACAGCTTTCAAGTTTTTTAAAATAAAAATATGTCGAATTAATAAGGGAAAAAACAGAGGCTTGGATGTAAAAGAGAAATGCAATGATTTTAAAAGTTAACTTTGCTTAACTATATCATAAAACCCAATTCGGTAAATACTTGATAAGTCGAATCTAAATTATAAACGTCACTTACCACAAAGACCAAAACTCAAAGCATAAAAACCTCTCTCACTGGCAAACACATAAATATTAATATGGAATGATCCACAGTTACTGTAGGAGTTAATAGGAAGTATACAAATTTAAAAAAAGCAACAACAGAAAAACAGTTGAGACCTCATTGCTAGTAGCGTGTCTTTGGTAAAACACATGAAGTTCATCTTCAAATAACAGCAGCCAATCTACACCGTTTGAGATAACTGAATCGCTTTAGTATGCGCAGTAGCAAATAATTTGCATATTGTAATTAAACAGTAATATCAAAACAGCTTAGCAACACACACCCATTATTATAATTTATATCAGCAAAATTACGCTTTATTTACACGCTTATCCATAAAAATCGCCAGATCTTGCCCCCTAGCCCCACCCCACACTTGCCTTCGGCCGACCACTACAACAGCCTGAACGTACTCACTGCCCGCCGCCAACCGAAGCCCTCCATGTGCGCGGTGGTCCGGTCCAACGTTTGGCCGACTTCAGTCATCAGTCATCTTGCCCAGGAATTTGTACGGGGCCAGCGATTGCTCATCCGTCAAGTTTGATCGGTCTTGCTGGTGTCCTGTCACACAGACCAGGTCCAGCATCTCTGCCAGGGCTCGAAGACTGTGAGTGTGTGTGTGTGAGAGGGCGAGAAATCATTTTTTTTTCTTTCGGGGTTGTTAAGGAAGATTCACAAGTGGATGATCGTTTCAAATAGACTTGTGGCAGTTCGTCACGTAATTTCTTAGATCACGGATCAGTATTTAGGCCGCCTGTAAATGTACATCCTTTCTCTCTGCCCTTGTCATATTTCTAATCATCAATATACATAATTTGCAATCTCTGTCACGTCTGTCATGTCTGTCCGTGACGCTATGCGAGGTAACTCCCAATTTAAAAAATTTAAACTATATAATTTGCAATTGTCACGCAAGTAGTGTCAGTCAGTCAGTCCGGACGCTATGCGAGGTAACTCCCGATTTAAAAAAATAAAAATGTTGCTTTCGAGATTTAAAAAATGTGTTGCTCACTATAAAATATTGTGACGTGACGTCATTTTTTGAGCTTTTATTAATGTGTGAAGGAAACGAAGTAAAAAGAGCAATGTTTTATTTGATGTGATTAATATTATTATTATTTTTTTGTATTAAATGTCCGTTTTTGTGTATGTGTCCATTCGTTTTTCGGTTTATGAAATTTACAATTGGTTTTCTTTCGGTTGTCACGTTTCGATGCGTTTTGAACTACAAAGTAATTATTTATTACTGCAAATTAAATTTGCCAACTTATGCTTCAGTTTAGCGTTTGTTTTTCTTTTATTAAATCCTTTATATTAACTCGTGGTGTCTGCACCCGCCCTTGTCGCCAAAACTTTTGATCGATTTTTAACCCACTTTCTCGTAAGCTAGCGAGCTGAAATTTAGCAGGCAGTTTCGTGGCGATGATAAAAGCTATGTATCAAAATTTCAGATCGATCGCATGTACCGTAATTAAATTATTGATTTTTTAGATTATTTTATTTATTCCTATGTATCATTTATCATGCTATTTTTTGAGATGGAGCGTCTCGGTGCGTATTATATTGAACAACCTTTCTGTCGCGCAATAAGGTGCGTATTTTATTGACAACTCTTTTTATAAACATATTTCTGAGCGGTGCGCATTATATTAAACATGTTTTACGACACAACTGCAATTTTGTATTTCTGGATGGTCTGGCGCTGCGTATTATAATGAACATTCTTTTAGTTACGTCTCGTACATAAAGGATTTATAGTGAAAATGTTGGTTTTTTTACGGTTTTTTTTTACACTTTGAGATTGCATATTTGTATGTTAAAAAAAATAACATATTTAAAAATCGGACTCCTCCCCACAATAGTTTTTTTAATTGTTATTTACATGCAATATTTTAATGCGTCTTAGACTAATTTTGAATTAAAAATGTTTACTTTTAATATAGAACTGGAAGGGGTGCTGACTTGACAATAATGAAAACGTTTATTAGAATTTCTGAAACGTGTATATTAAATTTTATATACGATTACCTGAAGATACTTTAATATTTTCTTTGATCCAGTGATTAACTTTACTTCAAAGGTTTGATGCAAAATAAATAGTTCGTTGTTATTCATATTTTTAAAGAGTTACAATTTTTTATTTACATATATTTGATAATGTAGAGGTAATAATGTATGGATCAATAGGCGCATAAACTGACAAGTCATAATAGATCTTAAAAAGGTGCTGACTTGACAATAATAAAAAAGTTTATGTGAATTACTAACACGTTTATATTAAATTGTACATATGATTAACAGTTGATAATTTTATCTTTTCTGTTATCCTGTGACAAACTTTGTTTACCACGTTTCATTCAAAATGAATAGTTCTTTGTTATCAACATGTGTAAAAATTACATTTTATTTTTACATGTTTTGGTAATAATGTTTGGAGAAATGGGCGAGTAAACTGACACGTCATAATCATCGATGAAGCTTAAACTGCTTCAAATCACAGATGTCCTTGATGTGGATCACATTACAGTCACATAATTTATTTTTAACGCACTGTGCCGTATTAATGGTGCACTCAAAATTGGTCGCACTATTCAATGCCGCAAGTTAACGTCCGGCTGACTCCTCAGCAATATTTGTTAATTCTTCTAACTTCAAACATCTTTGCTGTAGTATCACCTTATGTTGTGTGTAATTCACTATGCATTTACTATTATCCTGATTATATCATTATTATTCATGCAAACTTATATAACGCGAAGCCTAAGCTTGGAGGTTTTCTCATAACACATATATTCGTATTAAATCAAAATATATAATACTAGATTGTGCTGCGGCGCCGTGGCGCCTGCGGCGCCAACTTTTATTTAATGCGCCTGCGGCGCCCACTTTTTTCAAAAGCCCAACAAACTTGTCCTTGTATGATAGATACGTAATATTAAACTTCCTTAAATGTACAAAAAGTATTTTATAATAGGGGTTGTAGGGCGACTACGGTGCCCACTTTTTTTTGGTCAAAGTCCAAGTAACTTATCCTTGCATGATAAATACGAAATATTCATGAAAAGTAAACAAAGTATTTATATAATATTTTTTACAGTGCTAATCACCACACGATTTTTTAACTAATTTTCGAAAGCAGCGCACCAAATTACTGCACCAAAAAATAACTATTTGCGTCAATCAGCACTGCTTACAATGCAAAATTTAAAAAAAGCAGAGTGATTTCCCTCAACGTTAGGCGGCAGTGACAAATGAGCGTAAATATATAATATATGCTATGTCCGTTCGTAACGCTAGATTTTAGAAAGCGCACCGCTAAGAAAAATAGCCTTTAAAAAAATTAAGGAAAAAAAACAACAAAAAAAACAACAACAACAAAAAACACGCTATTTTCAAACGTCCGCATAAAATTGTTCAATATGAAAAAGAGATTTAATTTTTCTCTCTTGGTCTCTACATTTTCTGATTATTTACTATGCGGCTTTCAGGCAAAAGGGACAATTACAAAAACTGAAATTTATCCATTTTAAAAACTTCCGTCATTTTTGACGGGTAATACACTAGTAGTTTTATAATGCTGAATGCGCAAAATGGTAAAATACGAAAATGTCTACAAACACAAGTCCATCTCAGATACTCTGAAACATAATTTTATGTGATCTTGAATCCAGCTAGCCAACTAATCTGTTTATTCATCGTACATCCACAAACTTGCCTCGTGGTCTTGCGGTTTATCCAACTATCCCTTTTTTCCATCCATCCATCCATCGATCCATCCATCCATCCATTCATCCATCCATCCATCCATCCATCCATCCATCCACCAATCCATCCATCCATCCATCCATCCATCCATCCATCCATCCACCCATCCATCCATCCATCCATCCATTCATTCATCCATCCATCCCTTCATCCATCCAACCAGCCCTCTAACCATCCTTTTTTTCACCCATCCATCTATTAATCCATCCAGCCATCCCATTATTTATCTCTAAAATTTCATTCTGTACCTATCATTTGACACCTTGTATTAATTCTACTTGGATGTTCCTGGATCTAAGCTATAGGTACCAACGGTTGGGTTCCTATTCAAGAACTATTCTATAGTTCATTGCATTCGCTTGGCACAAGGCATTATATAACCGTATCTTTCAACTACTCTCTTATAGTCACTTCCCAACACCATGTTTGCACTGGTCAGTTTGACGGATTCTTGTTGTGTCCGTGAAAGCCAGTTGAGAGATTGTCGAGATGTTTGCACGGAGTGTCCGGGACGCGTTGCAGTCTTGTCCGAAGTGTCAGCTAACAGAGCTAATGGACAGATGTTGTGTGTCCCGTGGAATGACCAAGGTGACAGCCATTTTATTGGGTCATTAGATTGTTTACCCCGCCCACCCCAGTTCGTGGATGACAATAGTGTCATGGGGGGAGAATCGCAATGTGGGACTGCCCGATGCTATGTACGTCATACCTCGCCTTTTCACTGCGTCACATCGCGCCCTTTTGTAACGTCATACTGGACCTGTTGTAACGTCATACTGGACCTGTTGTAACGTCATACTGGACCTGTTGTAACGTCATACTGGACCTGTTGCAAAGTCATACTGGACCTGTTGTAACGTCATACTGGACCTGTTGTAACGTCATACTGGACCTGTTGTAACGTCAAACTGGACCTGTTGTAACGTCATACTGGACCTGTTGTTACGTCATACATTTAGGGTCTGAATCAATATATATAGCGTAGGTCACATTTAGGGTCTGTATCAATATATAGCGTAGGTCACATTTAGGGTCTGTATCAATATATAGCGTAGGTCACATTTAGGGTCTGTATCAATATATAGCGTAGGTCACATTTAGGGTCTGTATCAATATATAGCGTAGGTCACATTTAGGGTCTGTATCAATATATAGCGTAGGTCACATTTAGGGTCTGTATCAATATAAAGCGTAGGTCACATTTAGTGTCTGTATCAATATATAGCGTAGGTCACATTTAGGGTCTGTATCAATATATAGCGTAGGTCACATTTATGGTCTGTATCAATATATATAGCGTAGGTCACATTTAGGGTCTGTATCAATATATAGCGTAGGTCACTTTTAGTGTCTGTATCAATATATAGCGTAGGTCACATTTAGTGTCTGTATCAATATATAGCGTAGGTCACATTTAGGGTCTGTATCAATATATAGCGTAGGTCACATTTAGGGTCTGTATGAGTATAGTGAATGACGTAGGTTACATTATGTGTCTGTATGAGTGTAGTGTAGGTTACATAAAGGGTTTGCATGAGTATAGTGTATAGGTTATATACTGGATCTATATGAGTATGGTGTAAGGTTATATTCGAGTCTGGGGACTTGAGGTTTGTTGAGTTTCTGTTAAGATATCCTATGGGAGTGCTGGTTCCTCTATATAACAGGGTCAAAGGTAAACGGCCATTTTTCCGGTAATAGAAATATAAATAGATGTCCTCTTCTCCACTCAGTCCAAGTCACATATATATACGCATGTTGTAGCCAAACTCATTCTGTTTTATCCCCAGACTAGCCAGTAGCTCCGTGGTTGACAGGGTCAACAGCGACACGCAAAGATCAAGATCTAAGAATTAAGGTTTCGTGCTAACGATCTTTTGAAATTTGATTGTGTCACGCTTCAATGATTTTACGGAAATGTCTGATAATAAATTCAAGGGGTGATATCACTTTGTTTCACGGATGAATGATGTTATTGATTTACCTATTGCTACGTTCAGAGGCGTTTATTATTATTTTAAGATAGCCATAAGGTTTACTTGACTCAACATGTGCGTGTCGAGGTGTCGTTTTGTAATTAAAAATTCAACAAGACATTGGACTTAAATTGAGATATATATATATATATATGTATAACACTTTTTTAGATTATTTTGTGTTCTTAAGTTTATTCTACACATTTTTAAATTTAAGACAAAGTATAGATTTAACATTTATTTTTTGTGCACAATTTTTGCTATTATGTATAGTTATTAAAATTGAAAATACAGATTGTTCTATTAAAATTGTTAATAAAACTAATTTCATTAGGAATTATTATTGTGAATTAGATGCTATAGATCAGGGGTCTCCAAACTTTTCTGCCGGAGGCCCGCATTAACTGTCAAACAGCTGTTTGGGGGCCGACTACACACAGTTTTGTGGTAAACTACAGGTAAAAATAGTATCTTTTTTGGAGATTAAAAGGTCTTCACGGGCCGGATGAGAGGGCCTCGCGGGCCGCATCTGGCCCACGGGCCGTAGTTTGGAGACCCCTGCTATAGATTATCAAGAGTTGTCAATTTTAAAAAAATAATGATCATTGGCTCTTAACTGGCAAAAGTGTTTAAATTAAAAGTAATGCAAATTAAGAACAATATTTAACGGCAATCTTTTTTTACAGCCCCGTGGACTAATTGGAACAATTAGAAATATAAATGCGCAAGAGAATTTAAAGTCAATGATGTTGAATTGAATCAATTGAGTGTTAAACTGATGACTGATGGCGTAGTCTTGTCTCTTGAACTTTATATCTCATTTCAAAAATACAAATTCAACATGTACAAGAAACAAATCCGGCGTTCAAGGGTGGTGGCGATACATGAACTTCACGTCTGCTACAGTAAATTGTCCAAACGTGAATTTCATTTTTTTAAAATTCAAATAATTGTCGCCCCCCCCCCTCATATCTGCACTTAATTACGCACGTTAGCACTGATATATATAGTATGTTTTAATGTCTCACTTTAGCACTGAAATATATGTTTTAATTTCTCACTTTAGCACTGAAATATGTTTTAATTTCTCACTTTAGCACTGAAATATGTTTTAATTTCTCACTTTAGCACTGAAATATGTTTTAATTTCTCACTTTATTTCATCGTACTTTTATTATATATTTAAAAATACTTTGGTAAATGAAAACTGTGCGCATCAGCAATCAGCACCCCATTATAGGGTGGGTTATTTCTAGTAATATAGTTTCAGGGTATAAATATATATATATATATACTAGTGTATTACCCGTCAAATATAGCGGAAGTTTTCAAAATAAATATAATTCAGCTGAAATCAATTAATTTTGAAAACTTACACATCACAATAAAAAATAATGTAATACAGAACTTTCATTTATTTTAATTCAACAATTCCTTAATGACAACATTTTGTGTATATATTCTCATTTCCATATTGAACAATTTTAAATTTTATGCGTAAGTTCGAAAAGAGTTATTTTTGGTGCAGTAATTTTTCCAAGGCTTTTCTTTTTATTTTTAGTGATGCAAAGCGCATCTTTTATTGCCTGTTTACATAGCGTTACCAACGAACGAACATACATAGCAAATTATATATATATATATATATATATATATATATATATATATATATATATATATATATATATATATATATATATTTATATATCCTTCTAGTTCTCTAACAAGTTGAAACGAGTTTTCCTCGTGAGGTGATTAGATTGCTTTTCTTCACGTTAAAAACAATTTACGGCTTGACTAATGGTACCTGGGCCTTATTTTGTTTGGAGTTTAACTGCCAACTGAGTTCAGTAATCAGAGACGTGTGTGGAAGACGACGAAAAAAATGGACGTCAATCAAAGCTATACATTATACACTAGATTAAAAACGCAAACTGTGAATGGATACATAACGGATCAAAATGATCAATTTAAAAAAAAATACTTTTTTAAAAAATTACAACTTTTTTTTGTATAAGGCGTCTTTAGATATGCATGAACAAGGCTTCAGACAAAAGGAATGAACGCATTACGCTAAGATGGAGAGAATTATATTTTCTTTCGTATAGCTTCAACAAATGTAGCTAAGCTAATGTTTTGAGTCGTCTTGGTGTTAAGTACGACAAGCATTGGGTAATGTTAATGTGTGAGCACGACACTCAAATATAGGTACTGGTGTATACGGCTACACTCTACACGACACACAAATATAGGTACTGGTGTATACGGCTACACTCTACACGACACACATGTCGGTACTGGTGTATACGGCTACACTCTACACAACACACACATGTCGGTACTGGTGTATACGGCTACACTCTACACGACACACATTTCGTTACTGGTGTATACGGCTACACTCTACACGACACACACATGTCTGTACTGGTGTATACGGCTACACTCTACACGACACACACATGTCGGTACTGGTGTATACGGCTACACTCTACACGACACACAAATATAGGTACTGGTGTATACGGCTACACTCTACACGACACACATGTCGGTACTGGTGTATACTGTATACGGCTACACTCTACACAACACACACATGTCGGTACTGGTGTATACGGCTACACTCTACACGACACACATGTCGGTACTGGTGAAAACGGCTACACTCTACACGACACACATGTCGATACTGGTGTATACGGCTACACTCTACACGACACACAAAACCATTGATGTATCGAATGAGTCACACACGATCGTGTCTGTGTGTAGTTGTGACCATCACGACTCCCCCAGTGTGCTGTCACGACACCTACACACGACCATCACGACTCCGCAAGTGTGCTGTCACGGCACCTATACACGACCATCACGACTCCCCCAGTGTGCTGTCACGGCACCTACACACGACCATCACGACTCCCCCAGTGTGCTGTCACGGCACCTACACACGACCATCACGACTCCCCCAGTGTGCTGTCACGGCACCTACACACGACCATCACGACTCCCCCAGTGTGCTGTCACGGCACCTACACATGACCATCACGACTCCCCCAGTGTGCTGTCACGGCACCTACACACGACCATCACGACCCCCCCCCCAGTGTGCTGTCTAGACACCTACACACGACCATCACGACTCCGCCAGTGGGCTGTCACGACACCTACACACGACCATCACGACTCTCCCAGTGTGCTGTCACGGCACCTACACACGAGCATCACGACTCCCCCAGTGTGCTGTCACGGCACCTACACACGACCATCACGACTCCCCCAGTGTGCTGTCACGGCACCTACACACGACTATCACGACTCCGCCAGTGGGCTGTCACGGCACCTACACACGACCATCACGACTCCGCCAGTGTGCTGTCACGGCACCTACACACGAGCATCTCGACGAGTAGTACGACCAAAGACCAAACTGCCGCCTGCATGTGTCGTTAGTTAGACGGTAAGATCCCCAAACGCCGTGACTTCACGGCCAGAGAGTCCCTGGGAGACGCGCTGCGCCATCTGACGGAGCAGGCAGCAGAAACAAAGAACAAGGTAACCTGACACCATACAACCAATAATGGATTTTGCTCAACGGTTATTTCTCTTGCTCCCAGCCTCTTCTTTTTTTTTCTTCTCCCCGGTGCTTTATTTTTCTTAATTTTCATTTCGCCCAACCCCCACTTCCCCCACCCCATCTCTTCATTCGCCCTGGCCCTGGTTTTTCTTTCCTTTAAAACAATTATTTGAAGGTACCAGTAAAAACTTCCATCGGGTTCGAACGATTTCCACTATTGAAAACTGTGGACGGGCCGGCTATGAAAACAAGCGAGAAATTACCTTTCATTAGTTGGCATATCTGTTTAGGATATGGCCATCTGCTAGATTTTAATTAATGAGTAGGTTGGTGGCGCTCTGGGGCCCGACGGGTATGTTATTAACCCCGGACCCCGGGCAGCTACACGTTACAATCTTTTGATTTCTTTCGGGTTTCGAAAAGATCTGTTTCTGACATTATGCCGTATAATATGCCAAGTGTTTTGAGGCGCTCGCTTATGTCATTACAGCATTATCGCTCCATGATGACTAGCATTGACTGGAGGGGGGTGGGGTGGGTGACTGCATGGAGGGGTGGGGGAGTAGCTGACCTGCAGATCATGCCGGTACATGGCGTTGGGGCGCCGTCATCACGCCGAGACGAGTGAAAGGAAGTAGTCAGGGGGTGGTGTCTCCTCAGAAGCCAGGAAATCACGTGACTTTTACGCTTTTAAAATACAATACTGATTTTTTTTTAAAGTTACGGTTGCTAAAAAAAAATATTTAAAAATTGATTTTAAAAAAAATTGCAGAAAACACAAACATATTTTTACGTTGTCCCCTGTGATGGCTAACGATAAAATTGAGAACAAACATTCGACTTCTGGCTACAGCAAAGGAAATGTATAGAGGAAATGAATGTTTGAGACGTTTGTTAATAATGTATGATGCAAAAAGAATAGTAATTTCAACCATAGAAAAAAAATTAAGCCATATTTTAGCACATGAGCCATATTTTGTTTACCTTCCCCTTGATAAAGCAAAGCCGTTTCTACTTCTAGGGTAGTTTAGACATTTAATGTATACGTTCATAATAATTCACTGCTGGCTCAAGCTCACAAAAAATTCAATCTTTTTGTCTACGTGATTTCAGACAATGTAGCAACCATTTATTCTACCTCCAATCACAGTTATTCTTGTATTAAAGGTTTTTAGATGTAGTGACCCAAACTCCTAAAAAGTATTTTTAATTTCAAGGACCCTAATCTCCTTTAAAAATCTCTAACGCTTAGGCCACAAATCTCCTTAAAATAAAATCACATTTCCAGGCCTAGAATATCCTTAATTTATACATCTCTTATGCTTAGGTCACGAACAGAAAATAGAGATTTGTTTTCATCCCTGGTGAGTCCCTTGTTATTAGTTACATTATGTTCTTCTGCTTATTCCTCTTTACTTAAAAAACTTAACTACTTTGGAATCTCAGGTTCCTTACATCACTGGATCCAAGACTTCCTTTTGGGCAGGGAGCAAAAATTAATGGATCTAAATCTGCACCAATAAAGGTTAACTCAGGAGTTCCACAAGGAACTGTGCTAGGTCCCTTACTCTTTTTAATTTATATAAATGATTTACCCAACAACATCTCAACAGGTACAAAAGTTAGGTTATTTGCTGATGATTGTATAATCTATAGAACAATTAAATCAGAACAAGACAGCAAAATTTTACAAAAAGACTTAGATGAATTGATAAAATGGGAAATTAACTGGAGTATGTCTTTCCACCCAGAAAAGTGTCAACTGTTAAGAGTAACAAAGAAAAAGAAACAAATATATTCAAAATATTACATTCATGGAAAAGAACTGACCCAAACTAAAGATGCAAAATACTTAGGAGTCTTAATAAATGATAAACTATCATGGAATCCCCATGTCAATGAAGTTTTTAAAAAATCAAACAAAACCTTAGGCTTTATAAAAAGGAACTTTAACAAATGTAATAGAGATATAAAACTAAAATGCTACCTCACTTTGGTGAGACCTGTACTAGAATATGCATCTTCTGTATGGGACCCATCCACCAAAGAAAACATTGATAAACTAGAACAAATTCAAAAAAGAGCTGCCAGATTCATTACTGGAGAATATTCGAAACTGACAAGAGTAACACCATTAGTTAAATCATTAAACCTTGAAACACTAGAGGATAGAAGAACCAAGAGCAAAGTAGTAATCATACATAAAGCAATTAATTCTAATTTAGAAATACAACACAAAGATAACTTAATACAACCCTCAGATAGACATAAAGATAAAAACACCTTTCTTATTCCGTATGCAAGAACAAACACATACAAGTTTTCCTTCTTCCAGTCCGGAATTCGGGCGTGGAATGGGTTGCCTGAAGAATCCAGGAAAACCTACACTTTATCAACATTTAAATCTCTAATAAAAATGCAGGACTAAACACAAACCATAGATAAGCGTAGGACGCAATAATCTTCTGTATAGAAGTAGCGTCTGTAACAGATAAGATAAGATAAGGCAGCGTATCCATACTACCAACTGACACAAAGCTAATTCGATACCTGTTAGACATACGTTGAATAGAATCGCCGATTAACAAATAAAAATCTTAATATATAGTTTTAAAACAAGTCTTTCCATGACAATTATTAAGGCCACGAAGACGTCGCCTTCTTAGGATTGGGTGTTTCTTACAACTTGCTATGCTTGAAATTTTCAAATTAGTCCTTAAAATGTACCTTTAATGGTCTGTTTTAAAAAGTTTGTTATACTGTTTTGGTTTATTAAGAATTTAAAAAAACCTATAAAATACACAAATAAATTCTTAAGATAATCAGAAAGTAGCTGGTAAACTTATATAGCGTAGACGGAAATCTCAAATTAGTTGGAAAGGGATTGATAGGAAATCATTAGACTTAAGTGGGATACGGTGGTCGAGTGGTAGCGCGCTCGACTGGCGTACCGATGGTCATGGGTTCGAATCCATGGGAAGCCATGGATTTGTTCCCGGGGCCTAGGGCGTCCCCGAGTCCACCCAGCTTCGAGTGGGTACCTAACGCATAGTTAGGGAAAATAAAAGGCGGCTGGGTAATGCGTGGAACCCATATAGCCGTGGCATGTGAACGCTGCATCACTTGCCAAAATCAACTGCTGCCTTGCAGATGGTCTTGGCTGACCAAAGGCTATGGAAGCACATCCAGAAAAAACAGCAGGCTGAAGTCGGAGACCACGGGCCAATTGGCGCAAAACTCGTCGGCACGCAATACTCAAATTGAGAACGAAGAAGAAGAAGATTAGACTTAAGTATTTTTTCTATAATAAAATAAAAAATGTTTCTGTGGTGTCTTAAATTTTTAGGTAGCATTTAAATTATGGTATAAAATTGTCATTCAATATTTTTTCTATTGTAACAGACTTTAAGAAATTTTAATCAATTTTTCCCCCTCAATTTAATGAGAAACTGTCGTGTTCAAAAGACATTTAATTTCATACAAGGGGGTACTTTTAACTCGAAAATGCTTGAGAACCCGTGTTCTAGAAATCCTTACCTAAGTAAGTCATCGCAGTCTGCTACATTTTTAAATCCTTTATATTAACTCGTGGTGTCTGCGGCGGACCTTGCTTGCTTGCTTGCTTGCTTGTCGCCAAAACTTTTGATCGATTTTTAACCCACTTGCTCGCAAGATAGCGAGCTGAAATTTTGCAGGCAGTTTCGTACCGATGATAAAAACAATGTATCAAAATTTCAGATCGATCGCATGTACCTTAATTAAATTATTGATTTTTTAGATTATTTTATTTATTCCTATGTATCATGCTATTTTTTTAGATAGAGCGTCGCGGTGCGTATTATATTGAACAACCTTTCTGTCGCGCAATAAGGTGCGTATTTTATTGACAGCTCTTTTTATAAACATATTCCTGATCGGTGCGCATTATATTAAACACGTTTTACGACACAACTGCAATTTTGTATTTCTGGATGGTCTGGCGCTGCGTATTATAATGAACATTCTTTTAATTACTTCTCGTACATAAAGGATTTATAGTCAAAAACTTGGTTTTTTACGGGTTGTTTTTATTAAATCCTTTATATTAACTCGTGGTGTCTGCGGCGGACCTTGCTTGCTTGCTTGTCGCCAAAACTTTTGATCGATTTTTAACCCACTTGCTCGCAAGATAGCGAGCTGAAATTTTGCAGGCAGTTTCGTACCGATGATAAAAACAATGTATCAAAATTTCAGATCCATCGCATGTACCGTAATTAAATTATTGATTTTTTAGATTATTTTTTTTATTCCTATGTATCATGCTATTTTTTGAGATAGAGCGTCGCGGTGCGTATTATATTGTACAACCTTTCTGTCGCGCAATAAGGTGCGTATTTTATTGACAGCTCTTTTTATAAACATATTCCTGATCGGTGCGTATTATATTAAACATGTTTTACGACACAACTTCAATTTTGTATTTCTGGATGGTCTGGCGCTGCGTATTATAATGAACATTCTTTTAGTTACTTCTCGTACATAAAGGATTTATAGTCAAAAACTTGGTTTTTTACGGGTTTTTCTTATTTAAAATCCTTTATATTAACTCGTGGTGTCTGCTTGCTAGCACCCTTGAACCCTTGCACCCTTGCTTGTCGCCAAAACTTTGGATCAATTTTTAACCCACTTTCTCGTAAGCTAGCGAGCTGAAATTTTGCAGGCAGTTTCGTACCGATGATAAAAACAATGTATCAAAATTTCAGATTAATCACATGTACCGTAATTACATTATTGAATTTTTAGATTATTTGAATTATCTCTATGTATCATGTTATTTTTTGAGATATAGTGTCGTGGTGCGTATTATATTGAACAACCTTTTTGTCGCGCAATAAGGTGCGTATTTTATTGACAACACTGTTTATAACATATACTTAACATTATTATGAACATTCTTTTAGTTACGTCTCGTACATAAAGGATTTATAGTGAAAAACTTGTTTTTTAAAGTGTTTTTTTTACAGGTCTTTTCAGACAGCAACAATGTACGACGAGCCGTAGACATTGTACACAAGAAAGAAAAATATTGTTCTACAACATTGAAGCGGGAATTTCCAGTAATTTCTTGGATTTTGAAAATCCTGCAAGTTTTTTAAATTTAAAAACAATCGTACGGTTTCCGAGATGTTGGAATCCAGAGAAGGTAATCTTCAAGTATCTCAAAATGCAATTGTCATGTGCTCCCGTGTCGAGTTCAATTCTCATCGGTTACCACCCAATGTGTGCGTCAACAAACGACTTCCTGCAATAACCCAAATGCACCATTTTAAAAATAAAACATCACAACATTTTTTTGTACTTTTATTTATTTTATACAACATAGAACATTTTTTGGTAATTTTATTTTAAAATACAACATCTCAACATTCTTGGTACTTTTAGTTTAAAATACAATATCTCAACATTCTTTGTACATTTAGTTTAATATACAACATCTCGTCATTCTTGGCTTGGTACTTTAAGTTTAAAATACAACATCAAAACATTCTTGGTACTTTATGTTTAAAATACAACATTAAAAGATTCTTGGTACTCTTTTTATTTATTTTAATTTTAAAACTGTTAATTTATTTTTTTTTCTTTTAAAAAAATGATAAAAAAAATACTGAGCTTGGCCATTCGAGTACAAACAATTCTCAAGCGTTTTTTTTTGTGTGTGTTTCATAGCACTCCTATGGAGATAACATTTACCTTGCAACAAAAACTCTTTAAAGAGTGTAAATAGCCTGAAAGCAAATCATCTTAAAATTTGACTCTTCAGCATAATGTAAGAAGTCATTTATTTCATTCCATAAGTTGTTGACCTCAGACGTGAAGCACTATCAATAATCCAGACAAACTTTTTAAAAACCGCAGCGACTTCTCTTTCTCTATTGTTTCTGAAGGTGACATACTCTTGATATACTTCACGTCATTCTATCACGTCTGCTCTTTGAATTTGACCACCTCAAAATATTCAGTCGTCTAGCTACTTTGTATTTAGCGTCAATGATTCTTTTGTTTCCAAAATAAATAAAATAATGCGCACGCCCCCCCCCCTTTTTTTTTCTGGGTTACAAATAATCAAATTTTTCTTTTAAATAATTCACGAGGGATCTGAAACTACAATGAAAAAAACAAACTTTTTAGAATTTTAAACAAAACAAACTAACAAAAAAGTAAGAGGTGTCTCTGTTTTTCTACAGTCAGAGATTTGCTCATGTGGCCTATAATCTGATCCTAGGGATAAGAAATAGATACATTCCCAGTCGACATACCGACATATGACCTGTCCAAACATACAAGAAACATGTTGTCTTCATACAAGACATATGCCTTAATCAAACAGCAGGAGTTTTCCACATGCAAGACATATTCCTTGACCAAACAGGATTTGTCACAGCTGTCCAGACAGCAGAGACCGTTTAACTCACACAACAACACAACTCTGCATGGCTAGGAGATTTCCTGTTTCAGGGGTAATGACCAGTGGCTAAATGGGACAAAACCGGACACTTAAACGGAGGGGCTTTTTCTTCGAAGGACATAATCCATCAGGCTTGTCATGCATCAATACTGAGCAAGGCAGATAACTCATAAAAAATGTTTCTGTGGTGTCTTAAATTTTTAGGTAGCATTTAAATTATGGTATAAAATTGTCATTCAATATTTTTTCTATTGTAACAGACTTTAAGAAATTTTAATCAATTTTTCCCCCTCAATTTAATGAGAAACTGTCGTGTTCAAAAGACATTTAATTTCATACAAGGGGGTACTTTTAACTCGAAAATGCTTGAGAACCCGTGTTCTAGAAATCCTTACCTAAGTAAGTCATCGCAGTCTGCTACATTTTTAAATCCTTTATATTAACTCGTGGTGTCTGCGGCGGACCTTGCTTGCTTGCTTGCTTGCTTGTCGCCAAAACTTTTGATCGATTTTTAACCCACTTGCTCGCAAGATAGCGAGCTGAAATTTTGCAGGCAGTTTCGTACCGATGATAAAAACAATGTATCAAAATTTCAGATCGATCGCATGTACCTTAATTAAATTATTGATTTTTTAGATTATTTTATTTATTCCTATGTATCATGCTATTTTTTTAGATAGAGCGTCGCGGTGCGTATTATATTGAACAACCTTTCTGTCGCGCAATAAGGTGCGTATTTTATTGACAGCTCTTTTTATAAACATATTCCTGATCGGTGCGCATTATATTAAACACGTTTTACGACACAACTGCAATTTTGTATTTCTGGATGGTCTGGCGCTGCGTATTATAATGAACATTCTTTTAATTACTTCTCGTACAGAAAGGATTTATAGTCAAAAACTTGGTTTTTTACGGGTTGTTTTTATTAAATCCTTTATATTAACTCGTGGTGTCTGCGGCGGACCTTGCTTGCTTGCTTGTCGCCAAAACTTTTGATCGATTTTTAACCCACTTGCTCGCAAGATAGCGAGCTGAAATTTTGCAGGCAGTTTCGTACCGATGATAAAAACAATGTATCAAAATTTCAGATCCATCGCATGTACCGTAATTAAATTATTGATTTTTTAGATTATTTTTTTTATTCCTATGTATCATGCTATTTTTTGAGATAGAGCGTCGCGGTGCGTATTATATTGTACAACCTTTCTGTCGCGCAATAAGGTGCGTATTTTATTGACAGCTCTTTTTATAAACATATTCCTGATCGGTGCGTATTATATTAAACATGTTTTACGACACAACTTCAATTTTGTATTTCTGGATGGTCTGGCGCTGCGTATTATAATGAACATTCTTTTAGTTACTTCTCGTACATAAAGGATTTATAGTCAAAAACTTGGTTTTTTACGGGTTTTTCTTATTTAAAATCCTTTATATTAACTCGTGGTGTCTGCTTGCTAGCACCCTTGAACCCTTGCACCCTTGCTTGTCGCCAAAACTTTGGATCAATTTTTAACCCACTTTCTCGTAAGCTAGCGAGCTGAAATTTTGCAGGCAGTTTCGTACCGATGATAAAAACAATGTATCAAAATTTCAGATTAATCACATGTACCGTAATTACATTATTGAATTTTTAGATTATTTGAATTATCTCTATGTATCATGTTATTTTTTGAGATATAGTGTCGTGGTGCGTATTATATTGAACAACCTTTTTGTCGCGCAATAAGGTGCGTATTTTATTGACAACACTGTTTATAACATATACTTAACATTATTATGAACATTCTTTTAGTTACGTCTCGTACATAAAGGATTTATAGTGAAAAACTTGTTTTTTAAAGTGTTTTTTTTACAGGTCTTTTCAGACAGCAACAATGTACGACGAGCCGTAGACATTGTACACAAGAAAGAAAAATATTGTTCTACAACATTGAAGCGGGAATTTCCAGTAATTTCTTGGATTTTGAAAATCCTGCAAGTTTTTTAAATTTAAAAACAATCGTACGGTTTCCGAGATGTTGGAATCCAGAGAAGGTAATCTTCAAGTATCTCAAAATGCAATTGTCATGTGCTCCCGTGTCGAGTTCAATTCTCATCGGTTACCACCCAATGTGTGCGTCAACAAACGACTTCCTGCAATAACCCAAATGCACCATTTTAAAAATAAAACATCACAACATTTTTTTGTACTTTTATTTATTTTATACAACATAGAACATTTTTTGGTAATTTTATTTTAAAATACAACATCTCAACATTCTTGGTACTTTTAGTTTAAAATACAATATCTCAACATTCTTTGTACATTTAGTTTAATATACAACATCTCGTCATTCTTGGCTTGGTACTTTAAGTTTAAAATACAACATCAAAACATTCTTGGTACTTTATGTTTAAAATACAACATTAAAAGATTCTTGGTACTCTTTTTATTTATTTTAATTTTAAAACTGTTAATTTATTTTTTTTTCTTTTAAAAAAATGATAAAAAAAATACTGAGCTTGGCCATTCGAGTACAAACAATTCTCAAGCGTTTTTTTTTGTGTGTGTTTCATAGCACTCCTATGGAGATAACATTTACCTTGCAACAAAAACTCTTTAAAGAGTGTAAATAGCCTGAAAGCAAATCATCTTAAAATTTGACTCTTCAGCATAATGTAAGAAGTCATTTATTTCATTCCATAAGTTGTTGACCTCAGACGTGAAGCACTATCAATAATCCAGACAAACTTTTTAAAAACCGCAGCGACTTCTCTTTCTCTATTGTTTCTGAAGGTGACATACTCTTGATATACTTCACGTCATTCTATCACGTCTGCTCTTTGAATTTGACCACCTCAAAATATTCAGTCGTCTAGCTACTTTGTATTTAGCGTCAATGATTCTTTTGTTTCCAAAATAAATAAAATAATGCGCACGCCCCCCCCCCTTTTTTTTTCTGGGTTACAAATAATCAAATTTTTCTTTTAAATAATTCACGAGGGATCTGAAACTACAATGAAAAAAACAAACTTTTTAGAATTTTAAACAAAACAAACTAACAAAAAAGTAAGAGGTGTCTCTGTTTTTCTACAGTCAGAGATTTGCTCATGTGGCCTATAATCTGATCCTAGGGATAAGAAATAGATACATTCCCAGTCGACATACCGACATATGACCTGTCCAAACATACAAGAAACATGTTGTCTTCATACAAGACATATGCCTTAATCAAACAGCAGGAGTTTTCCACATGCAAGACATATTCCTTGACCAAACAGGATTTGTCACAGCTGTCCAGACAGCAGAGACCGTTTAACTCACACAACAACACAACTCTGCATGGCTAGGAGATTTCCTGTTTCAGGGGTAATGACCAGTGGCTAAATGGGACAAAACCGGACACTTAAACGGAGGGGCTTTTTCTTCGAAGGACATAATCCATCAGGCTTGTCATGCATCAATACTGAGCAAGGCAGATAACTCATAACTCATCAGTTTAAATCGATAGAGTGATTTTCCTTGAACGGCCATGAAACGACAGTCTGAAATGACGTTTTGTTTCACTTTTTTTAAAAAACTTCTCCACTTCACGCAAGTACATTTTAAAACACACTTTTGTCTTAAATGAAGTGACAGAAAACAGAATTATTTCCTTAATACTTTTATCTCAGATTGACAAGAGTTTTCAAATGATTCATTGGTGTGTGTTTGACTGGTGTGTGTTTGACTGGTGTGTGGAACTAGTGTGTGGGACTAGGGTGTTTTGGACTGGCGTGTTTGACTGGTGTGTGTTGGAATTATGTGTGTGACCGATGCGTTTTGGACTGGTGTTTATCACTGGTGTGTATGACTAGTGTGCTTGACAAGTGTGTTGTGCTGTTGTGTTGGAATTGCTTGTGTTGTATGTGCTTGTGTTGGACTGTTGGACATTCCTTTGAACTGTTGTATTGGACTAAAGTGTTTTACTGTTTTAGGACTGCTGTGTTGAATTTGTGTGTGTTAGATTTCTGTGTGTTTGGCTTTCGTGTGAGTTTGACTATTGTGTTGGACTGATGTGCTTGAACAGGTGTGTTTGACTGGAATGTGTTTAACAGCTTTGTTGGACTGGTGTGTTTGACTGGAATGTGTTTAACAGCTTTGTTGGACTGGTGTGTTTGACTGGAATGTGTTTAACAGCTTTGTTGGACTTTTGTCTTTGACTGGAATGTGTTTAACAGCTTTGTTGGACTTTTGTCTTTGACTGGAATGTGTTTAACAGCTTTGTTGGACGGGTGTGTTTGACTGGAATGTGTTTAACAGCTTTGTTGGACTGGTGTGTTTGACTGGAATGTGTTTAACAGCTTTGTTGGACGGGTGTGTTTGACTGAAATGTGTTTAACAGCTTTGTTGGACGGGTGTGTTTGACTGAAATGTGTTTAACAGCTTTGTTGGACTGTTGTTTTTCGGAGTGGAATTTGTTGAAGTTTTCCTTCGGGCCATCACTTTTAATCACATCTTAACAGGCACAACATGCAAATTATAGGATCTCGTCCATATTGACACAGTATTGAGCTTGATTTAAAGAATATATTGTTATATAACGTCCTCCCAAAGCTGTGCGGTGACGATACTACAGACCACCAAACATTTATTTTATCAACTTAATTGCAATTCTATAAAACGGAAATGATATTTAATTTTTTAACCAGAATCATAATGTTTACATATTTTTAAAACTACATCTACAGACGTTACAACCAACATCATCTCTTCACCTCACGGTGATAAGGATGTACAAATTATGTCTCACATGCAAACACGTAAGTCAAGATATAACACACGATTATTAATTGCCCAACACGCCCGTGGAAAGTTTTAGACACATATCTCTATACAGTCAGCTATCGTCACAAATTAACCCCATTTCTCATACACACGTATTGGCCTCCTATCACATACGGACATATCAGCTCTATACAGTCAGCTATCGTCACAAATTAACCCCATTTCTCATACACACGTATTAGCCTCCTATCCCATACACACGTATTGGCCTCCTATCACATACGGACATATTAGACGAACAAGTCCTCAAATAAAACTCAGGGATCATCAGCACAAACAAACGAGTTCCGTGAAAAGGGAGGGAAGCAGTTATCCTTGAACGCATCCCCCAACTCGGCATGCCCGCGTGGCGCCTCTACTAAAGAGACAAGGAAAACATGCCTCATTTTGTGGAGTTTGCTTTGGGTTCCGGGGGAGGGAAGAGGAGAGTGACGACACTGGCAGCAAGGGGATTCTACGGGAGACTTGGAGAGGTAGGAATAACAAACGGTGAAACCCGAGCTGGGAGTGGAATCCCTAGGCTCATGGCGAGGTGTGGCACGAGAGAGAGAGAGGGAGAGAGAGAGAGAGAGAGAGAGAGAGAGAGAGAGAGAGAGAGAGAGAGAGAGAGAGAGAGAGAGAGAGAGAGAGAGAGTGAGAGTGAGAGAGAAAGAGAGAGAGAGAGAGAGAAAGGGGGAGAACGCTGACAAGCTAATGGAGATCAAGATGAGAGAGCAGAAGCTCAAGACAGACGTGGATAAATAGACATTTCGGAGGTAGGGAAAGATCCAGAGCTTGGATTGTGAAAAAGTTTGGTCTGTTGAATCTTGCAGGTGTTTGGGTGAAGTTGTCAGCACTTGTGCAGGGGGGGGGGCGTCAAATAGCGCTGAGGTAGCAGGGGAGATCAAGCAGCGCTGATGTAGCAAGGGTGATCAAACAGCGCTGAGGTAGCACGGAGAACCAAACAGCGCTGAGGTAGCAGGGGTGATCAAAAAGCCCTGAAGAATTTGAAACACATACCAAAGCTATGTTAATTAAACTTACAAGAAGTCATAGAGATTGTTCAGCTTACAAATTTGCTAGAAATTAACAAATAATTGTAGTTGTCTTGGTGTACGCCGATAGTCTAATGGTCAATATCAGACTTCCAGTAGTCCATAGCTGTCTGCCTTGATGTGATCCGGTAGCTTTAATATAACAAACTAGATACAACCCCCGCGTAGCATACGCCGCAGACTTGCTCATCATAGATATGAACGGGGGGGGTGAGAGAGCGGACACAATCAGCAGCATGAAGCAATGGAAAAAAGCGAGTAAACGTGGTGGAGACATGCGCACTGTGGTTTTTGTTACCTGCCCCCCCCCACCTTTACTACCATTCCTTGCCAACTATAAACCCATAAACTATGATTGGCCGACCCTAGCGAGGGTTAGTCATCTTCGCAAAAAAAAAGAGGAAAAGAACGGGCAGAAACAAACATTTTTAAAAATTATAAAAAAAATGTTCCCGCTAGGGCTTGAACCCAGGACTTTCCGCGTACATGGCGGACGTGATAACCACTACACTACGAATCGGTTCACCGACAAAACAGCCCCGACAATTGGGCTCCGACATAACGGCTCCGACAAAACGGCCCTGGACTAATAGATGGACTAATGGTAAAATGTACAATTAAATATTATATTCGTATTTTTACTCACCTATTCAGTGTCAGGTTTAGCTCACAATAAACAATAATAATGACATCACAAGAGTGAATTTAACAGCCTTTACGCGAAATGGTACGAATCACGGTTGTTTATTGACAAGAAACAATATAATAACATCACAATAAATAATTTTATAACTGTACCACTTTTTTTAAAGCGTGAAAAAGTTGACAATAGCTTAAAAGATAAAAAATAATAAAGTTTTTGTTAAAAAAATGTTTACATTTGTCTGAGTCCGTTTTGACCGGGGCCGTTTTTGTTGGGGCCGTTTCGTCCGGGGCCGTTTTGTCCGGGGTCGTTTTGACGGGTCACCCTTCGAATCACATGTTGTTCGGTGCTGGAACAAAGCAAGTTACCGCAAGAAAAATATTGTTGCCCACCCACTTTTTTTCTTTTCATCCCACTACGCTTGCCAAAAGTGATCGGTCGACCCCAGCGAGGGTCATTCGTCATGCTCATTTGCACATACTCGCTTTGGTGATATATATATATATATATATACTAGAAAAATCCCCGCACTTTGTAGCGGGAGTGTGCTGACCCTTCATCCAAGTATTAGTTGCTGGTTATTAAAATTTTTATTTGCCAAGTTAAATTTCAGATTCATCT
The DNA here is from genome assembly GCA_944989445.1 of Ampullaceana balthica. Lineage (NCBI taxonomy): Eukaryota > Metazoa > Mollusca > Gastropoda > Lymnaeidae > Ampullaceana > Ampullaceana balthica. The sequence continues at coordinate 454,911 of CALYLW010000011.1, read as the reverse complement.
ATTTAGTTAAAATCTTATGAGAAACAGAGATATGCCATTTTACCGCGTGAGTTGTTTTCACTTAATGCAGTGCCTTTTAACATAACCTTACTATTTAAAAGATATGATTTATTAAATAATTATCCTTGCCGACCATAATAACTAAATTTACAATTTTATTCCCATTTGTACAAAATTAACATAACTTATAGGTTTTCCGAAAGAGCTCTACCAACCTCGTCACTCAAAAATTTAATATATAATTACGAAACTGCATCGTATCACAATTGTAAGTTATATAATATTTGTAACCAAGTCTATGAGATAATGAACATGTGGCACTATCCCTTTAAAAGACAAAAGCTAAGTGACTCATAGCGCAAATAAACAAAATTATAAATGTAATTTCTAAAATACTTTTTAAAAAAACAGGTCGTATTAAAATGATATCAAAAGAATGTGCACACCATATTTAGAAAATATAGAAAGCTGGCCACATAAAATAAAGTCTTGTTATAAAGTAAATGTACTGGACCTAAATAACTCCTCCTTTTTACGTATTCATAATAGTGTGAACAGGGAAATAATATTTAACATTTTTTATGTCTCTATATTTTAAGATTTATATTTACGGGTTATAAAAAATGTGTATAACTTCAAAAAGGATTTTTTTTCCCCTATTTCGGATAAGGCATCATATTTTGTAAATTAAATTCAATGCACACACACACACCAGATTATATATCTGAAAAATAAACTAAATTTTAAAAAAAAAGATTCAACCGTCTGTTAATAAGCGCATCTTAAAAATGATTAAAAGGCAATTTTAGAAATGGCCTATGCTATTCTGAATACAAAGGAATGAACATAAAAACATACTCAATTCGCAATTCATATTAATTAAGCGTTTTCAGGATCACTTCATTAAATTTAGTCAACTTTTGTTAATACGTTCGGTAGCGAAAGTTTATAATGTATAGTGTATATAAAGCTTAAGTAAACAGTTTTAAAGTGTAAGTTTATTTGACATAGGCCATCACTTTCAACATAAAATAAACTCGCTACATCTATGGTTTTTAATTAAATGTCGAGTTATGAATTAAATTTTAAAAAATCCCAATTTTATTCATTGCTTGTAAAATATTAATACAATGCATCGTGAAAATAATTGAAATAAAATAATTTAAACGCATATGTAATATATAAAGCTCAGTTGATATTTTTATGTTTGTTTGTATCCATTAAAAAAAGGCCACTGCTTTGTTGACATTTTTCCAAAAGATCTCTGCCACTGTCGTCACTAAAAAAGCTCTTATATATTTACGACACTGCAATGTAATACAATTGTAATTAATACAATATTTGCAACAGCGTCTATGAGATAAAGATAATAAAGATAAATAAAAAAATTAGGCTATATTCCTAATTAAAAAAACAACAAACAAAACAAATCAATTTTATGTTAAAAATGCATGTGAAACCATTACAATAATAGATTTAAAAATGGCCTATGTTAATCCATCATCAAAGGAATGAACATAACATATTCAATTCGCAACATAATTGTGTGGTGATTGTGTGGTGATTGTGTGGTGATTGTGGGGTGATTGTGTGGTGATTGTGTGGTGATTGTGTGGTGATTGTGTAGTATTATTCTCATAGATAACCCATCATCCTTGTATGTGGTTGTCATCTATCTAAAGATGCCCGGACGTCAGCAGACACTTGCTTGTGGAATTGCGGTGGTGTTAAGTTCGAGCCACGCAAATCATATGGGAGTCTTGTCATGTGGACATCTATCCTTACTGCCACGTGTACAAGCTATTATCATTAGAAAGTGTCACCTTGTAGGACACTGACACTGCCTTTAGAACAGAACCATCTGATTAAAAAGCGCGTAAATAATAACATAAAAAATGAACAGGCGACGTGCCAGAATATGAAAAACAACGTAAGATGCCATTAAAAATGCTTTTTCGTATTCATATAAGATTTATTCCATTTATTCTGAGTATTTGATACCTCTTTTTACCCCCCTAACCCCCTTTTCTTGACAATGATTTGAAAATATAAGCTTTCAAAAATTATATTGGAGTGGTTCTCAACTATTTAACCAACATGTGATTTAAATTTTTTTGAAGTCTGTATCTTTTTTTTTCCAGGGAATAATTTGAAAGGTCAAAAGATTATTTAAAGAATCATCACGGAATAAATTTTAATTGAAAAACATTAGAACCGCTCCTGTACTACCTTGTGGATTCTATGACTTTAATTATTCTTTATGCTCCCACACGAACATGCAAAAAATGTATGGATGCAATAAAAAAAACTTTGCCGTTGAGCGACAAAACGAATAAATTCCTATTGTCCAGAAATACTATGCGTCGTTTTGCGGCACAATGCAATATTTCAAACGACATTTTGCTCGGTAACTTAGGAATTGGCCGAGAGAAGGCCATGTGTGGATTTCATTTACTCAGAAGATTCCATTTCAATTTATTTGTTCTTCTGTCAGGCGGCTCTTACAGGTTAAAGGGTAAAGGTCAAAGAAATAAAAAAAAAGCAAATACAAAAATTTCATTTTTCTTGACCTAATCGTACCCTTCATTTAATGAATTGGATAATACTTCGGGATCTTTGTTTTTGTGTTTTTTTTGTAAATGTGCGTTTGTGTGTAAATGTGCGTTTGTGTGTAAATGTGCGTTTGTGTGTAAATGTGCGTTTGCGTGTCTTAGCGTAGTCTCTGCAATTCTTGAAATATGCGTCGCGCAAAAAATTGGGAGTTTTTTTTTAGCCCTCTTTCAACTCCCCCTAAACTGGTCATTTGTCACTTTTCACATATATCAAACAGCGCAGCATTATACCTCATCCAAACAAATGAGTTGTGAAAGCGGTGAACAGACGGTAGCGTAGAGCTCAAGGATTTACCTATGGAGTTACACAACTTTGGGACGCTGTAGTTATGGAACGGAATAGATAGAAACGCAATTAAGTCTTCTTCAAGCACCCAGAGACACAGGTGTCTTTTATATCCCTCACCCCCACCCCACCTCCCAATGCACAATAAATTTGTCAAGGAGTGAGAAAAATTGAACATTCGTTTAAAGAAAATTAAAGAATTATGTTAGAGACTTTGAATTTATAGGTGACAAAGAGGAAGTGGACGTAATTGGAACATGCGTACTACTAAGACTTGTTACATAGATTCATATTTTTTTAAAGCTTATAAGAAAGTAAAAGGTGCACAATTGAAAAAAGATACTCAGAAAGATTAAAATACCGGGAGCACAGAACTACCACCAGGCGGTAGGTTAATTATCTTGCTGTTGACAGTTGACGTGAAACCAGATCGGAACCATCGATTACAGGTCGTGAGGCTGAAAGATGGAGATCGGTCCCTCAAGACTTTCGATCGAACGAAGGGAATCGAAGATTGTCTGTGTACACTATAGCAGCGAAGAAAGATGTGTCTGTGTACATTTAAGCCGAGTAAAAAGCCGTGTATGTCTGTACACTACAGCCGAGAACAAATCTGTGCAACCATGTACACTTTACACGATAAGTACAATAAATCCATAGTGACAGCAAAATACACAATAAAATATAAGAATACATTATAGGAACATTTCATATTGCCTGAATAACATTGCTAATTCCAAATATGAACATAATACATAATATATATATAATACATGTACTTAAAATAATAAAAATAATAATAATTTGATATTTTATTTAGCGCTGTTCTCCAGCATGGGGCTCACAGCGCTTCACATAAAATTAGTTATACAATCAATGTAAAAAATACATATCATAACTACAGCATTTAACAGCCTTACAATGTACATAAGCTACGTTAATCATTTAAATAAATGTTCGATTGTCATTAAAATAATTTTGAAAGTAGAGTTTGAAGAGATGTGTTTTGTTGCAGTGCTGAAGGCCTTAGTAGTTGGAATACTGCGAATGCATGTGTAAGGGTAGAGAATTCCATTGTTTTGGGCTGCACAAAAAGAGAAAGATCTTTAGTCAAATCTTTTAGTGCAGTGATTCTCAAAGTGGTGGTCCGCGGACCGGTGCCGGTCCGTGGGCCATCCGATGCCGGTCCGCAGACGTGACTTAGAAAGGACAGTCGTTACAGGGAAAATAGTTAGCCGGTCCCTGGTGCAATGAAAAAATTGCCTGCCGGTCCGCAATACTAAAAAGTTTGAGAAGCACTGTTTCAGTGGATGTCTTAGGGACAGAGAATACATGTGTCTGCAGAAGAGCGTAACTGACAGAGACACGTTCACTAAGATAGGAAGGGCATGAGTCAGAAAAGAAATTGTGACAGAGAACGGACAGTTTGTAATCCATCCGTGCTTGGATATGGAGCCAATGAAGTGAGTATAGTAGCGGACTAATGACTAATATGGTCATATTTCTTTGCCTTAAGAACGAGCCTGGCAGCTGAATTTTAATTTTGTTTGTTGAAGTTTTTCATCGTAATATCTTGGCGAACCTGAAAGAAGAGTATTACAATTAACAAATGCAAAATAATTATTTGTAACTCTGGAATTTTAGTGAAAAATCTGGTATTGGAATTTTTATCCATGCAATAAAAAAGCCAAAAGTGTGAGATTGATAGCAAGAGGCTGGTTGGTTTATATTACTATAATCGGGATTGCTATAAACAAAACGGAAGTCTCTCAAATACGTTGTTTCGTAAAAAGTAACCATTGGCAGTTCTAATTTAAATGGGGAGGTCGCCGTATAGCCGCCGCCCCTGTTTTGGCTGATGTTATATTATTTATAGTCGCCATTGTTTGACTGGTCATATCTGGGGCTATGGTAAATATCTAAATGTTTCATGATAACCACCATTTTCCCTGTATACCCTGACAGTTACCCTGCATGGTCTTGTGGAAAACATTTGTTAACGGTTGGAGAGGGATGTGATGTTCTCATCAGGTGATAACATACGCTCTGTACCAAAATGGTTTACTTCCCTTAGCTTCGGCGTCATTGCTGTTTGTTTTTTTTTGACTTTGTTGTTTGAATAATTTCAATTGTGTAAATGTGAGAATGAAATTAATGAAACCCAAATTTTATTTATTTAGTTGTAAGGCATTCATTAAGGCTTCTCTTCTCTTGGCCAACTGACAGATGAAGCAAATATAAAAGCAGTGCTGTCATAACCTTGTCATGTCAGTAAGAGAAATACATTTACGTTGTGGTTGGTGAGATCTGAGTGGAAGGAAGTGGTGAGGCATGGCAAAGTCCCACATGGGTTGTACGCCCCCCTTGGGATGTACTCCCAGATGGGTTGTACCTCCACATGGGTTGTACGCCCCCCCATGGGATGTACCTCCAGATGGGTTGTACCCCCACTTGGGCTGTACCCTCCCCCACATGGGCTGTACCCCCCCATGGGATGTACTCCCAGATGGGTTGTACCTCCACATGGGCTGTACCTCCAGATGGGCCATACCCCCCACATGTGCTGTTCCCGCACATGGGCTGTACCCCCACATTTTCTGTACCCCCACATGGGCTGTACGCCCACATTGTCTGTACCTTCACATGGGCTGTACCTCCAGATGGGCCATACCCCCACATGTGCTGTTCCCGCACATGGGCTGTACCTCAAGATGGGTTGTACCCTCACATTTTCTGTACCCCCACATGGGTTGTACCCACACATAGGTTGTACCCTCACATGGGTTGTACCCTCACATTTTCTGTACCCCCACATGGGTTGTACCCACACATAGGTTGTACCCTCACATGGGTTGTACCCTCACATTTTCTGTACCCCCACATGGGTTGTACCCACACATAGGTTGTACCTCCACATGGGCTGTACCTCCAGATGGGCCATACCCCCACATGTGCTGTTCCCGCACATGGGCTATACCCCCTCAGGGATGTATGGATCATGTGATTATGGTGAAAGTGTGCAAGCCTATAACTTGCTAATAATTTAATTTATTGATATTATAACATGATGGTAATTAAATTTGGTAACTATTGCATTCATCAATGAACGAAAGCGTCGCATGCATTTCTTCTCTCTCCTAACTGGTTTTATGGCTTGAGAAAGATAGTTAACAGACATGGTGGTAGGAAAATGATTTTATATGTGAAAGAAGAAGATGTAGTGCTTAAGATATATAAAATTATGGACAGGTATCGTTTGTGAGGAAGAAATGGGGAGTATAGTACGAAAGTGTTTAATGTTAAAACATCATAAGAAATCGGTCTCTGATGCAGGAGATAGAGAGAGGGGGAGCAGGAGGAAGGGAGGAGAAGTGTCAAAAATGATCGAGGGAGTGTAGAAATAAAATATTGGCAGTGCTGCCTTGTTGACATTTATCTGGCCTTATCAGCTTCTGTCTCATCCATCCAGGATAGCGTCCCTTGCGGGAGAAGGGACACCATTCTGTGGTGTGGCCAATCTGTGCATTATGACAACTCTTAGCACTGACACATTCGAGCACGAGAACATGAAAACATAAATGTCTGTGCTATGTAAGAGAACATGAAGACATAAATGTATGTGCTATGTAAGAGAACGTGAAGACATAAATGTCTGTGCTATGTAAGAGAACATGAAGACATAAATGTCTGTGCTATGTAAGAGAACGTGAAGACATAAATGTCTGTGCTATGTAAGAGAACATGAAGACATAAATGTCTGTGCTATGTAAGAGAACATGAAGACATAAATGTCTGTGCTATGTAAGAGAACGTGAAGACATAAATGTCTGTGCTATGTAAGAGAACATGAAGACATAAATGTCTGTGCTATGTAAGACAACATGAAGACATAAATGTCTGTGCTATGTAAGAAACAATCGGTTATTATTCAACTCTGGGGTAGCCATGTGTCAGTTCTACAGAGTTGTATTCTTAAAAGTGCTGTCACATTCCTTGATCAGTTTTCTTTTGTTACCATTTTATTACCTCGAACGTGATGTTACTGTCATCAGTCATCTGTCATAATTCATCAGTCATCTGTCATCAGTCATAAAGTGACGTATAGGTCTGAGAGTCACCCGCTAACCACTTGCCCCATCCCAGTGAACAACATATGTAGTTCTTTTATTATTATTATGTAAGCCTAATGTAAGCCTAATGTAAGCCTAATGTAAGCCTAATGTAAGCCTAATGTAAGCCTAATGTAAGCCTAATGTAAGCCGCGCGGGAACGGGGTTGGCGAGATCTCAGGCCCTTTCACAAAATAAAAATTGAAATTCACAAAAGCGTTGAAAAGTTAAAGCTGATCCAATGTTATAATTCCTTTCAGTAACAATGATAATCAACAATTTTAGACATTAGTTGTTGATAAGTAATCTATGACTTTATAAAATACATTATATACTGAATGTTTACCTGACGTTACATCACATATTTAAAAAAAGGAAACTAAAAAGTTAATTTCAAACCCTTAAGAAAGTTAGAAAAATGAAAAGTTAGCTAGTGCTCTCCATCAATTCTCATTTATTCGTACTTTATTTTTACTTTGACTTTAATAAAAATAAAAAATAAAAAAATAAATAAAAAAATAAATTTAAAAAAACTTGTTTTTTTAAAAAAATGCCATTGGAAATAATAAATTGTCACTCCGAAAATGCCCCGCGATTTTTAATATTATTAAGATTTTGGATGATCAATTATATTTTAAACTATTTGTACCAGTACAAATAATGATGATAAGTACAACATCAATCAAATAACAACACTTATAATAAGTTATTATTAAACAATATATATCATTCTCTAGAAAGATAAGTGTGTAAAGGAATGATGTACAAAGAAACTTGCTTCACTAAACTTCTATAATTTTTTTCCATTTATAACATGCGTTTAATTCTAATTTTTAAAAATCTCTATGAATATTTTATTTAAATCCTTTATATATGTACATTCTAGTCACGCTTCTCTGAATGTTCCCCAAACTCTCCTCCTGTCATGGTTACATTTAACTCCTTCTTCACTAACAGCCTCTCATCCTATATATATCTCTCGCCCCGGCCAGTCCCCTATCTCTCTTATGTACTGCTATTATCTCTCACCGCCGCTGCTCCTGCTCCTTCTCTTTGATCAGCGTATCACGTGCATATGATTCTCCCAGCAGCCCTGCTAATACCCCCGCATTATTGCATTAGGGCGAGTTAGCACAAGATTAAGGAAAGGGGTGAGGTGGGGGTTGTGCTCGCTCGGTCTCTGACGCTCTCCTCTCCCCCCAGGCACGAAGATTTGTTTATAGTCTGCTCTTTGACAAATATTGTTTAATTTTTAGGTATTATCCCAATGTCTGTGTGGCTTGTCTTGCTGGTCTGCTGCCGAGTTTGCTTCAGAAATAACACATGATTCCAATGGTGTTCATTTGTTCTTTATCTTTAAGTAAAACGTGTTCTGTTAATGTGTTAAGTTGAAGGAAGAGAAACGAAAGGGAACTAAGTTTAATATTTATTAAAAGAAGAAGAAGAAAAAAAATAAGTTAAAAATTTCTAGTCGTTAGAGTGTAGATGTTTTACCGTATTATTGAGTGGTGTTTCTAAGTAGGTGCTAGAATATTTGGGTGATCCAAGACATACTTTCAGCTTTCAAGAAAGGTGGGGAGGGGGGGGGGTTGCAGACTCACAGTTCCAGTGTCGGGTGAAAACTCGAAAGGAGTAGGATACGTGTAGGGTGTGTGTGGCTTGTTTTTTGTTTTGTTTTGGTTTGTTGCTTTTTTTTGTGGTTTTTTTTAGTGGGGTGGTGTGAGGGTGGGGGCAGTTATTTCCCTTTATAAATACTGTAAACAGAAACGCTTTATTATTTGAGTTAGCATATTCTGGAGCTGTGGATTGTGTCCAATTGGATCACGGAATAAAGATCGTTTGCTTTAATTTCTATACGTGATTTTTATTATTTTTGGGGATTACATTTTTATATCTCATTTTTATGTGATTCTCGACTTCTCATAAAATGTTATTGCTATATTGCAACTATTTGGCCCCCAAAGGAGTGTCTGAAATTTTTTTTACATTAAATATTACGCCACCGCCATATATTCAGGGCCCCCCAAAAAGGCCAAGCCCCCCCCCACCCCGAAAATCCCTACTAATCCCTAGCTACGCCACTGAACAACAAAGTTAGAGCTATTGTTTATTAAATTAATAATCTGTTTATGCTTTCCAGCCAACATCATGTCGTCTAGACCCAGCATACCGGAACTGATATAGCTGCGTGTTTTCAATTTGAATGTTCCATTCCTAAAACTTCCTTACGTGTCAGCATTAACAAATCTTCATCAACGTTCACTGAATGAATCAGACCATCAACGTTCACTGAATGAATCAGACCATCAACGTTCACTGAATGAATCAGACCATCAACGTTCACTGAATGAATCAGACCATCAACGTTCACTGAATGAATCAGACCACCAACGTTCACTGAATGAATCAGACCATCAACGTTCACTGAATGAATCAGACCATCAACGTTCACTGAATGAATCAGACCATCAACGTTCACTGAATGAATCAGACCATCAACGTTCACTGAATGAATCAGACCATCAACGTTCACTGAATGAATCAGACCATCAACGTTCACTGAATGAATCAGACCATCAACGTTCACTGAATGAATCAGACCATCAACGTTCACTGAATGAATCAGACCATCAACGTTCACTGAATGAATCAGACCATCAACGTTCACTGAATGAATCAGACCATCAACGTTCACTGAATGAATCAGACCATCAACGTTCACTGAATGAATCAGACCATCAACGTTCACTGAATGAATCAGACCATCAACGTTCACTGAATGAATCAGACCATCAACGTTCACTGAATGAATCAGACCATCAACGTTCACTGAATGAATCAGACCATCAACGTTCACTGAATGAATCAGACCATCAACGTTCACTGAATGAATCAGACCATCAACGTTCACTGAATGAATCAGACCATCAACGTTCACTGAATGAATCAGACCATCAACGTTCACTGAATGAATCAGACCATCAACGTTCACTGAATGAATCAGACCATCAACGTTCACTGAATGAATCAGACCATCAACGTTCACTGAATGAATCAGACCATCAACGTTCACTGAATGAATCAGACCATCAACGTTCACTGAATGAATCAGACCATCAACGTTCACTGAATGAATCAGACCATCAACGTTCACTGAATGAATCAGACCATCAACGTTCACTGAATGAATCAGACCATCAACGTTCACTGAATGAATCAGACCATCAACGTTCACTGAATGAATCAGACCATCAACGTTCACTGAATGAATCAGACCATCAACGTTCACTGAATGAATCAGACCATCAACGTTCACTGAATGAATCAGACCATCAACGTTCACTGAATGAATCAGACCATCAACGTTCACTGAATGAATCAGACCATCAACGTTCACTGAATGAATCAGACCATCAACGTTCACTGAATGAATCAGACCATCAACGTTCACTGAATGAATCAGACCATCAACGTTCACTGAATGAATCAGACCATCAACGTTCACTGAATGAATCAGACCATCAACGTTCACTGAATGAATCAGACCATCAACGTTCACTGAATGAATCAGACCATCAACGTTCACTGAATGAATCAGACCATCAACGTTCACTGAATGAATCAGACCATCAACGTTCACTGAATGAATCAGACCATCAACGTTCACTGAATGAATCAGACCATCAACGTTCACTGAATGAATCAGACCATCAACGTTCACTGAATGAATCAGACCATCAACGTTCACTGAATGAATCAGACCATCAACGTTCACTGAATGAATCAGACCATCAACGTTCACTGAATGAATCAGACCATCAACGTTCACTGAATGAATCAGACCATCAACGTTCACTGAATGAATCAGACCATCAACGTTCACTGAATGAATCAGACTCGTTGAATTATAGTATGGGGAAACAAAACAAAAGGACTATCGACAAACAGTGAAGAAATATTGTCATTTTTAGACTTTCTAATTATTCTCTGCTTTAATACGTCTTGGCAAAATTTTTGTTCCCTATTTCGCAGTCAGTATAGTTTAATCTATAGATTAACCTGAACAGAATAACATTTTGAAAATCATTATTGGGTCTTACTTCTTTCACCAGCCATAAAAGAAATATAAATATTATTTTGAAAAAAAACAACGATTTTAAAAGGCGAAATTACATATATGAAAAGCATGAACAAATTAAAATAAATTAACAAAAGAAAAACTAGGTAGGAATGAAGATGTGCATTGCATAAATTATAAATCCTTGCAATGTTATAAATAAAACCAAGGAATTTAAGCTGAATTTAGTAAAGGAACATTTTTTTTATAATTTTTTTTTATATTATAATGAACGTGTTAATCATTTCCTTGAACCCATAGTCTTTCTTTGAACCAAAAGATGTATTTAATCTTATCTGATCTGTTACTGACGCGCCTACTATACATACTATTACTGCGTCCTACGCTTTCACGTGGTTTTTGTCTAGTCTAGCATTTTTATTAGAGTTTTTAATGTTGATAGTGTGTTGGTTTTCCTTGTTTGATCAGGCAACCCATTCCACGCCCGGGTTCCAGACAGGAAGAACGAGAATTTGTATGTGTTTGTTCTTGCATACGGAATAATTAAAGTGTTTTTATCTCCGTGTTTATTTGTTGTTTTAGATTAATCTTTATCTGTATAATATAACCAACGTGAAAAAAAAGGAGGCGGAGTGTCCTAAAGTGTTCTAGAAAACTCTATACTTCCATTCTTTGCAAGATATCCGTTATATTTGAAACCGATTTTATTGTAAGTCTCATTTTTGTCAGGTTATGAATTATCCTTAAAATTAACTTCATTTAGAGATTATCTAAATTGTTCGAGAAAATTCAATAGTTCACAATTATGAAAAATATTCATTATTTTTTAAACCTATCTTACTAAGAAAAAGTTTAAAAACTTATTCCGTTATTTTTCATACTGATTTTAAAAAGGGAAACCCCCTGGTCTGATGATAGTATGGGTCCCAAACATGGTCCATCTTTACAATAAATGACAAGAAATGAAGATTGGTTAAAGGTGTGCATTTCTTGTAAACATCTATTTTATAATATAATAACCCCCTTTCCAGTCCATGACGGACTATGGGGCAAGTGAAGTAGCGTTCACAAGTTTTATTTAGCCACCACCAACGCGCAAGGGATTGTGTGGCTAGCACAATGCCCCGAGGGCCTTGCCAGCACAGTTAATAGAACCCTTGACTCTCTTCTGTCTCGGTTCGGCAGTCCAGCGCGGTACCGCTGGACCACCGCGTAAAAATAGTTACGCCGAAGAATAGGTTGTTACGAATTGCTGTTGTTGGGTATGGGGTTAGCAATAATTTAAAACTGGAATTTTCTAGAGAATAGAATTACGTGTAGGAGAGCAAAAAACGCGACTTTGTGTTTTGGTGAACTTAGCCTTAGCCACATTTGGTAGATAAATTCATTTTACCTGGAACCAGATTAAAAGAAAAATGTAAGAGAAGCTGAAATGGGATCATACGGGGAATGGAACCCCATCCGGAAAGGGATCCGATTAAATTAAATGCTATACAAGTATAGTTACCCCTCCAGGGAACTAGATTGCGCTGGGGGAATGGGATAATGTCCGGTAGAGGTTTTCAAGAAAGAATGGGTTTCTTGTACAACAGCATTATTATATGGGGCTAGTATCACATCTTTTTAAAGGATCTTTTTGGAGGTAATGGATTTTATCAGGGGTAAAATATGTTTATGAAAATAAATTAAATGTCTTTGGATAGAATAACAAAATAGTGAGGTAACTTTTTTTAACAGGGCCCTTAATTTTTTTTACCTAAAATGTTATATGAGTTGTTTTTATTTTAAATGACATCCAGGGTAACCCCGAGTATACGGTCTACGGTACATACACAACTTAAAACATACAAATAGTAATAGTATTGAGAATATGTATGTAACGAGTAACATACGCGTATTTTGGGACTTTGTGTGTAACCATAAACATGCATATCATATCTTTAGTAATCTTTATGAAGCTATAACAATACATATATCTTTAGCAACCTGCATGAAACTGTAAATCCATAAATATATTTTGGAAACATAAAATAAGTTTAAATAAACGTTTTATTATTTTACGATTAATGTTGTTTCCTGCTTCTACAACTGAAAGACATAACGGGGAGAAACAAAACATACAAAATAGTAATTAGCTTTAAACTTCCAACTTATTTCTCACAAAATTATTTTATTTAAAAAAATACAACCAGATCAACGATTCTTAAATTGTGATACTTAACACTTATAGCATGTACCGCTGTACCGTATTGTCCTGTTGTAACATGAAATTGGTGTAATGTTGCATCTTTGTTTTACATTGAATTATGATGTTACATTACACTGACAAAATTTTAACAACAAAAATGATTTCAGTCTCAGTTACAAAATATGCATCAGACTGACTAAATATTTGAGAGTCTCTTGACACAATTGTGTTAGTGTGTCTGTCTGTCTGTGTTTTGTATTTTATGACAGCCAGTCTGGTTTATTCTGTAGTGAATAAATACGGGAAAAGAAATACTATTGTTGATTTTCTTAAACAATTAGTAGACTCCTTTATTTAATTAATTTTTTGTTTCAAAACCCATTTGAAAAATCATTATTTTCATAGTAATCTTATTTTGATGTAAAAAAAAAGTTGCAACATCGAAATGGTGATAAAAGCCATTGAGAGCTGTGAAATATGATGAGGAAAGATTAAAACACGACACAAAACAATTCATTTCCTATAGTTTTAATGTGCTATCACTGGGTTTGGTGGCTAGAAAGATGACTTACACAGGACGACACAGTAATCATCATTAACGTAAGGTAATTTGTTCCCGATGGACTTCTCTCCCCTGAGACCAGGATCTAGTTAAATCCTACTAGCACAAATCATCTTCTAAGTAAAAAATAATAATTTTTGTTTGTATTTATTTTTGCTAAATGTTCAAAGTCTTTATTAGAATTAAAAAGTTTTAAAACAATTTAATACTACACTTTCGCAGGTTTGTGTCCTGATTTTTCAAGTCACATTTAGAGGCCATGTTGTCGTTATATTTGAAGGAATTAACTTCCAAACATGACGTATCTTTAAAGGGGCTGCGTTCCTCAATGTTGTCCCTTCTGAAAGTTCCCGGAGTGGATGGACACAGGCGGAAATCCCTAGGCGTAGTGGCGTGACTAGGGGGGTGCGGTGGGGGCGGGCCCCCTGGGTGACACCAACCCTAGTGACGCCTGTGCCTAGGCGTAAGCTCCTTTGAATCAGCTGCACCAAACTCAAGGAACAGTCTTCCGAAATTTTAAAAAAGTTTGACAAGAAAGACACATTTTAAAAAAAATAATTGAAGACCTTTTTTTTTATTTTTGAGATTTTTTGGACATCAGTGCGCAACGAGCATGTCGGAAAAGCATGAAGAGAGAGCGCTGTAGAAAAAACCCATCATCTTCATGATTATCAAAGGAGCTGCTGAGTAAAGGAACTTTGCACGCCCATAGATAAGAGCCGTGGGGGGGGGGAGGAGCGAGGAATGGAATGGATCTCAAAGGAGAGCTTTGGACAAAAATAAATGGGAAGAGTTTCTGAAAGAAATCTGCATCACCGAGAGCGGATTTGGCAAAGAAAGATAACCTCAATTATTCTCTCATAGAAATGACATACGGGTCGGTCTTAAAAATGTACTTCAAACAAATATGAAAACAAAAGATATTACTTTTTTTTAAAAAAGAAGCTATCTTTCGTGCGAGACCCCGGTAAGTGTTATATTTACATACTGAACAGAGTAAACCACATACAATGTTTGGAAACTGATGTTTTTGTATTTACTATTTGTAAAAAAAAACTGGTGTATCTATAGCATTCATAAAGAAATTCTCCATAATTTTGGTGACGTCTACGGGTCTTGTCAAGCATTACACGTTTCCCTTTCTCCCCGACAGACCCTAAAAACACTTGAGGGCCGGCTAATATTAATCTGGTCGGCTTGATCAATTCAGCTTGTATTTTGGCAAGCCAGGGGACCGGAACAAATTGGAATCAAGGGCGCTTTCACCTCTAACAGGCCAGAAAAGTCGGGCCATTGAAATCTAATTACGCCCTATGACCCTCCTCCACCCCCCAGTGGCGACAACGCAGGGAGGCCATCGCGTTAAGACACATGACTTTCAAGTCACGACGGGGGCGACGGCGGAATGAAATGTTACATGGTTTGTTTTTTTCCGCAGGAGTACACTTTTCCTTAATAGCCTCCCTTCTTCTATGAATAGCTGATTGACAAACACCGTTTTTAAAAGCGGAATGTTTAGAGAGAGGTGTTTATCGCAAGAGATTATCAGCGGTTTGAAGGCCAATTGCTGGATCCATCCTGATGCTTGTAGTGCATGCGCGGGAAGAGATTAGAAGCAGTTAATTGGCCCAATCAGACTCACGTTCCCTGTGGGGCTAGGGAAACTTACATCTTAGGGCTACAAAATACGGGAGAAGAAACGGTGAAGCCCATGATGAGGCTTATGTGGGGGGGGGAGGGTGGGGGGGAGGGTGGGGGGGAGGGTGGGGGTGGGTGGGGGAAGTGCATGTTAACACGGTGTGACTGATAAGTGAGGCATATCGAAGGGATTACAGCTTGACGATACCAGATCCGCTTGTCTAGGGGGTCTCAAGTTGTGGTTTGTTTTTAAAATGCCTCGTGTTTATGGGGAAAAAAACCCCAGAAGTAAACATGTTTCATGTTAAGAATCGAGTGAGAAAGATATTTATCTTCACATTGGAATGCGGGAAACATCTTATTTACCGCATACGAGGGATTAAATGACTCCTAGTTTAAAGCTGGCAATATTTGGAGTTTTCCCTCGAGGTTTCATCCGAACTCTTCAAGCTTTTCATTCACACAATTATATTACAAGTTGCATTCCTCAGCAATAGGCAATAGGTTAAAAGTGAAATAAGTGACAGAAAACTGCATGCTAAATTTTTTTTAAAAATCCTGCCTTGGAATTATTTTCCCAGTCATCGCCTGGAAAAACAAACTTTCTCGAACAGCTCGTTTGGCACCTCCTGGAAACCGTTACAAACGCCGCGTGTCTGTCCGTGTGTCCAGACCCGGTTTGTTTACCTTGGGGACACGGGGATGACGTGCTCCAGCCAACCGTACCAAAAACAAACAAGTCTCTCCACGGCCGTGTCTCGAGGGGGGCGCCCGGGGGGGAGGGTAGTGCGGTGAGTTCATCAGACCGGGGTGACCTACTTTTCGTCAGGGCCCGTGGCGTCCGACTTCCGGTCATTAAAGCAAAAATAACACTCGTGTTAACAATTTGCCTCTGAGCTTGACCGTCTCGAACAAATGCGAGTGCCCCAATGGCGTCTTCTCTAACATTCATCGCCCAGCGAGTTTTTACCTGGGTACGGGAGCAAATGTTGCACTTGTGGGGGATGTGCTACAGGTGAATAGATTTCCACACACACCTCTAGCAAACCTTAATCCAACTACCACACAGACCCACAATACCACAAACTAAAAAATTGAGAAATACGATCTATAATAATGACTCCAGAATAAATGTAATTAAAATTTTACTGAAACAACATGCAAATAAAGTTTCTAAACTCCCTCAAACATAAAATGTAGGGATCAAATCGGAATGACGATTTCAACTTAAAAAAATTTCTCATTGCGCTATTGCAAGTAGATTTTAGATTAAAAGTGCGATCGACTGTAGAATGAAGCTAATAGCCGTGAAGTTGTACACACAGGCCGTAACACGGCTTAATTGAAAATTTTTCTATAACAGGATTTCCCATCTGACGCCGTCTTGTGGGCGAGATCACGCCCGTGGCCACAACTCAGACAGCATGCTATTCCATGTGCAGCGTCACCATTCATTGACATGGACACGAGAGAGACGGGGGGAGCTACAAAAATATGATAATATTCATCATAAAAAATTGGGGTGGTTGGGGGGGGGGAGAAAACTCGTCCCGATTGTCGCGGATGAATGGCGACCATGGGGAAGAAAATGATGAGGACCGTTTTAATCGTTGATTGCCATCTCGACGAGTCAAGATACGTCGGAGCTGTTATCTTTAATCGCATCTCAAACCCTTTTCATTGAATGGCGAGGGCCCCTCGTCGTGAATAAGGGCGGCTATTCACACAGTCTCCCCCAGTAATGAACTCGGCTGAAGGAGCTTCGCGCTCGCATGACTGAGTACCCGAGTGACACGGACAGACTCGGCGTAGAATAAAAACATACTGGTCGGTGTCACGGTCTGGTGTCTGTGACACGCTGGTGGGGGCAAGTGTGCAGGACTGTTCTGCCTGGGACTGGGTTCTTGTGTTTCGCTAAATCAGCGATACGGGGATATCTGTTGAGTTGTTATAGCTAGGATTATGTACAGGAAATCTTCATTTAATAAAACAAAATGTTAGGCTTTTCTAATAAAATTGAATTTTGTAAGAATAAAATAATTATAATTGTTAAGAAATTTATTATTTACAATGAAACAAATTGTGCGCACATTTTATATTAATGTTTATAGTAAAATCTAACAAAATTATTCTTAAAATATATAAATACATTCTATACAATTTTTTTTTAAATGTCAATGTGAATATTATTGTACCCTAAAATGAAAATTTGTTCAACAAAAATAATTGTGTATTTTCACCATAAATTACTAATTTAAAAAGAAATCTTTAAACAAACACACACAAACACGCACACACACACACACGCAAACTCTTGAGCTCATTAATAATGAACGATATGAGAATAAAGCTACAACATTTGTGCCACCATACCTCTTTTCTTTCTATCACCATGGGGTAGACAACAGATAACATTTTTTTCATGTGCCATATTGGTAAAACTCCAAACGTGGTAACAAGTGGGGCCTCCACGGCCCGGCGCGTCGGAGTCGGTCACGCTCGGGCCCCCGGGTGGGTCATGATACCCGTGACGGGGGTAACCCGGCTATTTATCTACAGTTGGGTGAACCGCCGGTGGCGCACAGCCCCGTATAAACAGCCTGCGGTGTTTGCGACGCATTCGATGGTAACAGACGTGATATGCGCCGTCAAAAAACTTAACTTGGCGATGTCAGGCGCACGATAAATTCTGAGCAGAGGAAACCACATACAAAGTTTGGAAACACTGTTGTCAAATTTTAGTGGAATTAGTTAACGTTACGAAGCCCCACATAAACGGAGTGGTATAGAATGCTCTGTCGGTATATGTACATGTATATGTGGATGTATATGTACATCAACATTTTGTGATGTGTGTGTGTGGTTTCCTTAGGCGAATAGTCAGTCGTAAGCTGAAACGGTGGTGAGACTAAGCCACGATTCAACAAACGAATGACAGATTTGAAGATATGGAATTTTCTCACAAATCACCAACGGCCCTATAGAACTGATGTGTCCCAACTTAATGTATTTGGCCTTTAAACGTTTCATGGAATTCATGCATGAAATCTCCATGGCGGTCCAGGTAATCTGGGATTCGATACCAGTTACATCCAACAAAACAGTTAACCAAGGCTGGGGTATGATTCCGATACATGGAAATCGATTTCGATATTCGTTTTTTGAGATGGTTAGATAAAACAGAGTTAATGGGCCTTTACCACCAGATAAAATCCCATTTCTGCCTGTTCACACCTTTTCTTTAGGGGATCGAGGCTACAAAAAAAACTCTGTCACTGCCAGAGCCATGATTGATAAATGACCTTCTCAAGCAGAATGAAAAATGGTGCAGGAGAGGGGGGTATAGTTAGGTATGGTGCAGGAGAGGGGGGTATAGTTAGGTATGGTGCAGGAGAGGGGGGTATAGTTAGGTATGGTGCAGGAGAGGGGGGTATAGTTAGGTATGGTGCAGGAGAGGGGGTATAGTTAGGTATGGTGCAGGAGAGGGGGATATAGTTAGGTATGGTGCAGGAGAGGGGGATATAGTTAGGTATGGTTTTAAAAGGTAAAATTGTGGTGGGGTGGGCTAAAATAATATACCTTTGCGAGCAATAAAACGATGAACCGAATTTGAAGAAATCTAAACGTAAGCATGTGCATACAACTCATAATTCAAGAACACTATCAATACCTTCATGGAATTCATTTTTTCCCCTAGTTGACTAGTTTCATACTATTCACCTTAAAATCACGTCTTAATCCTTTATAAGACCAACTTTCAAAACGGCTATCTGACCCACGAGATTCAATTGAAATACAGAAAACGAGTTTGTGAACGGAGCTTCGCAAATCACCGACAACAGATTTCACAGCGAACTTGGGTTGCTGCGACTCTGCGTATGCTTCCTTCGGTTAAAACTGGGGTAACCCTTGAAGACACGAACTTTCGTCATACTGAAATCTGTTAATCCTAGATCATGAACCAGCGGCGTCTTAGTGTAAGCATCAACCCTACCATCAAAATACCCGAACATATCTTTTCTCCGAGTAATTCTTAACCAGATCATTGAGATCGCTTCCTACTGTGAGAGTCTGTCTTTAAACCCCGTTAGAGTTAAGTGTCTGTCTTTAAACCCCGTTAGAGTTAAGTGTCTGTCTTTATACCCCGTTAGAGTTAAGTGTCTATCTTTATACCCCGTTAGACAGTTTCTAGGAGCCACTGGTGAGAGCTGAGTTACAAGTGGGGACCAAGGGTGGACAAACTACCCCCAAGAGAGTACGACGTGTTCCCCCACCGGAGGTGCTACCCCGCCTTGAGCACCCCATACACCCCAACGGGCAACGGCTTCGACTGGCTGGCTAAACCTGGTGAGGGTAGCCGACGGGTCTCAAACCCTCGGTGATCTAGGTATGTCTACCTATGCACGTAAAGACTGAATTCGGTATACAGAGCGGACGAACCACTAGTTGGTCAACGGTCAAAAAGGCGATTCTCAGCAAAGCGTTGTGGGACGCTAAGGGCATGACAAGACACACAGGACATCATGGCCATCCACTGCACCCGTCTCCATCACCAGCCGTCTCGACTTTGTCCTGCCGCTGGATCAAGATGGTCTCGGGCGTGAGAGTGAGATCGACGAACTGCGCAACTCTTTCTCACTTTAATCCAAGTCATCGCGCAAGTCACTTTTGTCATCCATCCCATCCCATCAGTCACCGACAAGTCCTGTGGCGACAGGCAAGCGACGAAGCGGCAGGTGTGGGTACACTGGGAGCCGTAGCCGCAACCCTGCACACAGGCGGCCCAGGGCATTGGGTCGTTCTTCGCTGACACGGAGCAGCGGTGGAGTCCGGCAGCCCCCTGGGCGACTGAGCAGCCCTCTTCAGGAATGCACTGCTCACCTCCATGGCATGAGGAAGGGGCTAGAAAAGGTGCCCTAAACATTGCCTGCTCCAGCTTACCCTAGCCAGCATACCGCGGCTGGTGGGGACCCTATACCAGCGGTCGAAACAAAAAAAAAGCAAACGAGGATAGTTCCTCTTATATTGGGCGCATGGAATGTGCGCACACTCATGGACAGGGACGATGCGGACAGACCCCAGAGGAGAACAGCCCTGATTGGAAAAGAACTCGCTAGATACGGCATCGACGTCGCAGCCCTGAGCGAGACCAGGCTCGCGGGAGAAGGAGAGCTCTGTGAAAGAGGATCTGGCTACACATTTTACTGGAGTGGCAGACCAAGCGAGGAGAGGCGTGAAGCAGGCGTTGGGTTTGCAGTTAAGACAACTCTTGTCGGAAAGCTGGCTGGACTTCCCAAGGGAGTGAACGACAGGCTCATGACCATGAAACTCCCACTGGCTGGAAAGAAACACCTCACCATCATCAGTGCCTACGCTCCAACCATGACTAATACAGATAAAGTGAAGGCAAAGTTTTATGAAGAACTTCACACTCTCATTGCCGACTTCAACGCAAGAGTTGGCAAAGACAACGTTACCTGGGAAGGAGTCCTTGGTCATCATGGAGTGGGTCACTGCAACAGCAACGGTCTTCTTTTACTCCAGACCTGCGCTGAACATGAACTGCTGATCACCAACACGATCTTCCGCCTCCCAACCCGTAATCGGACGTCATGGATGCACCCCCGCTCGAAGCACTGGCATCGTATTGACTACGCCATCGTGAGGAAGAGGGAAAGGCAGGGTGTACGAGTGACCAAGTCCATGTGCGGCGCTGAATGCTGGACAGACCACCGCCTCATCATCACCAAGCTCAACATCCGCATTCAGCCGAAACGGCGCCCGCAAGGGAAGAAGGCCCCCAAGCGGCTAAATGTTGCCAAACTAATGACCGCCAGCTGCAAGCAGTCCTTGGTGGATGCTCCGGAAGAGCGCTTGAAATCCACCTCTCCAGGCAACCAGAACGTGGAGGAAGATTGGGCGTCACTCAGAGAGCTGATTTACACCACAGCTTCAGAGACTCTGGGGCACCAGACCAGGAAACATAAGGACCGGTTCGATGAGAACTGCGAAGACATCAAGCAGTTATTGGATGAGAAACACCTCCTACACCAAGCTTACCTCAACAATCCCAGGTCCACGGCAAGGAGAGATGCACTCAACAACATACGCAGGACTTTACAGCAAAAGCTCCGTCAGATACATGACGATTGGCTCAGCAACAAAGCCGACGAGATCCAAGGCTATGCAGACAAGCGTGACTATAAAAACTTCTACAACGCTTTGAAAGAAGTGTATGGCCCCACGCCCTCAGGATCAAACCCCCTCCTCAGCGCAGACGGTAACACTCTCATCACAGACAAAGAGAAGATCTTGAAGAGGTGGGCCGAACATTTCGAAAGCGTCCTAAATCGCCCTTCGACAATCAACGAAGAAGCCATCAATCGTCTTCCCCAAGTGCCCACAAACAAAGCACTGGATGACCCCCCAACCTTGCTCGAGACCCAGAAAGCAATTTATCTTCTCTCCAGTGGCAAAGCACCTGGTTCTGACGCCATACCAGCTGAGGTCTACAAGGAGGGAGGAACAGCCCTGACTGAAAGGCTCCACCATCTATTTCTCTTGGTGTGGCAGCAAGAGACGATCCCGCAGGACTTCAAAGATGCCTCCATCATACATCTTTATAAACAAAAAGGAAGTATACAGGCTTGTGACAACCACAGAGGCATATCCCTGCTATCTATCGCAGGAAAGATCCTTGCCAGAATCCTGCTCAACCGCCTCACAGTCCACCTTGACCAAGGACACTTGCCTGAAAGTCAGTGTTGCTTCCGATAAGAGCGAGGGACCATCGACATGGTGTTCGCTGCCAGGCAGCTGCAAGAGAAATGTCAGGAGCAGAACTTCGACCTGTTCTCCACCTATGTCGACCTGACCAAGGCTTTTGACACCGTTGGCAGAGAGGGTCTGTGGAAGATAATGGCCAAGTACGGTTGCCCAAGGAAATTCATCGTCTTGGTGAGACAATTCCACGAGGGCATGCAGGCCAGAGTCCAGGACAGCGGAGAGTTTTCTGATCCTTTCACAGTCACAAACGGGGTCAAGCAGGGCTGCGTCCTGGCACCAACACTATTTAGCCTCATGTTTTCCGCCATGCCGACAGAGGCCTTCGGAGACGAGGGTGTTGGTGTTAACCTGAGGTACCGCACAGATGGCAAAATGTTCAACCTTCGGAGGCTCCATGCAAAAACCAAGGTTATGACAGACATCATCAGAGACCTCCTGTTTGCTGATGACTGTGCCCTTCAATGCTGCCTCAGAAGCCGACATGCAACGCAGCGTTAACTTGTTCTCCAGCGCCTGCACAAACTTTGGTCTGACGATCAACACCAAGAAGACTGAAGTCCTCCATCAGCCTGCGCCTGGAAGGCCCTACGTTGAGCCCAACATCACTGTCAACGGCCAGAGACTCAACACAGTTCAACGGTTCTCATACCTAGGCAGCACACTGTCGCAAAATGTCACCATCGATGACGAAGTGAGCGTCAGAATTGCCAGAGCCAGCTCCACTTTTGGCAGGTTGTACCCAAATGTCTGGAACAGAAGAGGCATACCATCCAGACCAAGCTGAAAGTGTACAGGGCGGTGGTGCTCCCCACACTGCTATATGCGTGTGAAACATGGACTGTGTATCAGCGCCATGCTAGGAAGCTTAACCACTTTCATTCAACAAGCCTCAGGAAGATCCTCGGCATAAAGTGGCAGGATAAAATACTAGACACAGTGATACTGACCAAGGCAGGTCTCCCCAGCATATTCACACTCCTGATGCAGTCCCAGCTTCGTTGAGCAGGGCACGTGGTCCGAATGCCAGGCGAGAGACTGCCAAAGAGACTCTTCTATGGCGAGCTCCAGCATGGCCAGCGGTCCCATGGTGGGCAAAAGAAACGCTACAAAGACACACTGAAAGTCTCACTGAAAGCGTTTGCCATAAACCCAGACACTTGGGAACTTGCTGCAATGGACCGTTCCACCTGGCGTTCTTCCATCCACAAAGGTGCCAGGTCATACGAGGCAAATAGGATCACCTCCGCAGAAAAGAAGAGGCAAGCCCGAAAGTAGGGGTCTACCGATATGCCTTTTTGCCGATATTGCCGATACCGATATTACCGAATTTTTTTTTGCCGATATGAGTATTTGTTAGGACAAAAACCAGCGTAATATTTGATGACGTCATTCTTAAATTTATCACTCGTAATTATTTATCTTTTATATTAGGGGACTACCGATATGCATTTTCGCCGATATTACAGATATTTTTTTCCGATATGAATATTTGTTAAGACAAAAATAACAGCTGTCATATTTGATGACGTCATTCTTAAATTTATCACTCGTAATTATTTATATTTTATAATTAAAGGGTCAGCCGATATCCAGTTTTGCCGATATTACCGATTCTTTTTCTTCCCGAAACGAAGTTACCGATGTGTTTACAAGTTCCAGATCATGACCTACATAGGACTCATAACAAAACGAACCGCCCTTTATAAAAATCTACAAGCAAAATTACGAAGTTCTTTTGAAACTTCAACCTTGACTCATAATTATTAATTCTAACCAATAGTTTAATGGCTTTTGCACACGGCCACCTTTTATGAATGAAACAATGAGATCTAATAGTAATAGAGTGAAAATGAGGCTGAAGGTTGAATGGTTGCCAATGACAAAAAATCTTCACACGGTACATTTTGTTATCCCATACGAAACGAAATGTTTTAGACATCTGCGATTATGCGTGCATCTTTGCTATTAGAGCAATTACGTGAACATAATGTTTACATGTTATACATTTATTAGAGATATTACGGTATACTTGGCATCGGCACTATTTACACAGTATTTTTGAGTATACGAAAATCGGCCGATACCTAAACAATATCAAAGCACATGGCAAACTGTATCGTGGTTACACATTTTAATACTAGGACTCTTTTGACTATTTCAATACCGGTATCGGGGTCGATATATTAATTTGTCTAGATATTGTAAATCTAAATGATAGTTTTTTTGTTTCCGTTTTTTTGGGGGGTCAAAATGTCACTTTTTATGAAATATCAGTGACGTCAATATCGGGACCTTTACATGCTACCGATACCCAGGCCCGGATTTAAGAGACCCAGGGCCCCTAGGCACTTTTTACTTTTGGGCCCCCAAACCATCTCGAAGCAATTTTGCAAATTAAATTCTGCAGTACAGAACATATAATTTGTTTTTGACTTTAGTGACTTTAATAAACATCAAAATAATATTCGTCTTCAGAGACATATCTCACAATGAAAGAAAATTTATCTACATGAGAGCTGTCCGGAGTAGAGTCCACAGAAATAGAGATATATTTTGCTTTTTTTTTCAGTCGCGATTGTATTGTAATTATTTCTTTTTCTTCCTTTTCTGCCATGATATTAATCATTTCATCGCATATTTTTGACGAAAGATATGATGTTGTGCCACGTCCTTTGTTACCGTGGCATTTTATGTGTAAGTCCAGAAAAGGATCAAACTCAGCCAAAACTTCTATAGTAATAACATAGTTCCCACTGTTTTTTATTTAAAATCCAAATCAGAAGTCAGCTCACAACAGCCACAATGCGTCTCAAAACCTATTCGGTGGCTCCCTGGCTTCCTATTCCCCGATCTAATATTTTCCCTTTCAATATATTGTTGACCAAAGGTATGCAGGTGGAATTGTAGAAGGCCATCTAGTTAAATGCATTAAAACGAACCTCATTGAAACCTTTGGCAGGTCCCCATAAACTACCTTTGACATCTCC
Source organism: Ampullaceana balthica (assembly GCA_944989445.1). NCBI lineage: Eukaryota > Metazoa > Mollusca > Gastropoda > Lymnaeidae > Ampullaceana > Ampullaceana balthica. The sequence continues at coordinate 429,665 of CALYLW010000011.1, read as the reverse complement.
CTGGCCTCTGGTCAAGTCAGTCGACATTGAAAAATTGTTCTCCCGGTCCCTGTCAATTATCTGTAACCTGAAACCCAAATCACGGCTCGGGCGGTGTCTTGTCCTGTGTGTGGTATGGGGAGGGGGGAAGTCGATGTCATGCCATTTTTACTGGAGGTGCAATCTGTCACACCCACCCTACGCCTTCTCCACAATATCGCAACAGCAGCTCAGAGCGCGGCTTACAATGACAAATCAACACAAACAAACCCCGTGCACTTGACTACTGGGCAGTGTGTGCAAAATGTAGTAAAAATAGTTATTATACTATTATTAATTTGATTATTTTCGATAACGCTTTTGATAATGAAGCCAAGCTTTTGGGCTTATGTAAAGATTCCACCACCGGGGCCCCTTGGCTGGCTGGGGCCCTAGGCCCGGGCCTTGTGGGCCTAGGCGGAAATTCGGCCCTGCCGATACCGATATTGCCGATATCCAGATATCGGTGCCGATATATCGGCCAGCCGATATATCGGGATATATCGGTGGCCGATATATCGGTAGACCCCTACCCGAAAGGCCCGTGATGTCAACCCTCCTGGAGATGTTGCACTCGTCCCTTGTCCCTTCTGTTCCCGAACCTTCCGTGCTAGGATCGGCCTCATCAGCCATCTGCGCACGCACAAACAAAGCCAGTCCCAGCAACCCTCGGATGACTAGAGTGGTCTTCGTCGAATCGACGGACGAACAACACACCCCGTTAGAGTTAAGTGCCAGCTTTATACCCTGACAAAGTTAAGTGTGTGCATTTTTCTCCGATAAGGCTTTTTTGACTGGAACATACCTTCCATGGAATTGTCTTTCTTTGAGTTTTCTGGGAACAAAACATCAAAACTGTAATAAGTGATTTAAAATTATTTTTAAATTAAATGCGCCCCCAACAAACACACAGAATACCCCCCTCCCTTAAAAATGCTACAGTATATATATATATGAAATAAAAACCTTAACAATTGTTTGTTTGTTCTGCACATGTTAAGATGAAAACTTTCAATCCTTTCATGACAGATGACATTCTTCGCGTACGCTTTAACTAACCTCAAGACCAGAACTATTCGACAGTTTAGTAATAGATCCTAACTTGAACTATTCGACGGTTTAGTAATAGATCCTAACTTGTTCTTAATAATTTTCATTATTGAAAAAAATCCCTCCCTCCCCAATAAAGTCAACAGAATCACATCAGATTGCGCTATATCAAACATTTAAACTTAATTAGAAGACTGAAATAGATATTAAAAGTCACATTAAAATTAGGAATTTGACAAATTAAAGTGTTAAATAATTTTTACCTTTGTGGCAAGTACTCTGACGGAATTTTCTTTTTCTTTATTTGGTGGCAGTCTTGTAAGTCTCTCTATTGGCATTCTGTTTGGTGGCACTTTACTTAGTGGCACTCTCATGGTGGCGCTTTGCTTAGTGGCACTCTCATGGTGGCGCTTTGCTTAGTGGCACTCTCATGGTGGCGCTTTGCTTTGTGGCACTCTCGTGGTGGCGCTTTGCTTAGTGGCACTCTCATGGTGACGCTTTGCTTAGTGGCACTCTCATGGTGACGCTTTGCTTAGTGGCACTCTCATGGTGGCGCTTTGCTTAGTGGCACTCTTTCATTGTGGCGCTTTGCTGAGTGGCACTCTCATGGTGGCGCTTTGCTTAGTGGCACTCTCATGGTGGCGCTTTGCTTATTGGCACTCTCATGGTGGCGATTTGCTAAGTGGCACTCTCATGGTGGCGCTTTGCTTAGTGGCACTCTCATGGTGGCGCTTTGCTTAGTGGCACTCTCATGGTGACGCTTTGCTTAGTGGCACTCTCATGGTGGCGCTTTGCTTATTGGCACTCTCATGGTGGCGATTTGCTAAGTGGCACTCTCATGGTGGCGCTTTGCTTAGTGGCACTCTCATGGTGGCGCTTTGCTTAGTGGCACTCTCATGGTGACGCTTTGCTTAGTGGCACTCTCATGGTGGCGCTTTGCCTAGTGGTACTCTCATGGTGGCGCTTTGCCTAGTGGCACTCTCATGGTGGCGCTTTGCTTAGTGGTACTCTCATGGTGGCGCTTTGCTTAGTGGCACTCTCATGGTGGCGCTTTGCTTAGTGGCACTCTCATGGTGACGCTTTGCTTAGTGGCACTCTCATGGTGGCGCTTTGCTTAGTGGCACTCTCATGGTGACGCTTTGCTTAGTGGCACTCTCATGGTGACGCTTTGCTTAGTGGCACTCTCATGGTGGCACTTTGCTTAGTGGCACTCTCATGGTGACGCTTTGCTTAGTGGCACTCTCATGGTGACGCTTTGCTTAGTGGCACTCTCATGGTGACGCTTTGCTTAGTGGCACTCTCATGGTGGCGCTTTGCTTAGTGGCACTCTCATGGTGGCGCTTTGCTTAGTGGTACTCTCATGGTGGCGCTTTGCTTAGTGGCACTCTCATGGTGGCGCTTTGCTTAGTGGCACTCTCATGGTGACGCTTTGCTTAGTGGCACTCTCATGGTGGCGCTTTGCTTAGTGGCACTCTCATGGTGACGCTTTGCTTAGTGGCACTCTCATGGTGACGCTTTGCTAAGTGGCACTCTCATGGTGACGCTTTGCTTAGTGGCACTCTCATGGTGACGCTTTGCTTAGTGGCACTCTCATGGTGACGCTTTGCTTAGTGACACTCTCATGGTGGCGATTTGCTTAGTGGCACTCTCATGGTGGCTCTTTGCTTAGTGGCACTCTCATGGTGACGCTTTGCTTAGTGGCACTCTCATGGTGACGCTTTGCTTAGTGGCACTCTCATGGTGACGCTTTGCTTAGTGGCACTCTCATGGTGGCGCTTTGCTTAGTGGCACTCTCATGGTGGCGCTTTGCTTAGTGGCACTCTTTCATTGTGGCGCTTTGCTTAGTGGCACTCTCATGGTGGCGCTTTGCTTAGTGACACTCTCATGGTGGCGCTTTGCTGAGTGGCACTCTCATGGTGGCTCTTTGCTTAGTGGCACTCTCATGGTGACGCTTTGCTTAGTGGCACTCTCATGGTGACGCTTTGCTTAGTGGCACTCTCATGGTGACGCTTTGTTTAGTGGCACCCTCATGGTGGCGCTTTGCTTAGTGGCACTCTCATGGTGGCGCTTTGCTTAGTGGCACTCTCATGGTGACGCTTTGCTTAGTGGCACTCTCATGGTGGCGCGTTTTGCTTAGTGGCACTCTCATGGTGACGCTTTGCTTATTGGCACTCTCATGGTGACGCTTTGCTTAGTGGCACTCTCATGGTGGCGCTTTGCTTAGTGGCACTCTCATGGTGACGCTTTGCTTAGTGGCACTCTCATGGTGGCGCTTTGCTTCGTGGCACCCTCATGGTGGCGCTTTGCTTAGTGGCACTCTCATGGTGGCGCTTTGCTTAGTGGCACTCTCATGGTGGCGCGTTTTGCTTAGTGACACTCTCATGGTGACGCTTTGCTTAGTGGCACTCTCATGGTGACGCTTTGCTTAGTGGCACTCTCATGGTGGCGCTTTGCTTAGTGGCACTCTCATGGTGGCGCTTTGCTTAGTGGCACTCTCATGGTGACGCTTTGCTTAGTGGCACTATCATGGTGGCGCTTTGCTTCGTGGCACTCTCATGGTGGCGCTTTGCTTAGTGGCACTCTCATGGTGGCGCTTTGCTTAGTGGCACTCTCATGGTGACGCCTTGCTTAGTGGCACTCTCATGGTGACGCTTTGCTTAGTGGCACTCTCATGGTGACGCTTTGCTTAGTGGCACTCTTATGGTGGCGCTTTGCTTAGTGGCACTCTCATGGTGGCGCTTTGCTTAGTGGCACTCTCATGGTGGCGCTTTGCTTAGTGGCACTCTCATGGTGGCGCTTTGCTTAGTGGTACTCTCATGGTGGCGCTTTACATGGCGACACTCAGTACAAATAACCGGGTACGTGATTTTCTTGAGTCCAGGTCGTTAGTTCAGTTGTCGCCTTGTACAGTCCCTTGATCAGGTTAACAAAATATTTCTATCCACACACCTGGGTTTGTGTTAAACGTCCTTCACATTTAAATTTCAACGAGACCAGTGGCGTAACTTTCTAAAAAAAAATAATTTAAAATCTGAATTTTCAATTTAATAAATGTGTGAGAATTTTGAATTTTTAAAAATTAATTTTCAATTTCATAAAATTAAAAAAAATATTTAAAAAATGAATGAAAACAAAACTGACTGCATCAATCCCTGATTACATGAACTGGGCCAAGGGTCAAGGGTCATTCTCTGACTGAGCAGATTGTACGCCGCTCCACTATTTACCGAACTTATTTCTTTCCAGTCCCACCATCGTGTTTCCACATGCCGTGCAAGGGAGGGGGGGGGGTATAGCTATAAATAAAGTAGACGAGCCAGCAAACATACTACGCTGGACGCGTTCGTCAATCATCCGTGTCCAGCATATTGCTACCGCTCACGACAGATCGGCTTGTCAGTCGGCCACTTGCCTCGTTTGGCCCAGGTGATGACTGGGCTCGGGCAAGCACGTGTAGGGTACAGTCATAAAACCCTCCACCCGATACCATCTGGATCCGGGTGACTTCACTAGAATCATAAAACGTAAGGCGTAACATTGCTCCCCCCCCCCATATCCCCCGCTCTCAAGCCGCTAGACGACTTGGGGTGCCCTTCAGAAAGCCTATTATTACTTAGGTGTTAGCACTGTTTGGGGTGGGAGTGGGAGTGGGGTGGAATGAATTCCATTCTAGTAGAACGGAGACAGAGATAGGGTAAAGTTATTTATCTGTGCCCTTATTAAAAAAAAATAATTAAAATAATTTAAAATTAAAGGTATTTTTTTAAAGTCAATTTTAGAGGTTTTCAATTTGGAACCGTCGAATCTGATTAGCACCAAAAAACTCTATGCTACCTCAAAACTACAGTCTGTTTTTTGACGATCTGTGCAACTGTATTTACTTTTTTGATGTTCCTGGTACACTATGTCAAAACCTTTCATGAATCGTTTCAATTATGATATATCTTCTTAATATACTTTGTTATTACAGTCAACAAATACATTTAGCATTTTCGATCTATCCCAGGGGTTTGTCTTCTCTACAGGTCGTCGTATTTCTTGATCAAAGTGACCAATTGGTACGGCCTATATGACCAAGTGATACTGGCCACATGACCAAGTGGTACTGCCTATTTGACCAAGTAGTGCTGCCAGTAAAACCAAGTGATATTGCCGATAAGACCAAGTGGTACTGCAACTATGACCCAAGTGGTAATACCCAAATGACCAAGTGATACTGCACATCAATGTTCCCTTTAAGCTGCGCGGCCGCGCAGACATCTGAATGATGTCGCGCAGTAGTTTTGAATTACAGTAAATTTTGTGAAATGTTGCACAAAAAATTGATGCTGTGCAACTTTGCACACCGAGTTTTTTTTTACTTTGCACACGGACCAACGAACCTTAGAGGGAACATTGCTGCCCATAAATTATGACCAAGTGGTACTGCTCATATAACTAAGTGGTACTGCTCATATGACCAAGTGGTACTGCCCATATGACCAAGTGGTACTGCCCATATGACTGAATGCTTCCGTCAACATGACTCTTCCATTCTCCCTCTACCTATTGACATCCTAGAGGATAAACACTAATTTATTGCTCACAGTTTAAGAATGCCAATATAACTTCATAAACAAAAAATCAAAATGATTAAATTAACTGCGGATACATTTCCTATGCTTAATTGATTCGCATAAAAACATCACAGAACAGCCTAAAGAAAGAAATAAATGGCTTTTATGGTTCCTTGTTTTGAATCTAATTTATTTTTTTATTTTTATTTTTGGAGAAAAAAAACATCTGTCAGCTATTCTGTGTTATTTTGTAATTTAATATAATCGGACTATTTGAAAAATCCAAAATCTATCTCTAATTTGAAGAAAAAAAAATAATGATAAAAAAATTGAGCGCTACATAAAAATTTACACATTTTTTGTAATTATCGATTTTACGTATATAAAACTAAAGATATAATTTGCGGGACGATTTATAACACACGAAATGACTGTATAAAAAGCTCAATTGAAAAAGTAGTTTGTGGCTACAATCCTGAGGGTTATTTCTATTCGATTCTCTCTCTATCCCCCATCTCTCTCTCTCTCTAGTTAGATAAATTTACGAAACTACCAAGTCTGAAAACACCAACCGAATGGCTTCCTGGATTGAAGACCATTTGTTTTCAACATTTCTCTGTCCAGCCAAATTTTTGTTCGCCCATACCATCATTATCTCTAACCTGAGAGAATATTTTGAACCGTAACAACATGCAATTAATTTTTAGAAATTTTCTTGACCGCACAACATCCAAACTTTGAACTCAAATCAGAATTTAAATGTGTTCTACATAGGGGAACTAATTTAATCTGTTCTTAATTTAAGTTTGACTCGTTTGAAAACAAAGGTCTTGAAACCAATATACACAGATAAAACGATATCAGAGCTGTAAGAAATAACGATACAGACATATTGCAATATTTAAATAATGAATCTCTTCGCCTTCAGCAGTTTCATCTGTATAATAAGCAGATATAAAGACATAATTATCAAATAGTGAAAATAACATATACTTAAACCCAATTGAAAAAGGGCGAGTGGGAGGGGGCTAGTATTCAGATCAAAGTGTTGACATCTCGCGATGAAGTCTATATAATTAAAATATACTCTTCATAAAGAGTAATATATCATATAGAAAGGGACTGCGATAAAGTGTACAATTTCTTCTTCCGATGTCAAAAGGCATGTGATTCTTGCTAGTTCTCCAGGCATCTTCCAATGTCGTCTAATTCTTCTGCTCACCTCAACCCCAAAGACTGTGCATTTTGTTTTGGAGTTTTCAATAGCAACTTGTCACTAAACAACAAGAAAAACATAACCAATTACTTTTTTTTTCAAAACTTACAATATCCATGGTTTTTACTTGATATTCACGTTTTGGAGTCTTTTATTACTTTTAAGCGTCATTAAAGATTATCAATTTTTTCCAAAAAAGGAAATTCTAGACATGTAATAAACAATGAAGTTAAATGTATACGTATCACCGTAACTGCTCTGCATTTCTTTTTTATTCTTTACCGTACATATTTTAAATAGCATTTCAAAAATTACTTACACCGCAACATTACTGCACAAATAATACTCTCTAACATCATTTCACAGTGTCCATGGCATGCGCTTGTCCTTCTGATGCAAAACCACTTCCGGTGCCTTTCTCAATATTGGTTTCAGATCACATATACTTTTAGACTAAACGAATACTTCAAATACAAGCTTCAACCTGTACAAATTCTTCCAACTAAATGTCAACTGCCTAAGTAGATGATTTTTAAAAAAATTATCACAAAATCTGCAAGTTCCAGCGAGAAAACATTTTATAACCCTCACTGCGATATCTTTAAGACTCAACTAAAATATTTACCCCAAATATAAAATTTACTTGAGAACATAAAACACTATTTATTTAGCAGAAAAATGTACACAGACACAGCATGCATGGGCACACAAGACCGAACATTTGCACTAGACAATACATTGACACAAAACATTGACACAATACAAAAACATTAAAAAAAATCTAGAGCACTACATTTACCTAAGACAACACCAAAACCAAGACAACTAAAAGAACTTAAAGAAAGTAACTTAAACAAATATTTTTTTTATACTATTTATTTATGGCAAAAATGAAAATCACATAACAAAGAAATGTCGACTCAATGCAATAATTGTACACATGATAAGTCTTTCGAAATGTACACAATTTTGCAATATTATCATCATAAAGAGCGTTTTTATTTCTCAAAAAATGAATACGTTTATGTCAAGTTACAAGTGTTATTTATAGAACAACATCTATGTCCCAATGACACTATGGCATGAAACCTTGTCAGCCAATGAAATTATCAGCTTACTTTTAGTGCAGAATTATTCTGCGAGATTCTCTTTCAGGCATAGGTTAAAAATACTTTTCATAAGCGTATATAACACAGCATCAATGATATAAGAGCAGAGCGATTCTCAAAACGACAATGTGATATATTATTATAGAGTTTTATATGCTGCAGCATCGTATCGCACTACTTCCATCGTCTTTGGTAATCAATTTGAACGGATATACGACATAAAACATTATCTATAGTCAATCAGATTGGGTCAATAAATAGATCAGATATGATTCATCTTAAAGCTTTTGACCACCAAACTGACTTTTAATCTGACTGGGTGAAGAAAAAAAGGACATTTGTGAATATTGAAAGTAATACAGCCTAGTCAGATGGATTTGTTCTTAGAAATAAATATTTATAGTCATGATATTATGCTGCAAAATAATTTGGATTTCTTTCTCTTCACACATACATAAAATATATATTTAAAAAATTGACAAATTTTAAAATAATAAGAATATGAATTATTGCACTAAATGTTAACAAAACTCTATTTTTTACCTAAGGTTTTTGTGCATAAAAAATTACGTGTACACCGTAATCAAAACTCACATACATTTTCAGTCATACTCTTCCAAACATATTCGATTTCACTTTTTAACAGATTCTGACAGGATTAACCAACAGTTTTGGTTACATTTGTTCCGAAAATATTCAGTCACACTTTTCATTCCCAAATTAAAAGTCAACTTTAACAAACATATTTTAACACCGATTCTTGGTTTGAGATCTAAGTGACTTCAGATCCAGATATTTTTATGGAACAAGCAAAAGAATCGGTACTGTGGGAAACAGATCTCAGTTATTATTTGTATTTTACTTTAAAAAATTACATTGAAATGTTAGTAAATGAAATAATTAATATTCATATTTTTATGTCTTTTAAAAGGTGTTCATGTAAGGCGGCTTTAAATAAATCGACTTCGCTTGTATGTCTATATTTTAAAAATAAATATAAACAAAATTTTCTCAAAGAAGCATGATAATAAAGCAAATTTGTTGATTCTTGGTGAATCATCTTCGAAAATGAATCAGATATATCCGGTATTTAAATATGTTCCAAAAATAGTAATGAAAACAACGTCAGTTTATTTCTCTATAATACTCTATATTCACGGACGTACTGAAAGGTTTTACTATGTTAGAGTCGGTGATATGACAGTGTATGACAACAACAACTGTCTGACAGCAGTGACAGTGTAAACTGTAAACAAAATCCTAATTGATTATCAAAAATCATTAAGTAATTATTTAATAAGCTGTTTTTTATTAACAAATGTTTTTTTTAAAAATACTTTTAAAAATAATAAATCGATTTCTACTCTGCTCCGTCTTATCCTGTAAACTGCACGCCATCTTACACTGAATAACGAATATCAGTTAATAACATTACAACATCATATGACATCTTTCAATGATAAACTTCCGTTGGTTAATAAAAAATTCAACTCGGTGAGCCGTGGATGACACACAAAACACACATACAATAACTAAAACCACACATACAATAATCTAACACGCACACACAGGAAAGAAATATGATTTCATGTCAATGGAAATAGCATAGAATTTCAATACTGAATGCTTCCAGAGAGATAGCTAATGAAATTACTGTAAACAACTATTTTTAGAATTATTTTACATTAACATTTGTTTTAAAATGGAAATGGTAATATAATAAATAGAGGTGAATACATAAGCCAATGATAATACACAGGCAAGTTTAAAGCTGGGACCAAGGGCAAATAGAACATGTGTAATGTAAGATCCAGTAAAGCAATAAATCTATAGGGTATTTAGTTCGCCAAGGGTAACAATGTTCGGGTTAGTTCTTATGTCATTATCAAACAGTGGGCACTAAATATGGGGCTTTATCTTACATCTCAGTGAAGGCACTAACTCTAATCAGAAGGTCATGCATTAAGACATGGACACTAACTCTATGTCAAGACACTGTCAGAACTTCCAAGGAAGGGCTGGTACTGATTAAAAAAAAATGTGTTCGATTAATAGGGGGGGGACTTTAGTCAATTAATCGATTAATTTTGATTAATTATATTTTTAAACGCATATATAGATCCCGTTGAGTTACGATTCATTATTCCGCGAAATCGGTTAAGTCGCGGTAATTCTATGGCTCCCAAATTTTGTGACGTAATACAGCAAATTCGATCTGCTATGCAAGAAATAAGGAAGAAACACTTTTTTTGTTTACATATGCACGTCTACATGAATAATAATATTACGATGGAAAAGTATGTAAGTAACAAAAAATATAAATTATAAAGAAATTGGGGTAAAAAAAAAGATAGAAATATTTTCTTAAATTTCTATCGAATTTTAATCGATTAAAAATTTTAACGACTAATCTATTACTTAATAGTCAATTTCCACAGCCCTACTTCCAAGTAAAGTCATACGTGAAGACATGAGGACTACCTCTAAAGTTAGGTCAAGCATGAAGACATGGGCACTATTTAAACTCTAATGTAAGGTCATGCATTAAGACATGGGAACTAACTCTAAAGTGAGGTCTTGTATTTAAGACTTGGGCACTATTAGACGTCACATGTTTTTATACCATTCTTGTATACCTTAAACATTTCTTACAGCATGTAGCAATAATTACAGTAGTGAAATGTAAACCAAACATGACTGCAATATTCCGCGAGTATCAGACGTCTTCTGAAACCGATAACTGTAAAAAAAAATAAATAATTAAACTTTGTAAACATTTAAATTAGTGACAGCGATTAACTTTCACGTGTTACGAATTTTTGGATGTCCACATTCGGATGGAGTTTTCAAGGTTTATGGTTATTTTCTCAATTAATACTTTATTACGTCCCGGCAAGTTGGTTCTCATGTGGGTGCCAGAATTTGAGGACCTAGAATTAATCTTACCGGTAATTGTTTTCAGAAAATACAAGCCCCATGTAATAACGTTGAACACCTTGGGATTTTATAATGTGGAAAGCACATCCCAACAATGTCTTAGGGGCCGTCCATAAAGTACGTCACGATCCAGAGCGGGGTCCGGCCATGTGTGACTGCACGGTGTTTTATATTAAATTTTAATTATTTTCTTAATAAAAAACAACATTTTTGTTGGAAAGTGTGACGTACTTTGGAAGGGGGGGGGGTCCGAGATTTGTGACAGTTTGTGACAGGGGGGGAGCTAAAAATGGTCAAAAATAGCGTGACGTACTTTTACGGACGGCCCCTTAGCCCTCATTTACAAAGCTTTACAGTAACTCTTATCATCATACACGCCTCATGTAAAAATAATATTCGTGTAAAGCAAATCATTGTCACCAATGTCTACTTAAGAATGGTTTGCACGTGTATAAGTAAGAATACTACCTCATAGATACGCTGGTTTTGCTGTAAACATACATTCGCTATAATCTTATCTTAAACATTACCGACGCTCCTTCTAAACAGAAGATTATTGCGCCCTACGCTTATCCATAGACTATGTCTAGTCTTGCTAAAAATCTGAAGATATGTAATAATACATAATATATAAAGCACACATACACGCATGCACGCCGACACGCACAATGTATATATTGAAAATCAGAATAAGTGAGAAAGTGGGTCAAGTCTATAATGTGTTTAAAGGGCGTATCTGTAGTAAATAACTCTATAATTTGTTTAAAGGGCGTATCTGTAGTAAATAACTCTATAATGTGTTTAAAGGGTGTATCTGTAGTAAATAACTCTATAATGTGTTTAAAGGGTGTATCTGTAGTAAATAACTCTATAATGTGTTTAAAGGGCGTATCTGTAGTAAATAACTCTATAATGTGTTTAAAGGGCGTATCTGTAGTAAATAACTCTATAATGTGTTTAAAGGGCGTATCTGTAGTAAATAACTCTATAATGTGTTTAAAGGGCGTATCTGTAGTAAATAACTCTATAATGTGTTTAAAGGGTGTATCTGTAGTAAATAACTTTTAATTTAGTCCACTAGAAATTAACAGCCATTTCAAATATATGGGCGGGATGCCTTGTTAATGAATTAGGCAACTATATTCTCCGTCTGCATGTAATCTCTCTCTCTCTCACTATCTTTCAAGCACAGAAATACATACATATATTATGTTTATAAAAGAGTTACACATAGCACCTGGTGAAATGTTATAGTCTTGAAGGTTCATAGAAATCGCTCAATTTGTCTATGAAAGTCGAACACAGTAAATAATCTCCAATCTCACAGAAGTAACCTGTGTAACAGCGCTCGAAAAATTGTAACGTTAAAGCTTCTTTCAAGAAAATCTTTTCTCATTCTCTTTAATAATGTATGAAGTCAGTAGATCGTGGTATTAACACAGAGCTTGGAACATAGTCAAAATAACGATCCTAAATACGGGTTAAGAGTTGTCTTTTCTTCCGGCCTTTGACGGACACAAATAGATTTATAATAAACCTATTTATTTTCAATACATCTTTTTAATCGTAAAAATTTTGTAAAATAAAAATATAACTTTGACTTATTTTTTTTGTTTTGGATGAAAAACAATAAAATTTTGAATACATCTCTCTCGTTCTATAACTCTGTCTTTCTCCCCCCCCCCTCTCTCACCCTCTCTCGAACGACTTAACAATTGTCATCCTTACCTTTCCCTAACAACATAGTGCACAACATAATACCATTTTATAGATTATTATTTACACCGCAGTACCTTACACAAAGTAAAGATTTAATGAATTCATCAACGTATTCACAAGTCGCAAAGATTGCATGGCTTTATCATAGAGCGTGGCACAAGGACTGGAATCACAGGCGGCCATTAGTGTGGTATCATTAAATTGGGTGGGAGGGGCGCTGATGGTAGGTGGTCATTGATGACCGTGTGGGAAAATGGTGTTGACGCATGTTTTCAGAAAACTTCCGCATTTCAAGTAATGAAGATGAATTTTTTAACAATATGCTGGTCTATTCTTGTCTAAATTATGTGTTTAGCCATAATGGGCTGCCATTACCACCCCCATTACAGAGATCAGGCTAAAATAATTTTCGACCACAGTAAATGCAAAATAAAATGACACAAATAAAAGAACGGAGCACTGCCCCACCAACTCGTACTTGAATAGGCATTAGACCACAACGGGGACTCACATTGCCGGCATTGCAGCCTAGCCTCTGAAATAATATAGTGCACCTTTAAACTTCGTGCACTGCGCTGGACATAGCCGGGCCGGCGAATGAGTCCTACCCTCAGACAATGTTGTATGGCACTGCTCGGCAGATGGAACACGCTTCCCAGGTGTTAGCCGAAGCTTTAAGAGAGTAATCTCAAGCTTCCAGAATACAAGACTAAACTATATACAAAATGAATTCAGTTAATGAATTGCTTTGAAGTTTGACACCACCTACTTGACATACTTTGTTTTAACGCGTTTGCTAAAATAACGTCATTCAAATCAGCCCGGTAACTCATTCATCATCAATGAATTTTAAGATCCTAAATTGGTGTTTTGGTCTTCTAATAAATAAATAATCTGTAAATGATTGAATGATCCTCAGCTAATGTGACTCTTGGATTTAATGAACTGGGTAGAACAGGTATCATATGACTTGTCTAGCCCCCATCTCAACACACGGCATCCTATAAACACACCTCCGCTATTAGCTATCAACAATCTGAAGTTATTATATATATATATATATAGCTCGTATACGACTATTGATATCTTCGAATTAAAAAAGTTTATAAATTACACAGAGTTTTCTTCTCATCTGGTTCATACCGACTGCATACATAGGATTAGAATGTAGCTGTGAATGAGCTTTAAACTAGTAAGGAAGCCGAGAGGGCTACACAACAACATCTCGGGTGATCAAAACGTGGAGCAGACCTTAGATGACCATTGCAAGGGCCGCCTGTGACCTTCGACCCGGGACCACGCGTGAAATGAAGAGCATGAGCTCTTCTGTTCTTTCAGGGTTTACACATTTCAGGATTGTCAACGCAATACATCAAGTCTACGCTGTCTCACCATCTCAAGAGGTGAGCACTGGTGAAACATATAATTGTTTAAGTCAATGTCTCGTGATATCCATTCAAATCTCCCATACTTGCAAAACCAATGACACTCTTTTCAATAGTGTCAATCTTTGTGTGGTGCTTCTTGTACCAGAACTAACATCGAGAAAATTCATAATAGTAAGACCTAGAGTAAGACCAATTATAAAGTTTAGAACTTAAAAATGTTCTTCCATCTATAGACATGGTGTTTCTCATAGGTTAGCTGTTCTGGTATTTTTTTTTAATTAAAAAAAAAGTATGTAACCATGGACACGAGTCCATTTACACAGAAGTTGCTATAAGTTATAAGTGATGTCATATGTCATTGAATATAACTTATCTGATGATTGTTCTACAGATGGCCTCTCAGTGGGTACGACTAAAGGATGGATTCGAATGATTACCGTGCGACCATCTTTCACATCTTATAATAACAGGTGAAATAACAGTCGTATAGATAAACATACCACACGAACGTAATGTTCAGATGTGATGGCGCGCACCACGTGATCAACAAACTTACACACACGGGACTTGCTGACTCGTCTATGTGCACATCGTCACCTCAGAGAACGTCCCTTTTCACTGATGCTCCGTGAATGCTCACCAAAGCCTTTAAGGAGAGTTTAAAAGCGTGTGATATCTCCATCACTGATTGGACGTTGAAATAAAGCTGCTATTTTTGTTGTTAGTTAATGGTGGGTATCAGGCCACAGACCAGGTTCATGTGATCATCAAAGAGGCCGTAACAAATCCGACGAAAAAAAAATGCCGATGAAGTTCGATCATAAACGTAAATTCGAGGTTATAGTTTACCGTCGGGTGTCGAACTCGTGTTTGTTTAGAATGACCAGGCCGATACCCTTCAAGTCCAATCATTGGTCCACCTTCATAAAGTCTGATACTCCTGCAGCATGTGATTGACTCCCGGATTGCCTCCCACTGCCGTGTTCGGGAGGTGGTGGGCCATGTGAAGTCCCGGGTGGTTATGGTGACCTCCCATCATGCCGTGCATCATACTTCCGGCGGAAACCGATGCTGCCATGCTGGAGGCTTTCTGGAGGTCGGCGTAGATGGCGGACGGGTGGGGCGGGGAGTGGTCCTCCATCTTGGTGTGAACTCCCAGGGAGTCTGGACTGTGTTCTTCCTTGATGTCAGAACCGGGGGAGTTGGGGTCTTGGGGCATCCCCGGTTGATTGGGCATTCCCGGATGTTCCCTGTCGACAAAAATAGATCAGGATTAGAAATAAACACATAGAACTGATGATATTGCCATCAACATCTTGACCTAATTTCTACAAGATGTTGATAAGCTAATAAGAGAATACTCTTTACGACATAACAGTTATTTATAGGATTTAAAGTAATTTAAAGAGATAATGGGCTGATTTGGGTAGTATTGAGTATAGAATATCATATGTTTCTGGTATAACGGGAATAGTTTATGCACCATTCAACATTGGCAGGTGTACTCTGCTTGTTATATGACTGCCTAACTTAAGTCTATAATAAGAGGTAGGACCAATGTTCCCTTTAAGCTGCGCGGCCGTGCAGATATTTGACCGACGCCATGCTGCAGTTTAGAATTTTCGCGCAGCAAATTTTCTAAAATATTGCACAAAATATAGGTGCAGAAAACTTTGCACACGAGTTGTATTACTTTGCACACGGACCAACGAATTTAGAGGGAACATTGTGTAGGACTGCCGGTTAACCATCTCCTTAACAACTAGAATTGGAAGATTTCATCATATGGTTTTTAGAACTTGATTTGAGGGACTCATAATAATTTGAAGGGAGGACATGTTGCGTAAATTGCATTCGTATTTATTTTTTCGTAGTAGAAATAAAGATAAGCCGCCCTGTTTGATACAATACAAGATACAACAACGAATTGTGCGACTAAAACCCGATCATTTAAATTGATTTTACATTTTATATTACATACTATACAATACCCATAATAAAGAGGAAGGATGTAAAATAAAAAGTTTAATTTAAAAATCACAACTGGATTCTATATGTACGGCGTAAAATTGTGAATTTGGTTCAATCCATATGGAGTCCACGAGCCAACTCGTTTTATTAATCTCTTGTCAATATAGTCCTTTCCTATTTTGTATACATTCATTCTCATACGAAAGCAGAAACGTAAAGATGTTTCTTAGCTGCAGAATGGCTGTCCCAATTTTACGAAAACAAATAATGTCCTATATGTCGTGTTATATATACCGATACCCCGAGACTGTCTTATATGTCGTGTTATATATACATGTACCGATACCCAGAGACTGTCTTATATGTCGTGTTATATATATACCGATACCCAGAGACTGTCTTATATGTCGTGTTATAAATACCGATACCCAGAGACTGTCTTATATGTCGTGTTATATATACCGATACCCAGAGACTGTCCTATATGTCGTGTTATATATACCGATACCCAGAGACTGTCTTATATGTCGTGTTATATATACCGATACCCAGAGACTGTCGTATATGTCGTGTTATATATACCGATACCCAAAGACTGTCTTATATGTCGTGTTATATATACCGATACCCAAAGACTGTCTTATATGTCGTGTTATATATACCGATACCCAGAGATACAAAAACGTTGACATTCTTCAACGGAATAGAAACTAGGACACGTGTCGGGTTAGTCATCATGGCCGCCATGTTTGCTGTTGTGTGGGGGACGGTTGGGGTGGGTGAGGATCCTCACCGATTACGTCATAATGATTACGTCATAATTAAAACAGACTCAACTTTTCTATGTAAACCCTGGATAGAACGTATAACTTCAATGGGGTCATTAGCTAAGGTTACGCCTGTGTTGGTCGATATTTTGGCCACTCCTTCCCCTGGAAAACAAATGCAAGTCTGCAATTACCCGTATATATCTCCCCTAGACAATTAAAACACGTGCGCCAGGTTCGGGCCGCCTCATCAGCCCCAGTCATCCTAGACCAGTGGCTACCTCCATTAATATAAATAATTGAAAAATGCTACATCTATTTAGAACATTTTTAGAGTGAAACGTCTAAAATAGACAGCTGATATTTAAAACACGTATTTTAAATAAAAAACGATCAATTCTCTGTACAGGAAGGAATCAGTTACATCTAAATATCTCCTGGAGCCACAAGCTACAGTCTCGGCGTCCACGTAACACCGGCAGGTAACCGACTGTTTGTTATTGTCGTCGACAAGAGTTATCTCTACCGGTGACATGGATGAATCGATCGCAAGGGAGAGAGAGAGAGAGAGAGAGAGAGAGAGAGAGAGAGAGAGAGAGAGAGAGAGAGAGAGAGAGAGAGAGAGAGAGAGAGAGAGAGAGAGAGGAGAACTGGAGTGATGATTGGAGATACTGAGGCTAGAAAAATAGGACGATGACTTTTTCACAGCAGATTGAGTTTGGAGATTCAGGAATCTGTGTTAAAAACACACAAATATGCCTAAATTAACATAGGGCAGATTGCATCGCCAAAATGATAAATTTCATTGTAAGCGGCAACAGTAATGTTGATTATTGTGTAATGTGAATTTTGTGGAGCCTTACTTGGGTTTATTACAATATACACAGAAATTAGGTCAAACACGATCGCTTAGGGCCTTTTTATTCCGCGCGGCAATAACATTATAGAGAAAAAAGATCTTTCTCTATATCGCTTTACCTCATTGATTTGAGGACATTATTACCACTTGTAACCGCTTGCCGGGAACAACACGGATATAGAAGGACAAACAGACATACATAGCGAAAGTCAGAGAGGGTTAGAAAGAGAGATACATGTGAATGTTATATTGAATAGGTTTAATTAATTATGAAATTATAACAAAAAATATAATAATAAAATAAGATCAACAAAAAGAAGACCCTTTAAAATTTAGATGTCTATGTCAGTTAGAAAGATAACAACTTTTATTAACATACTGCTTTCAGGATATTTCTGTTCAACGAAAAAACAAAACAACATTTACGTGCATATGTATGTAATTTTAAGCCGGAAGTAGTTTTAAAATGACATTCTGATACATCCAAATGACTTCCTTCAGCGACCAAGTTCTAGTATAAGGGACGAGATCATGTGATTAGAAAGTGACGCCAGACAAGGCTTATAGCCAGGGAACATGATGTTTGAGGAACTCATGTTCTGGTCAGTTACATCAACCATTGGCCTCAAACAGCATAATTTGGACAGATGAATGTTCAAATGTAGGTAAAAGTCTTGTATACATATTAGAATACAATAGTAATGCATGTTTGGAGACGGGTAAAAATATCATATAGCACAAAGGCAAACACGTCGAAAACATGTCAAATAAACGTGGTCTAGGAAAAACTGACCATGAAAACGGGGAGGGGGGGTGATTTTGTGCATGGATTGGGCAGCTAGTCGGTCCCACTAAACTATTAAAAAGTTGTAATCTAGAATTGAGCTGCAGGTAAGCTCTTAAGCTGTCCCAGAATTATTGGTTGACTATTCTAGTGAAGTAGCGCTTTCGGGTATGGTTATCACACAGTTACAAACATCTCCTGTGAAAAAATAACAATTATATACATTATACTATATAGATCAAATTCACATAAACAATAGACAAACTTAGTCTCACTATTTCGATAGTGAAATACTTTAAGATCTTTTGGGTTTTGATGGTACTTTGATATCGTCTTGTCATCGCAAGCCTATTATGTCTTTATGTTTTTTTTCTTGATAATAAATATTTGAAAATTATATTAAAATATTGTCATATATTTGAATCAATAAAGATTGTTATGTACAATTTTTTTCGGATATCCTTAGAACCCGTGTCACGAGTGTAAGAAACATGCGTAGAGACTTCTCTCATGAAAATTTATTGACTTTAATCGTTTAGTCGGGATGTCATGACCGTTCAAATGTCCAACTTAGCAGTGTCTTCATCTCTCTCGTCAACATCGTTTGGGATTAATCCACTTAGCTTGACCACTAAACGAGTGAATGGCGTCCAGTTATCGGGCATGTGTCCACCCCAGGACTCCGAGGGTCCACGGACCACTGGCCGCGACAAGCCGTCACTTTCTATTAGGCTTCTCAGCGCTGTTGGTGGCCGGCCACAAATGTTGGCTGTCCCTCGCCTTCTCTCCCTTGGTTATTATTCCCTCCATGAGGCCGGGTGCGGGTAGGGGCGGCGAAAGTCGAAAGGGACCCCTGTGGTTAATTATGTCCCCGATGCTCATAGACCAATTGAGACAAAGGCGGCCAATAAGACGTCATCGCGGGCTCTACTAATGGAAACATTGCCGGACAAGATCAATGCCTTCGATGGTCACTGTAAAACTAAATTTAAAAAAAAATCTAGCCACAAAATAACAAAGGATTTACTGAAATATTACTGTAAAGATGTATAGAAAGCACTCTTGAAATTTACTGATAAGCCATGTTGCTCCATTCGTGAACTTACATTTGGGGAATATGCCAGTTTATTATTCCTACTCTGCCTGTTTCTAGTTACATTTGTTATCTTTCCATTTCATCAAAATCGTGTATGTATTTCCTGAACCTGAACTGCTTGCTGAAAACAAATTGTACGTCACTTTTTGTCTCGTGACTATCGACAATCACAAATCGTAAACCATGTTGATATCAGGACAAAACTTAACCACGACGAGGACAAAGAATTTTTTTCCCTTCTCAAACTTTAATGAGGCTGACGGCCGTCAGAAATTCCCCAGCGATAAACAAACAAATTGACTCTATCAAGTTGTCATTTGGCCAGGGAAGCCCGCTTGTACACTTTCATGCCGTTGCTAGGCAAAGCCGGATCCAAGATGGCCGACCAATCAGGAAGGTCAGAGGTCGCAATGCTCCCCGGCTTCCTCGCCACAGTGGTGACTTAATCTAATGAGGTCGTTTTTGCCTTTTGGGGACAGGGAGAGTGACACAGCATGTACACGGTGGGTTCTGGAACACCCGAGTTCTTCTGTCTGATCCATTTTGAAAGCCAGACATTTTTTGTGAAAAGCCACTTGTAATTAAAGATGATAAGATACATGGTTAAATAAATGACGTTTAGCTCCATGACAAACAATCCAAGTAAGTTAATAAGTAAGCAAGTAAGTAAGTAAGTAAGTAAGTAAGTAAGTAAGTAAGTAAGTAAGTAAGTAAGTAAGTAAGTAAGTAAGTAAGTAAGTAAGTAAGTAAGTAAGTAATAATAATAATAATAATAAAAGATGCGGATAAAAGAGGTCAAGAAAAAAAAAGAAACTTGACTTCCTACCTGTCGTTAATTTTAGAACCCTATGGCCCTTTACAACAGTTGGTAACAGCGCTGGTGATTATAAAACAGTTATACCCCATATAAATAATGTTGGAGTAAGGGAGTTTCCCATCTACCGAGACCACAAGGCAAAACATACCTTCAAGTAACACGGTGCATAAGAAATATGAATTTACTCCAGTCTCATCCACCTAATAAACAACTTTGTTTTCAGACCGCACATTTTTTTGCACTCCAAATTCACTTGATTATATCGGCGCAGTGATAGCGATACACATTGTTATAGGCATGCTATATATTAAACTAAAAACTAAACAATACGTGTCGGTTACAGACATATAGGGATAGATAAATAGTTTTAAAAACTTGCGTTTGCGCCTGGAAAGTGTGTGTGTATTTGTGTGTGTGTGTGTGTGGGGGGGGGGTGAAGTTGTTCAAAGCTCTATCTGTTTTATATGGTTCCATGACAAAACGACAAGGTGACAAAACGACAAGATAACAACACGAAAAGGTCTCATAGAAACAACGTATATCACTGTAGAGTCCCCTAATGAAGTCCCCGTGACTATGTCACTTTGAACATAGACTAAGGGTGTCAGACTCAATAGCTCAGCGGCCAAAACTATAAACACTCTTCAGCCAAAATCGTTGCTATTTTTTTTTCTTCCTATTTTTGAACTGTTTTTGTCACTTTGTCGTTTTGTTACCATGTCGTTTTGTCGTTTCGTTACTTGTCGTTTTGCCACTTTGTCGTTTTGTCGCTTTCTCAGTTGTCATTTTGTCACTTGTCGTTTTGTCTGGTTACCGTTTTAAAACATGTCACCCATATAAGAATAATGACGTCATACATGATACACATTCACAATATGTGTTAAAACTTTATGTTAAATATACACTTGAGAAGGATATCTTTTTGGAACATACTCTATGGTCACGTGAGTTAGCCATAAAATAACGTCACCCCCTCCCCCCCCCACACACACAAAACACACTCCTTAAGAGAGCAACCATCAGTGCAATGATCTGGTTAACACGGGAATTAGGACATTGGTGATAAAGAAGACGATTTGATGGAAGAGTTCACATTGTTGGAGGACTTGGTGTGGGATCATGTTCCCAGTTGCCTCCCTTGGCGCTGAGCGATCGATAGACTTCAGTTTGAGCAACAAAATAGTGCCACACATTAATGGGACAAACTAGTGCTACACATTAATGGAACAAACTAGTGCTACACATTAATGAAACAAACTAGTGCTACACATTAATGGGACAAACTAGTGCTACACATTAATGAAACAAACTGATGCCACACATTAATGAAACATACTAGTGCCACACATTAATGGGACAAACTAGTGCTACACATTAATGAAACAAACTGATGCCACACATTAATGGAACAAACTAATGCCACACATTAATGAAACAAACTAGCACCACACATTAATGAAACAAACTAGTGCCACACATTAATGAAACATACTAGTGCCACACATTAATGAAACATACTAGTGCCACACATTAATGGGACAAACTAGCGCCACACATTAATGAAACAAACTAGCGCCACACATTAACGAAACAAACTAGTGCCACACATTAATGAAACATACTAGTGCCACACATTAATGGGACAAACTAGTGCTAAACATTAATGAAACAAACTGTTGCCACACATTAATGGAACAAACTAATGCCACACATTAATGGAACAAACTAGTACCACACATTAATGAAACATACTAGTGCCACACATTAATGGGACAAACTAGTGCTAAACATTAATGAAACAAACTGATGCCACACATTGATGGAACAAACTGATGCCACACATTAATGGAACAAACTGATGCCACACATTAATGGAACAAACTGATGCCACACATTAATGAAACAAACTGATACTACACATTAATGGAACAAACTGATGCCACACATTAATGGAACAAACTGATGCCACACATTAATGAAACAAACTAATGCCACACATTAATGGAACAAACTGATGCCACACATTAATGGAACAAACTGATGCCACACATTAATACAAACTAGTGCCACACATTAATGAAACAAACTGATGCCACACATTAATAGAACAAACTAGTGCCACACATTAATGAAACAAACTGATGCCACACAATGGAATAAACTAATGCTACACATTAATGGAACAAACTGATGCCACACAATGGAATAAACTTATGCTACACATTAATGGAACAAACTAGTGCCACACATTAATGGAACAAACTAGTGCTACACATTAATGAAACAAACTAGTGCCACACATTTATAAAAAGACTAGTGCTGCACATTAATAAATAAGATAGTATACACACCATAACAAAGTATTGACAAGGTCCCCAAATGACAGACATAGCTCAAAAGTATTGCTGAACATTACAGTGCTTGAACAAAAACTAGTATTAAACATAACCAAAAACGAGTGCTACATAGCAACGATATTATTTATGACATAGTGTAGAGACTATAGTCCTTGTCATTTCTAAAGGGAAATCTATTATTAGAAATATCCAGTGTTATTAGGTGGACAAATTTAATAAAAGATACGAGTCAATAAGTAAATGTAGGTATATTGAGAAGGAAGTATATTATCAGCTATTTGTTAATTCTTCGATAATTTCAGACAGCGTATTAGACTTAACATGAATTTTTTCCCCGCAATTTTACTATGCTAACAATTTTGAGAACTTATTGACTCTTCTGTATTTATACTTAAAAACATTGTTCCGCTAAAATGTAGTCTAAAAATAGAACAGTACGCAATGAGTTATGACGTTTCCCGGTCTTAGAAATGACAAGCCCTATATGACGTCGGTCTAATGTTAAATGTCAGATTTGGGAGAATAGTATAACAGGCACGTAGTTGTATAATTTACACGGCAATGAATGGTGAAAAGACGAAGCCAGATATTGCGTTGAACAATGGCTGAAGGAAAGGAGAAAAGCTATGACCAGCAACAGCGAGTAAACATCTTTTGTTGTTCTCTCCCTTGCAAACGAGCTCATTTTTAATAGGCTAAAAAATATTTTCCCAAGTGGCAATCCAGCTCCAATAAAAACACAAAGTAAAAAATAAAAAACATAACAACAACGCATTGCTTATATTGAACAAACGAGAATATGACAGGGTTGATACATCAATGTTTCTACAGGGTCTATCAGTGGAACCCTTAGAGATAATATATATATATATATATTGAAAATGACGTGACAGATTAAATGTACAAGATTATCTGGTACAAGGTGGACAGTCGTACACTTAAAACGTGCGATATAGCATCGACAGGACTCGCATTTACCCTGGATTTTTGCATAGGTTATAGAAGTTAGTACAGTACTACGTTTTAAAAGAGATGTGTACATTCTTTACAGTAAAAATTGCTGTTACTGGTGTAACAAAACATAATATAACACACACATTGACTCTTCTGAGCTGATTTTTTCCCAGATTCTAATAATTTTATTGATCAACCTTAATGACACACAACCAATAAACTTGTAGAAATTCATCAACTTATACAACCCATGACTGGCCATGACCCCATCAAATAGAAACTGTTGCCAAAAATAAAATTAATGCCAACTCAGCCGACCAAAGAAAAAACCCGAGTATCTAGACCACCAACATAATGTATCGTATCAACTAATGTTACGTTTGTGTTAGCTTGATCTCCCTCCCCCCAATGTCCATCGTTCGTAGGACCTCGTCTACCTTGTCGCTGTTCTATGGTTGATTTAGAGCATCCCAGACGACCGGATGTGACATGACGAGTAGTTTGGACTATCGACAGGTCACGTGACTGCTCCGACGTCCGTGACGTGGCGGTGTCACCATTTCAATATGGCCGTCTTTCCGGGGTCGAGGTGGGATGAACTTTAAACAATGGCAACGTTGTGGCTTTATGTGGCCAGCGTTGCCATGTTCAAGAATTATTGTGGAACATCTTTTCACTAAGCTTTACTAAACTTGGGGTCATACCAAGTGTAGAGCTACACCTTTCATGCTAATAAATTATGTATTAAATATATACGTCTCTAACTTACGATTAAATGTCTAAAAAAATTTTTTTTAAATTTATGTTTACAGAACTATTTTTAATCGTTTTTTTTTAAAAATAAAAATAGTTCAAAACTGAATAGATTTTATGCTTTAACTTAGTTTGTTAATGTCCCTTAGCTTAGCTTGTATATAGAATAATATAGCTTCTTGTCTCCGTTTGCTTTGTCTTTCGGCATAGTCTGTTACCATCCCTTAGCTTAGCCTGGTACTCTTTTCAACTCACTTTTTATGTTTTGTGAGCAATTTGTAAACCTTCCACTAAATCCTGTTACTAAAATTAATAATTCACTATAAATTGTTAAGCCGTTTATAAATTTAGCGTTTAGCCTCAACCAGCTCACTGTAAGGAAAATTTGGAGGTTTTTTCACTCTAAATATTACGGAAAGCTTTTACATATGGGCTGGTACTGATTTTAAAAAAAAACATCTTCGGGAAAACATGTAATCGATTAATTACATTTTTATCTCATATATAGATCCTGTTAAGTCGCTATTCATTATTTCGCGAAATCGGTTAGGTCGCTGAAATTCCATGGCTCACAAAAATTTTGGGACGAAACAGCAAATTCGTTCCGCTATGCAAGAAATAAGGAAGAAAAACATTTTTGCTTACGTATGCACGTCTAAATAAATACATGTACATGTAATAATAAAAAGTATGGGAAAAGTATGTAAGTAACAAAAAATATAAATAATTAATAAATTTGAAGGAAAAAAATGTTATAAATATTTTCTTAAATTTTAATCGAATAATTTTAATCCATCAAATTAATTTTAATCGATTAAAAGTTTTAACGATTAATCGATTAATTAATCGTTAATTTCCGCAGCCCTAATATATATATATACAATCAGGAGAATGAAATGTCTACCATGTGGGATCGTTTGGTTATGTCCTCTGGTCGAACAGAATTTAACATGAAACGAAATGAGGACGTTCACAATATCTAGTATAAAGAGAGTGTAATACATGTAGACAAGGCAAGGGACAAAAGTTAAGGGAAATGCGTCTGCCCATGACTGTTATAAAATATTTGTTTCAAAACATTTAATTTAAATACACGTAATTCTATTATTATTTTTATTTGACATATTTTAAATAGGTATCCTTGAAAATATATCAATTGTGCTTATACAGATTAACAATAATACAATTGTCAATTATACAGAAAAACTAAATTTACCAAAGCTACACTCTCATCACGTGATCAGCTCTATTCTAAACAACTCACGCTATGAAAAACACATATTTATTTTTTAAAATACACATTTACTAATATTAAAACCACACTTAAAGAGTAAACGGGCGACATGCAAAAACACCACATACTGATCAACTGCGTGCAAAGCGCACCACATACAGATATAATACTGCTTATAAGACGACCTTTACATCAAACAAATACAACAGCGTCATAAAGTGCATATAACAGTTATATAACTCCAGGCACCAGCTGTTTTCTGATCGCACGCAAACATTCCCTCCAGCTATTTATGTTTAAATAAAATTTATAACGACACCTCCAATAAACTGGTTTAAAAAGCCCCCCCCCCTCATATTCTCACACGTTGAAGTCAATTGAAACAACATTGGATCTGAACTGGTCGGTTTGAAAAATTCATAGTTTGTTTGTTATTCTTAAATGGCACAGCAGTCCTCTGGGGTTAAAATAAAAAAATTTAAAAAACGTTTCAAGTTAACGATATTTTTTAACACATATGTGTTACTGAACATCGTGTTTAAATGTCTGAAACAACAACACCCATGATAAAATAAACACGAACTGCCATGAAGATCTACCAAGTAGGTACGAAGTTTGTGCATGGTATTAACAGGGCTGAGGTGGTGTTATTTTAAAAATGTGACCCGGTGTAACAGGCCAGATTAAACCATGCACTGTCCAGAATATACCCCGGGAGTTAACAATGGCCAGACTATAGCCCCCCCCCAACTAAGGCAAGTACATACGACTTGATAACAGGAGTATACAGTAATAAATTGATGAATGACTAAATAGCGAGACATTCTATTGGTGTTTAAGGTTTGTCAGATAAGTTAAACTCTTTCCTCAAGTAGTAAGGTTTGTTTTCCTTAAAATTAAATAATAATAATAAACTACTTTATATTATGATGTCTGCAAGGATGGTCACTTTTTTATTTTGAAAAGACAAAAATACAGCCCCTTGATGTGTTTAGGGTAATAATATAAATTACAATATCTCCGATATTATTGTTGTGTTCAAAATTGTGACGGAAGCTAATTTAGAAAATATTGAATTTAAAATTTAAATTTCTTAACACTGTTAACACTGTATTTAATAGCTAAGCAAGAGAAAATTTCAAATCAAACGTAAATTTTAATCAAAGCACACAACTTAAACTTTATAATTGAAAATACATTTGGTTTATTTTGAGTTTAAATAGCAAATGGTAATCAATTTCCAAAGCAACAACTGAAAGAACAATTACTTGCTATAAAATTTAAACACTAATTATAAAATCAAAATGACCGCGCTGGTTTTTTTAAAGATAATATGAGGTACCCATCCGAGCTGAGTGGACTCAGGGACACCCTTAGACCACGAGTCGGGTACCTATCGGAGCTGTGTCCACCAGCCAAGCGCACATGCCGCTCGACCACAACGGTATAGAATCACTTCTTTTTCTCGAAAAGGTTTTGCTGTTGGTCGAAATTTTAACTTGGCATCGGATGTAAATAAGAGGTACTTCAGCTTATTGCACATTAGAATCTTAAAAACTGACTATTCAGGTCTTTCAATGTTGACAAAATTGGAGCTCTGAACTTATGTGATCAAAAGGTTTTAAGTAAATCGCGAAATACAATTCGATGAATAGCCCGGGTATATTCTGGACTAGGTTTTATTAAGGCCTGTTACTTCGAAATAAGTTCTTAAGATGGGTATCCCAACAACGGAAGGTGATTTATTTAGTATCTGGACTAAGACAACTACAAAATTTGATGCTATTTTTTAAAAAATGTCCATTAAAAAAGTCTTAGCTCCTTAAATCCTTGTCTTAGAAATTCAACACAAACCACTCCCACCCAGTAAAATAAACTAACAAAATCCGATGTTGACCTAAGACTGAGTTTATCACGCAAGGCTAACAACACCGCCGACCCCATGAGTCCGGCTCGCTGGGCAACACAAGTCCCAGGTTGTACTGGACAACACAAGTCCCAGGTCGTACTGGACAACACAAGTCACAGGTTGTACTGGACAACACAAGTCCCAGGTTGTACTGGGCAACACAAGTCCCAGGTTGTACTGGACAACACAAGTCCCAGGTCGTACTGGACAACACAAGTCACAGGTTGTACTGGACAACACAAGTCACAGGTCGTACTGGACAACACAAGTCACAGGTTGTACTGGACAACACAAGTCCCAGGTCGTACTGGACAACACAAGTCACAGGTTGTACTGGACAACACAAGTCCCAGGTCGTACTGGACAACACAAGTCCCAGGTTGTACTGGACAACACAAGTCACAGGTTGTACTGGACAACACAAGTCACAGGTTGTACTGGACAACACAAGTCACAGGTCGTACTGGACAACACAAGTCACAGGTTGTACTGGACAACACAAGTCCCAGGTTGTACTGGACAACACAAGTCACAGGTTGTACTGGACAACACAAGTCACAGGTCGTACTGGACAACACAAGTCACAGGTTGTGACTGGACAACACAAGTCCCAGGTCGTACTGGACAACACAAGTCACAGGTTGTACTGGACAACACAAGTCCCAGGTCGTACTGGACAACACAAGTCACAGGTTGTACTGGACAACACAAGTCCCAGGTCGTACTGGACAACACAAGTCCCAGGTTGTACTGGACAACAAAAGTCCCAGGTTGTACTGGACAACACAAGTCCCAGGTTGTACTGGGCAACACAAGTCCCAGGTTGTAACTGGACAACACAAGTCCCATGTTGTACTGGACAACAAAAGTCCCAGGTTGTATAGGCCAGGTGTGGTGTTAATAATTATGTTTTACAAGGGACAGAAACAATAGCTAACATGAATGGAAGATTAAAACTTACCAGTGATTATCTTCTCTTTAAATTATACCCCCCCCCTTTTTCCCCTTCAACTCCTAGACCTGACTAAAGCAATCAGCAATTCAAAATGAAAATGAAATAGGCTGAAACCAATGGTTGAAATTTCGCTTGTTGTTATTACACAGAGCTAACAACAAACCAGACGTATAATCACTCTACTAGTTCAGATGAATACGGTTTGGGGGGGGGGCAGGGTAGGGGACGGGGTGTTTAAAAACTGTGCTACTATGTACACAGACATTTCAGTAATGGCGATCAGAAATTATCTCACAGATGTGTTCTTTTATATACACACAACCGGTTTCCCCGTTTACAGCGAGGGAAAGACTAGAAACAGTCTGTGACAGTTCAAAGCAGATACAAGCTCAAATAATCGTGTCTTAGATTGAAAGAATTATAACACAGCTCAAATAAAGAATACGGTTAATTCGGAGCTAAACGTTGATACAAAGACTAAAGTAACGTCAAGATTTATATCAGAGCCAATGCAACAGGTACATTTATACCAGAGCCAATTTTACGGAATTATTTATACCAGAGCCAAAATAACGGTTAGAGTATCAAATGCAAACTGATTTCGGCAACGTGTTTTAGTCACACACATGGAACATGAAATACTGACGTAATGCGCTCGCTGGGGTTCATTACAGTCTACAGTTCATAGAGTTATTGAGAAAAATATTGTAAAGAATGTCGGTAAAAGTATTATATGTATAGATATATGACATCCTCAACAAGATGTGTGCAAATACACAAGCCAACTCTACACAGCTCTTTTTCTATCGCATGACTATAATGCAAATTAAGTCTTTTCTTTTCAGAAAAGAGAACACTAATCAGCATGTGGAAAGATAAAATATTGAAGGAGTTGAACCCGTTAACACGCTGACTTTTCACAAGTGCTAATTATGTCATAATTTTAGACGCCGCTGACATAATGAAGGAAACAGTAAACTGATAAACAAATACTTATGGGACGTACATTCTCTGTCAGGTCGAGTAACTGACTTGCAGAAAAATAAGGCCTAAAATGATACTTTTCTAAAGAGGGTGTGCATCAGATGCATAAATTTAGCAGTCACAGATCTTTATGGATTTGATATTTCACAAAAGTGTTGAGTGGACAGCCAGCACACTGAAATCCTTGCGTGTCAACAAACCAACTCACCTGTCTTTAGCCTCAGCCGCCCTGTCCCGTTGCCGCCTGTTCTTGAACCAGTTACTGACTTGCGTAGTTGTCAGACCGGTCGCTTCTGCCAACTCCCTCTTTTCCCTGGGAGAGGGGTAAGGATTGTGTGAATACCACTCCCGTAAAACAGTTCTGGATTTCTCCTTGAAACAGTAGCTAGTCTCCTCTCCGTCCCAGATGGTTCTGGGGAGGGGAAATTTCCTCCTGACCCGGTACTTTCCGACGGCCCCCAGGGGTCTGCCTCTGAGTTTCTCCGCCTCCACGTAATGCGCCTTCAGCCAAAGGGCCTGTAGCTTGGGGTGGTTGTGGGGAGAGAACTGGTTGTTCTCCAGGATCTTGTACAGCTCCTTGAAGTTCCCTCTGTGAAAAGCCACCACGGCCTTGGCCTTGAGCACGCTCTCATTTTTGTGAAGGTGCTCGCAGGCCGGAAGTGACCACAGGAACCTGGCCAGTCGGTCTATGTTGCCTCCCTGCTGGAGCACCTCGCACACACAGGCCACCTGCTCCTGTGTAAAGCCGAAGGAGGGCAGCATGGAGCCGGCGCCCCCTGACGGGGATCCCCCAACATTGGTGCCTGTCTGGTCGTGTAGCATGGAGACACTGGGGAACGGCCGGACTGAGGTCCCGTTATCTGGCCGGAAAACTGAGGACATGAGAAATGAAGCAAAAATTAATGTTCGTGCTACAGATCAGTTAACCTGAAATGGAATAAATCCCAAAGACATTTACTTAAATTTTGCTGAAAATAGCGATGAAATATACTTTAATCCATCGGTTCTTAAACTATGATACTTGGTGACCCTGTAGATTCATAGATATATAAGAAGAAATAAATGGACCACGGGCTTTTTGGATTAAAAGTGTAGATGATGTCACTATTGGGTTTCAGCTTTTGGTTTACCCTAAAAAATTAACCTACACACATCAACATCAGTTTTTAAAAAATGTTGGTTGTCTTAGAGCTACACTTTAAATTCCCTTATATGGAATCCACATAACCAATCAATGTGAGAATCATTGTTTAAACTGAATATTTTAGAGGAAATCATAGAAACATTTTATGAAATGAAATACATATACGGTAGAAAACGTTTGTTGGGCCTTTCAATGGTGGGGTTACATTGTTCCAACAAGCGATTCAATCTGATTTGAAAAACGCATTCATTTTTCATGGGAGAAGCTTTTAATTTCATTAACGTCAAAAAAGAAGGAATCATATTTAGCAATTGACTAATTAATGACCTGCATGTAGATTATCTTCCGCAAATGGCCAATCAAATCTCGTCGTGGTAACCTTTCACCTTTCGCTTTGAGATTAAGTGTGCAGTAAATAAGAGCTTGAGATGATACGCTGTAGGTAAACAATGTGGGGTATAATCTTTCTTGAAAGTGATCTAATCCAATCAGGTTTGAAATAAACCCTCGGACCTGGGCATATGCCGGTCTGACATTAAGCATTCCCTCATCTGACATTTAGCATTCCTTCAGATGACATTTTGCCGGCATTGAAATTATGATCGGGAATAAATGACATGCGATTCCCATGTAAACCTCATGGAGAGAAATGAAGTGACCATGAATTCAAGCGTCCGTGAATTATTTATGGCTGCGACATGGGTCTTGAGAGGAATGGCGTTGAAATTGGAGTTTCATTTGGAGAGAAGGCTTTTCATTTTCTTTACCAACAGGCAATAAAAGATGAGTTATTGAGAGCCAGGAGTTAACATAATTACTTGCTTTACAGCGAGAAGGATGAGAAGACACCCATGACACCACTGTAAAACACCATTGACACCACTGTAAAACACCATTGACACCACTGTAAACACCATTGACACCACTGTAAAACACCATTGACACCACTGTAAAACACCATTGACACCACTGTAAAACACCATTGACACCACTGTAAAACACCATTGACACCACTGTAAAACACGCATGGCACCACGGTAATATATCCATGACACTAATGACACCACTGTAAAACCCCCATGACACCACTGTAAAACCCCCATGACACCACTGTAAAACCCCCATGACACCACTGTAAAACACCTTCGACACCACTGTAAAGCACATATATGACAGCAGAGTAGTAAATCTCACAGCACAGATCTACAACAAAAAGCTGCAGCACAAATCATCGAACAAATCATCGAACATGGGAGCGATCAAATACTGACACCAAATTTCCATTTATTCTTTCTGGGCAGCCCTCATACTTAATAAAGGGCCGAATTAACATACTTTGGACGCTGTTCATATAGTTTAACCAAAATTGAACCTACTTTATACACATTGCAAATGTCATATTTGTTAGTTTTAAACGAAATAAAACACACACACACACACATTTGGAACCAAAAATAAATTTGAAATGAAGAAACTAAAACATGCAAGAGAATCGTGGATATTGCTTTGTACAGCAAGACTAATGGGATTAAGCGATGTCTAGTTTTATATTGTCCGCTGCTACTGTTGATAGACTTAAGACAAGAAGATGGCGTGATATTGCCTTCGGAACGTAACTCCAATCGGATAAGCAATGTCTAATTTCGTATTTTCCGCGGCAAGCTAGACATTATAGAAAGTGGCCAGATATAGCCCGCGGGCCGTAGCTTGAAGACCACGGTTCTCTCACATCAAGTAAGACTTCTTTTCTCTCCTCCCAAAGACTGCATCATTTCTAACGCGGTTTGTTTGGATTTCTGAGAAGTTTCCCCAAGTTATTCACTCCCTTTGCTTTCTTCACATGTCATTTCTTGTACGGATATCCGATTACTATGGCAACAAACGTGGGGTCATTGATTTGTTCCCACAGATCTCGTAAACTGAAGGCTTAGGCTGGCCAAGCTGTTAGTCGTTGTGCTGACACACGGATGTCGGTGGACACGGGAACCGCTGAAACACGGGTGTTGTGGAACGGGAACGGTTGAAACAAGTTGTGTGGGGGCACAGGAACGGTTGTGTGGGGGTACAGGAACGGTTGTGTGGGGGCACAGGAACGGTTGTGTGGGGGCACAGGAACGGTTGTGTGGGGGCACAGGAACGGTTGTGTGGGGGCACAGGAACGGTTGTGTGGGGGCACAGGAACGGTTGAAACAAGTGTTGGGGTATAGGACCGGTTGTGTGTGGGCACAGGAACGGTTGAAACAAGTGTTGGGGTATAGGAACGGTTGTGTGTGGGCACAGGAACGGTTGAAACAAGTGTTGGGGTATAGGACCGGTTGTGTGTGGGCACAGGAACGGTTGAAACAAGTGTTGGGGTATAGGAACGGTTGTGTGTGGGCACAGGAACGGTTGAAACAAGTGTTGGGGTATAGGACCGGTTGTGTGTGGGCACAGGAACGGTTGAAACAAGTGTTGGGGTATAGGAACGGTTGTGTGTGGGCACAGGAACGGTTGAAACAAGTGTTGGGGTATAGGACCGGTTGTGTGTGGGCACAGGAACGGTTGTGTGTGGGCACAGGAACGGTTGTGTGTGGGCACAGGAACGGTTGTGTGTGGGCACAGGAACGGTTGTGTGTGGGCACAGGAACGGTTGTGTGTGGGCACAGGAACGGTTGTGTGTGGGCACAGGAACGGTTGAAACAAGTTGTGTTGGGGTATAGGAACGGTTGTGTGTGGGCACAGGAACGGTTGTGTGTGGGCACAGGAACGGTTGTTGTGGGCACAGGAACGGTAGTGTGTGGGCACAGGAACGGTTGTGTGTGGGCACAGGAACGGTTGAAGCAAGTTGTGTTGGGGTATAGGAACGGTTGTGTGTGGGCACAGGAACGGTTGAAACAAAGTTGCGTGGGCACAGGAACGGTTGAAGCAAAGTTGTGTGTGGGCACAGGAACGGTTGAAACAAAGTTGTGTGTGGGCACAGGAACGGTTGAAACAAAGTTGTGTGTGGGCACAGGAACGGTTGAAGCAAAGTTGAGTGTGGGCACAGGAACGGTTGAAGCAAGCTTGTTTGCGGACACAGGTAACGGCTGTAACATATACTGCAAACAGATTGACTGCAGTTTGCAGATTCATTGAAGCAGTTTCGACCGTCAGTCTTGCATATTTCCAACAGGCCTACAGCTTTTCACGCTCTAACGTGTGGTTTCGGTGCTAGCAGCATGGCTGTCAGTGTTTGTAGCAAGAAGAAATAAAGACTGCTATAGTTTTGGTTAGGGTGGTCGAAAACACGAGAAGCTACGCAACAAATAAGTGAATTAAATAGTATCACCTGAAATACCGGGAATTGCACTCAACATATTACTTAAGAAAAAACAAACAAAAAAAAACACGCAAATAACACCTCTGTCACTTTGATTACCCATTACCCTCAAAAGCACACACAGAGGTAAGAACGTGACAGAGAGATTTTTCAAAGTTACCATTGTTTCATTTATCTCATTCCTATGATTAAATGTATTGTTATACTAACATAATTTTGATTTGACGATTGGCTGGACTACAAGTAATGGTTTATTGTTTATATAATTAATAGTGATAGTGCCACAATGATCATCATGTACATTAAACTATATTAGTTCTCTAACTTTTTTTAAACAAAGGCACGCAATGCGATGATACAAGACAACGACATGTGAATGTCAAGCAGAGAACGAGGCGAAAGTTTCACTCAATCTTTTGGGCCGGGCGGTAGGTGATGGCTGGTGGCCCAAACAAATAGAATCACTCTGGATTGGTGAGGGAGGGGGAGGATGGAGGTGTGCGGTTGGGGGGGAGGGGGTATTGTGCCTAGGTTGAAGCCAGGGCAAAAAATGTTGATGTCAAAACCAGAATTCCACGAAGACCGGATGAACTCCGGGCCAAGACTTGGAAACCTAGAGATTCACTCGGGTCTAACTTCACTCGGGTCTAACTTCACTCGAGTCTAACTTCACTCAGGTCTAATTTACTCGGGTCTAACTTCACTCGGGTCTAACTTCACTCGGGTCTAACTTCACTCGGGTCCAGCTTCACTAGGGTCAAACAAAATTCACTTAGCAAGTTTTTTTTACCAAGTTTTAAGTACACAATTAACTATTCACAATTATAAACTAAGGGATAAAACTCGATGAGAAAACAGCAACGCACACAAGCGTCTACAAACTGGTATCAACTTTTTTTCTTGATAAGTGAGGTTATTTTATTTAATTATTTATTTTTTTTAAAATATATTTTTGAAAATTTTAACATCTAAGATAACTGATTTTTGCAACAACACAAATTGGGGGATAAAGTCCCTTAAAGGATATCTAAAGACGAGTCCATGTTTTAAGTTTGAGTATGGCTGAGAACAGTAATCGGCCTGTGTTTTGTTATGTTCTATGTTATATTTTTGACATCCATTACTCACTTTAGCTCACAATAATACAGAAATAATCCATTATAATATCTAAATATTGAAGTTGAATTTTAGATGAATTCTTGGGATTTATTTTGGATAAAATGTTAGCAATGTGCGTGTTTGAACGGTTAAGTTTTCTTGTTCGGCGTTTAAAGCTCTCTATTTATAGTTAAAATGTTTTAGTTCTATAATAGAAAGTTTTACTTTGATAGTTTTACGTTTATAGTTCTACTTTTATGGTTCTACGGTTAAAGCTCTACATTAACAGTCCAATCGCTATAGTTCCTCAGTTTATGTTCTAAACGACAGTCCACCAGTTATAGTTCTACTGCTATAGTTCTACTTTTATGGTTCTA
The DNA here is from genome assembly GCA_944989445.1 of Ampullaceana balthica. Lineage (NCBI taxonomy): Eukaryota > Metazoa > Mollusca > Gastropoda > Lymnaeidae > Ampullaceana > Ampullaceana balthica. The sequence continues at coordinate 394,315 of CALYLW010000011.1, read as the reverse complement.
CGGTTAAAGCTCTACATTAACAGTCCAATCGCTATAGTTCCTCAGTTTATGTTCTAAACGACAGTCGACCAGTTATAGTTTTATAGTCGTAGTTCTTCATGGATAGATCGACTTTGATAGCAATACCGAGGACGGGCGTCTTGTACACAGATAAAGAAATCATACATACGTGTACAAACACACAACGATTGTCTCTATGGTAACAAAATATTGTCGTAAATTAATACACAGCCGTGTGTCATCTCAACAGCCACCTCTTCAACATGATTTCTCAGCACACCTACGATTAACTCTGTGTGTAAGTTCACCTTAACCAGCTGCAGACTATCGTGTTTGAGCACATCAATAATTAACCCACTCCTCACTCCTCTCCATGCAGTGATGGGACATCGAAAACTAGCTATGAAATAGTGTGCATGGGTTTCAACTTCAAAATCTAATTTTCTTTATTCCTTGCGCTTCTCTTTAATTTTATTTTTTATAAGGAATCAGAAAGTACCATCATTTTATGGTGCCCTAGTTTCTTAAAGGGAAAGTATATCTAGGTCATTATTAAAGCAATCTTCAACTTCCGGCTACCGACAGATTAGGTCAACACATAAAGGACTGGAGTCAAGTCACGTAAAGTCAAGCCACGTAAAGTCAAGCCACATAAGTCAATAAGTATTGGAATGTAAACATGTTTGGAAAAACATAGAAAATAAAGATGGCTCTGACCTTACTCTCACAATTCTACATTTCGTAATAAATCTATTTGGTTATATGTGATATAACTTTGAACCTTACAAAATCTGATGTAACTTTGAAATTTACAAAATGTGATGTAACTTTGAAATTTTCAAAATGTGATGTAACTTTGAACTTTACAAAATCTGCCATGATGTAACTTTGAACTTTACAAAATCTGATGTATTTTTGAACTTTACAAAATCTGCCATGATGTAACTTTGAACTTTACAAAATCTGATGTAACTTTGAACTTTACAAAATCTGATGTAACTTTGAACTTTACAAAATCTGATGTAACTTTGAACTTTACAAAATCTGATGTAACTTTGAACGTTACAAAATCTGATCTCGTAATGCGACAGCCAGCGTAACTTCATTTCTGTGTCACCACGGCCATTGTGCCACTTTATAAATATAAACAATGGCCTCTAGTTTCGGTTGAAAACTGTTCAATAAATGAGTGGTTGAAATAAATATGGAAACAGTCCATTGTTGCTGGCCATGACGAGGTCTCTCTCTGCCAGAACCAAGACCTAGGCTGTGTCCCCCCACCCCCTCCCTATTTTTTAATGTACTCTTAAAACCTCTAAAGCATGTGCACATCAAAGGAAGTTGAACTCTTTGGACAACATAGCCACAACATGAGAAATAGCGCTTGATACACCATTGTTAATGTGAAGATATACTTTTATTCTATTTGATTGAATAATTTATGAGTTGGTTAATTGCAAACAAAAGTAAATAATAATGCCAAGAAGAATAAAGTTGACGTATGCATCGTTATGAAAGTGGCGAGGTAGTAGTATTGGTATAAGATTAGGAATTAATTCTGAGTTTACTTTTGTAATTAAGGCTGTGCATTCTTGTGTTGCTTCTTATTTTACAAGAATAATTTGCTCTCACGCCTAGTACATAGAAAATCTATTTTTCATTGACCTTAGGTTGTTGTTATTTGACCTTAGGTTGTTATTATTATAAACAACTAACTTTCAGATACAATTGTTATTTTGCTATGCCTTCTTTTACTTATATTTATATACACTTTAATTTTAATTATTTTTATATACACTTTTTATTACTTCTTAGATACTCTAAAATTGTTTATTATAGTTACACACTTTTTTCGTTCTTAAATGATATAACATCTATATTACAATTAAGAAGCACATAACATTTTTTACTGAGATACACTTCATGTTATGCTAAGAAACACTTTCATTTTGCTCTAAGATACATATACAAACACTTTTTTTATATTTGATTTGTTCTTAAAAAGTAAATATATATATATATATATATATATATATATATATATATATATATATATATATATATATATATATATATATATTCTTGTATAACATATTAATACCGAAGAAATTGTTTTCCTTTTGTTTTTTAAGCGGGGACTCAGTCCGTGAGAATTATAAAAATAGATGACATTTGTTTACTCTTTAAAATAAAAGAGAAGAAAAAAATTGTTAAATAATAAAGGAAAGTTTAGACTAACGCCATCATTCAGCAGAGAATACAAATAAGAATAATAAAAATAATAATAAATATAATTAAAAACAAATAACGACCGATGCTTTGTAACCAACATTAATATTGAAAACATCAATAAAATCAGTTCTTTGTTTTCAAGATAAATTGCTCTGGTAGGCATTTAGCCGAAGCATCAATTTAAATCTTGTGTCATTTGTCCTAATATATATATATATATATATATATATATATATATATATATATATATATATATTGCGCTACTTTGTCAGTTATAAAGTCGAGTCATTAAAAGGTTACGCAACTTACAAAAAATCTAGACCCCATTCTACTACACTTTCATATTCATTCGTTTAGAAATAAATATTGCTTACAATATTAAATTGGACACCAATTCTTCTGCGTTCTTTTAGCTGTCCTACAAATCTATAGTCACTTGCTTCTGTTAGCTGTCCTACAAATCTATAGTCACTTGCTTCTGTTAGCTGTCCTACAAATCTATAGTCACTTGCTTCTGTTAGCTGTCCTACAAATCTATAGTCACTTGCTTCTGTTAGCTGTCCTACAAATCTATAGTCACTTGCTTCTGTTAGCTGTCCTACAAATCTATAGTCACTTGCTTCTGTTAGCTGTCCTACAAATCTATAGTCACTTGCTTCTGTTAGCTGTCCTACAAATCTATAGTCACTTGCTTCTGTTAGTGATGATAAAATGTTTTGAGAAACTACTATCCCCGCCAAAAATTTTGAAAGCAATATTAAAATTAAGAAGAAAATAAAAACAGTTTAAAAAATTACTTTAAAAGATAACAAACAATTATTAAATATAATAAGATAAAATATTTCTTAAACCTTAAAAAAAATTTAATTTGTCAGTATTTTAAAATAAAATGTTAACCCTTAAGCATACAACAACAAAACAAAAAACAGCTGGCCAGCTAGAGGCCAAAATATAGGCATATTTTGAAACGTTGAATGACATTTGCTATAAAAATGTTAAGGTTCAGGAATATAATTTGTGAAATTAAAAATTCATTCAAAGAAACGGATTAAATAAATTTTGTGATGACATGACAACTTAGCAAAACAAATTTTCTTTTTTAAAACAGGAAACAAAAATGAAATATTATTGCATTCTTTTTAGCGTATTGCCTTTTACGTGAGAGAAAATATTGCGACATTGTATTAATCTCACAGATTTAAGATTTTTAAAAATTGTAAATACATTTTTTAATGTTGATGTTTTCATTTTAATGTATTTTATTTTTAACCACGTAAAAATATTCCCTGTACACATTCTTATATTCATTTGACACAAATTTAAGTCGACACAAATGTTGTGGACGCCTTAAAACATGATTAATTTAAATTCGATACGTAATATTTATTTAGGAATAAAATCATATGTCTAATCCACTAATCCTGATTAATCCGATAAGCCTGAATGTTAAACCTTGTAAATTCATCGTAATAGTTAGGCTATACTTGACAATGTTGATATTTTTTAAAGTAAAATTAGCACTGAGAAATTGTATACCTGTATTTAATTTTTTTTAAGGCCAATAAAATATGTTATTGTTTTTTTTTCCAAACAGTCCACCACTACGTGGCTCTACGAGATCGCTGTAGAGTTATTCTAAAGTCCAGCCAGGTTGGCCTACTTTTAGATATGGTGACTCGAACACGGGATTATTTCATGTCATTAATTAACAACCGTTCATCTAATATTGTTGTCATGAAAACAGTCTCAATTCGGCGGTACCGCTACAATGATATATGCATGTCAGCGTATGAGTATGGCCGATGATGAAAAGCTTACCTCTAGGACTGGGGCTAGTGAACACAAGACCGATCTCTTGGTGCGATAATGTAAACAACGGCAGCTTGTGCTGCAAACATGGTGGCCAGTTTACGGATCTAATGAAAGCGTGATTGAGAGCGGGGTCCAAGGTCAGGGGATAAAAATAATTGCCATAAACCTACACAAAGATACGGAATGTTCCATCAAAAAAATTGTTTTTTGTTAAACTACTTTTTAAACCGGTTACTTTCCCGTGTCGTGCTGTAAGGAGAACAACTTTTTCTGCTCGGTGGTAAAATAAAAAAAAACATAGAGTAATAAAGAACAAAGCTTACTTTATGGGGATTAACTAATCCGACGTGCTTACGTCACATAGGTTTCACCGTGAGTCATGATTCGCCGCCACTGTTGTGGTAGTTGCTACACCATCGCCGGGAGCCAATACAAATGTTGAAGAGGCGTCGTCTTCCCCGAGCGTTGTTGGTGGAGTAGGAAAGCCGAAGATTCTTCTATTTTTTTATTTGGTGACCCACAGAGATGAACTCTGACACCATGGAACTCCTAGCTTGATTCCGCGCGATTAGACCAAGAAAACACCAAACCATGCGAATAGATGACCTATAACGTTGTTGTTATTTGAATCTATGTGACACAAATCCTAGTTGGCTAAAAATCACGGCCATTATGAATATTCTATGTTTTTGGACGGGCTTAAGGAAATTTCCAAGACTAAATCCTTTTCTGGAATATACATGTTTCCTTTTTTTTCTCTCTTTTTTTAAAATACTAGAATTCCTGTGTTCCTGGCGTAGATAGCTTAAAAACATGTATGGAATGGGCTGTGGAGAGAGAGAGGGCGAGAGCAGGGGGGCCCCACTGGTGTTGTGGTAGCCGTTCACCTTACCGTGCCTGGCGGGGCTCAAGTTCCATTGGCTGAGGCCGCCCCATCTCCCCCCCTCAGATAGCGTTACCCGCGTCGTGCCCCTTACACTTGTCTCCATGACAACCACGTCAATCAAGAAACCCGACCCGCCGAGAGGCGGACGTAAAGGGAATCCCACAATGTTAACTGTGCTATCGACCACTTTTTTTCCCCCCTTGTTGTACGGCGCTGTCCACAGACGTTGGACTCGAAACTCAGCCCGTTGTTGTTTGTTGGGTGTTTTTAGTCCCCTACGTCTATGCGGCGCTTTTGTTGTCAGATGACGCGCTTGACAATAAATCAACGGTCCACCTCAGTACGTTGACCACAGCGGTCCCTTGAATCCGGTGTGTGGTCATTGGGAGAGACCTGCAAGCCTACAGTCATCGTGCTGAACATATTCCATCGTCGAAACAATTACTTGTATGGTTGACTTGTTGTGTTACTGGCTGGTTCTTTCAGAATGTCAACAAAAAAATATGTAGCAAATAATCTAGTTAATAAAACATGTCTTTGTTTTTCTCACACAACATAACCGAATGATCGCAGTCTCAGTGTTAGGAACAGTAAATAAATTTGAATCGATGCAAAGATTCCAAGTCGTGGTCTACATTATAGAGCTTGTCCCATCGGAATGTATTTGAAAGAATGGAGGTGCTTTCACTTTCCCCTCGACATCAGTTCAATAACACACCGTTTTTGATGGGTAATTACATTATTTCCCTTTACCCGCACACGCGCACTGAGAGAACGTTCCGTTAGAGTAGCGTTGACGAAAACTGAGATCGGCAAATACTCTGCGTGAACGTGGCCGCGAATATGCTGGCCGTCATACACATACACGGTATGATAGCATAGACTTAGACCTTCAGGAATATGTCTCTGCATAGTAATAAGATCATGGTTTTGTCTACCAGGGCCAGGTACTGTACTGGCGGTGGACACGGTCTAGTGCACGACAGACGATAGAATAACACAACTTTATATTGGTTTAGTTGAACCAAGAAAAGTATTTTATTTGGTTTCTATAAAGGAGAAAGTTGTGTACAGTTAAGAAATTGACAACGCTTTGTTTTTCTTACTTTGACGAACGTCAATTGATAATTGTTTTTCAACTGGAATCTTTATACTCTTCAGAAAAAAATGATGGATAAATGCAATGGCCATTTACAAAAAGGGCACAAAAACCGTATTTGATTGATAAGTAGCAAGAACAGGTCTAAAAATGTAGTTTTCATATGCTGTACGCAGGTAAAAGGCAAAGGTCTTTGGATGACATGTGCATATGTGCCAAGATTCCATGCGCAGATCAGTCAAACTACACTTGCGATGGCAGAAGAGTCCTGGACATCACCACCACAAAGAGATCGCGGGGGCCAAAAACGTGAGACAGGTAGGTGGCGTTAACGTATTGATAATTAGTTCAGTCCCAAAAAATTCTAATCACAAGTGTTCCTAAAACATGGCTGGCTTTGAACTACCCAAGTGCACATAAGTGCAAGGCAAAATCACAAACAGCGCCGGGAAAACCCACCCAAGGTAGTCTGACAATGACGAGAACGTCGATGGTGGCGGTGGGTGGGGAAGTTGATGTGACGGCATGGGACCGGAGTCTCGACGTGAACAAACACAGCGGACCTCTTGCAGGGTAGATAACCTCTGGACGAGAGGCCATTTTTACTTCAAAAAACATTTTGAAAAGAGGTCCGAATCTTGGTCGACGGCAGCCGCTCAAGTATTTTAAGGTGCTCGCCTGACGGAGCAGACGTCAAGTCGTTCAGTTTGTTTGAACACGGAAGTAAGGACAAGGGGCCATAACCCGATTTACCGGTTTGGGGGGGGGGTGTCCTCCCCCACCCCATCCTGTGTTAAAACAAATTTTCCTTAATATCACTTCTGAACATGGCGGAGACGGCTGCTTGAACGTGAAAGAGCTTATTTTACGGTCAATTTACGCCACTTAGTGTTAGAGATTGTGTGGAAGGAAGGAGATCGGCTTAATATGAGTTTCTAACTAAAGAAAACATAATTAAAATAAACAGCAACAAAATAAAACCTTTGTAAATACAAATGTGTGTCAACGTCATCTATTGAATTGATCGTCGCACTTCAATAATTTTTATATTTAAAAAAAATACCCACTGAAAGACGATAAAAAGTTTCCTATACGCGACTGACCCGTTGCAGTAGCACTTTCCTGCCAACAACAAAGCCGATGGAAGTAGTGAGAAAGCTCGTCTAATGACAAGCCGAGGAAGCGATTAGCTACAGCGGGCGCCTTTGTCGTGACAATCATGTTATGGTCAGTTGTGGCCCGTAATTCTAAGGTTAGTGTCCCACCGTTGGACGAATGGACATCGCTTCTATCCTGCCGCGTGCCCTTAAATTGTAGGACACTGTCGTCGTACCTGGAACTGACCGGGGATTGTAACTTTGATCTCCGACCAATACAACACAGGGCAGATGGTTCACCCAGACTTCTAATGACGTAAACGGTAACAAACGACACACCGGCACGCCGCTTTGATATTGACACATGATGGCGGGGGATATTTATGTTATAGCTGTTACATTTTAAAAATAATAAATATATAATTTTTTTAAAAATATATTTTAATTTTTTTAATAAAAAAAAGCGTCCATAAAGTACGTCACGCTATTTTTGACAATTTTTACTCCCCATCCCCCTGTCACAAATCTTGGAACACCCCTCCCCCTTTTTTTTCACCTCGCTTAAGTACGTCACACTTTGGAACAAATATTTTTTTAAATAACGAAATAATTAATAGTTAATATAAAACACCGTGACGTCAAACATGGCCGGACACCCCCTCCCCCCTGTCACAAACGTTAATGCATTCAGTTTTAACTTGTACAGGACATATATTGGCAAACGATATAACGGACTTGGGATCCCAGTTTGAGAAGGGTCGGCCCGAAGGCAAGTTCCCTTTTCGGACGGACCATGCTATAGGGCTATAGGGCAAGTGAAGCAGCATTCACGTGTTTCTATAGCTACGACAGAAGTATAGTATAAGTCCTCTTTTATTTTATTAAAAAATTATATTTGTTTGACAATCTCATTCGTGAAGATAGGCAAAGATAAGTTAGCTAACAGAGGAGGCGCAGCTTTAAAAAATAAGGGTTGGGGTGAATTCATGAAGTCTACACACTTGATTTCCGGTACCTGTAATAAGATTGGTTTTGTATATGGTGTAAAACGTGAAATATACATTTGCGTTGAGTTGATTTTTTAAAACAGATAATAGTGAAATAAGTTTAACAGATGACAGGAGTGATTTTTGTAGGCTCTACTATGTATTAAAAGTGACGCATATAACGCAGACATTTAAGGTTGTTGTTTTTTTAACCACGTTTTATTAACTCGCTTTCGTTCCTGTGGCATTGTTTGTCCAACAATTTTTCAAATCTGCCAACGTAAAATTAAACCACTTCTGATGGTCCTAGAGATCTCAAAATTTAACCACAGATAGATCTTGGATGACAATGCATAGTATCAAAATTTCAGATCGATCGAATGTACCGTACTTAAATTATTGAACTTTTTAGTTTATCTATATTGTATTCTGAAAATAAAATGGTTCGATAAGGTCGAAAACTCCAAGCTGTGGGAGAGGTGTGGACAAAGAACAGTAGAACACCAAATCATGGAAAGAAAGTGGAGATGGATTGGACACACCCTCTGGAAAGATAACAGCAGGGCTAGGCAGGCCTTAGATTGGAACCCCCAGGGCAAACGACAACGAGGAAGACACAAGCGTACATGGAGAGGGAGCATGTTGGACGAGGCTGGAAGGACTGGGAAGAGCTGGGAAGAACTGAAGCGACTGGCAAGAGACCGTGCAGAGTGGCGAGCTTTGACAGAGGCCCTATGTTCCACAAGGAACTCAAAGGACAGATGATGATAATATTTTATTATATACTTGCTTTCGCGTCTGTCTGTCCGCAATTTTTCAAATTTACCAACGTAAAATTAAACCACTTCTGATGGTCATAGAGAGCTCAAAATTTTTACCACATATAGATCTTGGATGACAATACATTTTATCAAAATTTCAGATCGATCGAATGTACCCTAATTAAATTAATGCATTTCTTAGTTTATCTTTATATAATCATCTGTATCCGCCTGCCGTAGTTTAATTTCACGTGGCGAGTTCACCCCGTGACCTCATCGCTTTGTTATTAAACGTTGGGCGGGCGCTGATGAGGTGTTTGGTAAAATAAATAGAGGTAAAAAAAATATTTTAAAAAACCACGTTTTTATTAGTGGACTAAAAAGAAGAAAATAATTTAAAACTTATAAGTTCAAGTACTTCGATTTAATATGACTAAAAACGTGGGGCGGGTGTTTGGTATAAAAATTAAAGATTTCTAATTTAGAGGGCAAAAGAGAGATCTATAAGTGAGAGAATGAGTGAACCGCATTTGTTAAATCTCATAAGCACCCGCCCCACGTTTTTAGTCATATTAAATCGAAGTACTTGAACTTATAAGTTTTAAATTGTTTTCTTCTTTTTAGTCCACTTATAAAAACGTGTTGTTTTTTTAAAATCATTTTTTACTTTTATTTATAAAGCAACTAGACATTATTTTGTTTTCCTCCAAAATATGACTATTAAAAATATATATTTGAAGTAATAAATTTAAGAACTAACTCAAAATATTCAGGGTAGACGTGGTTGTAGGAGTAATGTATATATATTACTCTATATATTACTCTATATATTACTCTATATATTACTCTATATATTACTCTATATATTACTCTATATATTACTCTATATATTACTCTATATATTACTCTATATATTACTCTATATATTACTCTATATATTACTCTATATATTACTCTATATATTACTCTATATATTACTCTATATATTACTCTATATATTACTCTATATATTACTCTATATATTACTCTATATATTACTCTATATATTACTCTATATATTACTCTATATATTACTCTATATATTACTCTATATATTACTCTATATATTACTCTATATATTACTCTATATATTACTCTATATATTACTCTATATATTACTCTATATATTACTCTATATATTACTCTATATATTACTCTATATATTACTCTATATATTACTCTATATATTACTCTATATATTACTCTATATATTACTCTATATATTACTCTATATATTACTCTATATATTACTCTATATATTACTCTATATATTACTCTATATATTACTCTATATATTACTCTATATATTACTCTATATATTACTCTATATATTACTCTATATATTACTCTATATATTACTCTATATATTACTCTATATATTACTCTATATATTACTCTATATATTACTCTATATATTACTCTATATATTACTCTATATATTACTCTATATATTACTCTATATATTACTCTATATATTACTCTATATATTACTCTATATATTACTCTATATATTACTCTATATATTACTCTATATATTACTCTATATATTACTCTATATATTACTCTATATATTACTCTATATATTACTCTATATATTACTCTATATATTACTCTATATATGTAAGTATTCTCTTCTCCACTGATAGACTTTTAAAAAAGTATATAGAACATATTCTTGCTACTGTAAAACTAGAGATCGTTCGTTCACATAACCATTTCCAGTGTTTCTTTTCAATTAATGATGGCATCAATGCGAGACTGGAAACGTGTGGGGATTGTCGCCAGAGAGTAAGATGTTCACAGAACAGTTTGTTATATTTGTATAAAATTGATGTCAGCGAAGTAGAAATAAATTCTTTACTTTTGAAGATGATGAAGTTTTAACATATAACAACAATTTTTTTTCTCTCTTAAATAGCACAAGCGGGTAGAAGTTAGCCGCCCCACCTCCTCAACCAGATACCAGTGATACGAGCGTGTACATCTTTTCCTATTGTAAACTATAAAAAGGGCAGAGCAGTAGGACTGATCCAGGCGAGTGTAAGTATTTACCCCTGGGTTGTGTATGATGGAAAGGGCAAACATGTGAGATTGAAGACTGACGGGGAGGGAGAGGGAGATGTGGAGGGGCGTGGTACATATGGATGGCCAGTTTCAGGTAGATGGATAGCCACCTGCATGAGGTAGATGGATAGCCACCTGTATGAGGTAGATGGATAGCCACCTGTATGAGGTAAGGTAGATGGATAACCACCTTTAAGGGGGTATATGAATAGCCACCTTCCTGAGGTAGATAGTCACATGTATGAGGTAGATGGATAGCCACCTGTATGAGGTAGATGGATAACCACCAGTACGAGGTAGATGGGTAGCCACGTGGATGAGGTAGATGGAAGATGTTTCAGGTTATTACAATAGGACGTCATCATGGTTAGACTCAAACAGCTATTCACCACAGTTGGTTTAGGGGTTTTTAGTGTGTGTGTGTGTGGAAGGGGGGAGGGGGTTAAAGGGCAGCGGACCAAGAGTTTTATATATATATATTATTAATGTGGAACTTTTTTCAACAGTTAAATGACGCGTAATAATTTCAGAAAGAATTACTAGTACGAAAGTAATGTTTCTTGTAATATTAAAGTAAAGACGGAAAACTAATTTTGTTAATATCTAGAATTGACGTTCTGTTGATTTTAAAGCCTATTTATATCAACTCTTATTAGTATCGACTGCGAAATTCCATTCTCGGTCCTCAGTTAAAAGGACCAGGCCCACATCGTCTATACACTGCCGATATGCAGCATCGTTCTACATACGCCCATACATACATCGCTGCTACACAAAACCCTTTGGCCTATCTCTCCAAGACTCGTATATGCCTCAAGGGTCCATATCGCCATATCCTT